>CAJNDT010000558.1:778872-1173872 GCA_905221615.1 Symbiodinium sp. CCMP2592 | reverse complement strand
CAACAGGTAGAACAGTGGCATCGGCGACCACGGCGACAATGTGGCTGTTGCTGTTTCGCTAGTGCTGCACACGATGACTGTAGGCTTTTTGCATTTGAAGGTAAGTACTGGGTTCAGCAGCCTGTACTTCTGTTTCAGATCCTTGTGTACTTGCGTAGGTGCCTGGTGGATGCCTACTTGCACGAGGATGGTGACAAGGATGTGCTGCCAAGGGAGGCCAGGAAGTTGCTGGAGGTTTGCCCTAACTATGCTCCAAGCTCTCGGGGTTTGGGGTTTAGGGTTTGGGGTGTGTTTCCAGTTCGGATCTAGATCTGGGTTTCGCACTTCAGCGTTTGAAGATCAGGTCCCTACACACACACACACACAAGTACTACAGTACATATTACTACGGTGGATGATATACATCCTGCATTACCTTAAGGACCCTAAACTATGGGAATTATGGTATATTCCTTCTTATCGGTAATGCAGGATTTATATCATCAACCGTATACTATAGTACTTTACAGTAAACCGTATCTTGGGCTTCGGCTGCTGGGAGATGGCGAGGTCCCGCCCTGGGCCGCTGGAAAACACCTCACCCAGCCTGGTACCGGGGCCTCAACCAAAAGCCCCTCTTGGAGGCTGTAGTTATGACTAGGGTTATAAGTAGGGAAACTATACTTACAACCCATGTTAGGGGACTTCCCTAAACCCCTAAACCCTATAAACCCCTAAAACATGAAAGGCACGGGCCGGCACGGAGGGAAGATTGCGTTGACCAAGTAAGCTTGATCGTAATGATTGGGCATTTGGGACCCTGACATCCAAGCACTTCAAACCGATCCGCCATACAAATTCCTTAAACCCGAAGCTCTAAAAGCCAAACATCCCTAACTCTAGGCCCAGAGCCCTACAAACTGGCAATCTCCTGACCGAACGGTCTTCCTAGCGTTTTCGCGAAGCCTGGGTGGGCAAAAGGAGCTCAGAAAGCAAAAGCTGAATTTCGTTGAGGTTGAAATATTTACATGATAGAGAGGTTGAGGGTTTAGAGGTTCAGGGGGTTTAGAGGTTTAGGGTATGGGGTTCTTATTTTCAGGCCGTCGGCATGGCAGCGACGGCTGCCTCCCGGATGGTGGCTGAGTGTGAGCACGAGGCGTCTTCGTCAATGTTCGGGATCTGTTTTTACCTTTTTTGTGAAATGAGCCCGGCTTGAAGATAACGACAATCCACGTAGATTAAGCATGCCTTTCTAGACTAGAGAATCCTTATAGATAGTAATTATCCTCTCTAGAGCCATTCTAATCGGACTTTTCTAGACTGTAGCATCCGTATAGATAGTATCCTCTATAGAGCCATTCTAGTCAGACTCAGACTTCCAGCAACCTTTTTTCCACGTCCCCACCCCAGTTCCCACGGCTTCCTTACCCTTAGGCTCTAAGGACTCATATTTTAAGGCTACTGGGCCCAAAGACCATACTGTATTTGGCTGTTGGGCCATTTCGAGCCTTAGGGTTACAGATTTCGAGGCCATCTTCTCCGGTCCTCTCGCCGGCCGAGTTCTGAGAAAGCTGTCCACCTTCGTGCCGCGGGCTGAAGGACCTGACCTTGAGGGTGCACTTGCAGGGTTCAGGTAGGATTATAAATCCCCCAATAGCAGCAGCAGCAGTAGTAGTGGTAGTTGGAGTAGTAGCAGTAGGAGTAGTAGTTGTGGTGGTGGTGGTGGTAGTAGTAGTAGTAGCAGCAGCAGTGCTAAAATAAAGTAGACAAGAACTACGCCGTCGATCGCACTTCCCAGATTGCAACAAAGCACAGTCGCCTGCAAACTCCTTGCCCTCGCCCCGGCTTGGAGGAGCATGGGAATTAGTCAGTATGGCTCTACGTACCTGATATAAGGTTGTAAGCATTTATATGTATAGTTGCGCTAACTATATCCTCATGGATCAGTTACTAAGTCCCATGATCCTTTACGTAGTCCAGCTCATTCCGGCTCCTTCCTGAACCCCCCAACCCTAAAGCCTAGATCAAACCCCTAAACCCTTAAACCCTAAACCCTTAAACCCTAGACCCTAAACCCTTAATTAAACCCTCAAACCCCTGAACTCCAAAACCCTAAACCCCTAAACCCGGGGCCAGGACAGCAGATTGCCGACAGCTGCGGCGTTGAATCCCAGGCAGCCTCAAGAGCCCGAAATTCAGGGTTTGGGTTGGGTTCAGGGGTTTAGTGGTTTAGGGGTTCAGGGGTTCAGGGGTTTAGGGTTTGGGATTTTTGTTTTTGGGGTTTTAGGTTTAGGGTTTCGGAATCAGGGGTTTAGGGGTGCAGGGTACATATAGGGTTTTGGGGTTTGCGGTTTAGGCAGTTTAGGGTATTGGGTTCAGGGTTGAAGGGTCAGGACCGCTTAGGGTATAGGCTTACCGTGCAAAGTCTTAAGGGCATATTGAGCCGTTGTCAGATGCTGCTTGTCGGTGCGTGTCTGAGATGTTGTTGATGCATAGTTGGGTGGTCCAGGTCAACCGCAGGACTCTTGTTTCCTTTGAATACTCAAGACCACCGCGGCAGTTACTTCAGAGTACCAAGCCTACCTTATTGAACAGTCTCAGTAGGAGTCTTGATGTGCGGTATAATAGTCGAGGGACTCTGCCAGCATGTGTGCTGTGTTACCTTTAATTTGGGGAAGCGGCTGGAGGTTGGCTGCTTCGGGGATATTTTAAGGTCTTAAGTTAAATGGAAGCCTTCTTAGACCCCCCCCTCCAAAGAAAAAAAACCCAAAAAACTCTAATATATCAAAAAAATCAGTTTTAAGGACCATAAGGGCTCCATTAAAGAGCCATTGGGGGGTCCTGGTTATAAGCCCTCAAACCCTACCTTAAGCCCACGTAACCTAGCTTGTTAAGGACTTATATGACGAAATCATATTCGGGAACCCTAAACAGGTAGGTTCCTTAGGGTCCAGGTAGGTACTAGATGAACCCTATACTACCCTTACAGAGCCCTTTAAAGGAACAAGGAACCCTTAGAATCCCCTTTAAGGGAGCCCTTACTGAACCCGAAATTCCGAACCCGCAGCTCCACGCGGCTGCCCTCCAAGTGGCCTCGAAGCTGCGGCGGCTCGGGGGTCGCTCCGCCAACGCCGCCACACGAGGACCCCAGGAGGTCTTGTGGGCTAAGATAGGGGCCTTCATAAGTACCGATATGATTTGGGGGGGGGGGGGGTTCGTTATTATAGGTATAGTATAGTGGGCCCCAAAACCCCATTCTGCTTATTAAGGCCCGTATATTAGATGTTTTCAGGGATCCATACAGGACATAAGCATTTCATGGGGATATCCCTGTGCTGAGTTTTGCTTATGTGCCGTTTTTGGGCCCTGTGTTTCTTTGTGGAGTCGCTTTTACGGTGTGGAGCGGGGAATGTTGAGGATGGAGTGACGATATCATAAAATCTAGACCCCCCCGGACCCTGTAAAACCTACCTTTTTAGGGCTCCTTGTTGCGGATTTCCTTATGTAAGCCCCTAAGCCAGTACTTGGAGGTTCAGGGGTAGTTATAAGTAGGGTTATAAGTCCCCCAGTATGGGTTATAAGTATAGTTACCCTACTTATGACCCTACTTATAACTACCCATGAACCTCCAAGTAACGGGGCGAAGGTAAACCTTGAGCCCAGCTTAGGGGCTCGGGGAGTTTCGGAGCCTCAGGGTCTAGGGTTCAAGCGTAGTCGGCCTTTACTGTAGAAGCTGTGGGTTTCAGATGTAGTAGCAGCAGTGGTAGCAGTAGCAGTAGCAGTAGTAGTAGTAGTAGTAGTAGTAGTAGTAGTAGAAGTAGTAGTTGTTGTGCTAGTAGCAGAGTAGCAGTAGTAGTAGTAATAGTAGTAGTAGTAGTAGTAGTAGTAGTAGTAGTAGTAGTAGTAGTAGTAGCGGCAGCAGCAGTAGCAGGAGTAGTAGGAGTAGTAGCAGTCGGCCCTACTCTTATAAACCCTATACCCCAAACCTATACCCAAAGCCCAAACCCTAAACCCGACCAGCACTAGCCGAAGCCGTGGACCCCCGCTTCAAAGCCGAAGCTCTTATTGGGTTTAGGGCTCTGCATGTGCTTTGAGCAGGATATTTGGCGCAGTTCCGGGCGGTGTCCCAGCATGCGACAGAGACGAACCTGTCTTCAGGGTGGTTGGCTCAGAAGCAAGCGCAGGCAAGCATTCCACAGAGAATGATGCAGTATCGGACTCAACTGCGCCGGACCTGTCAGTTGCACCCTGCTGTGTGCAACTTCAGGGCCGGGGATTTTGCAATGTAGGAACCTAATTAAGAAACCCTGGGCCTATAACCCCAAAATACTAGGATTCATATGAGGAACCCTAATAACGGCCCAAGGTTGCTTAACCCCTACATTACCAGCCACTGCTTGCTGAGGTTACGACTTGCATCAATGCATCTTGCCTGAACTTGGGCACATCTTGCACCCAGTGTTAAGAGTATGCAGTGTCGGACCTGTCGCACACGCAATATAGGGGCCTTAGTAATTTACTACAATATTTTGGGGGCGTTCCATATTGTAACTATAGTATAATGGGCCCAAGACCCTCTTCTAATTATTAAGGCCCCTAATATAAAACCCTATTATGATAGATCCCTGATAATCCCTTTACGGATCCCGTTGAAGGGAACCCCATTTTAACTATTAAGGCTTGTTAGGGCCCTCCCGAATTCAGGGTTTAGGATTTCAGTTATCAAGGTTATCATATGTGTAGCTGCTTGCCACAACTAAGGTACTGATAACCATACTTACTAAGTCCCATGGTCCTCTTGTAGTAAGTATGGATATAAGTACCTTAAAATGAAGAATATAAGTAGCTACAAGTATATAGTCCCATGATCCTTTAAGCAAAACCGATCCCCCAGACCTGACATCCCCGGTGTCCGGAGACCTCAGGCCCGAATTCGAAGCCTCAGGGCTCAACTCCAACTCGCTCAGCCTTACGCCCCAAACCCCTATCTGGAGGATCATGGGACTTAGTAAGGTTCCTTAGAGGGCTCCTTAAAGGGATCTACAGGGTTCCTTACGAAGGGATCTATAGGGTTTAGGGTTTAGGGTCTACTTGGGAGGATCATGGGACTTAGCAAGTATGGTTACAAGTACCTTAATTGGGGTTATAAGTAGTCGTTATACGGAACAGACAATCAAATATCCTCTCTTAGCTGACGTACCCTAAACCGAAAGCCCCTACTTGGAGGTTCAGGGGTAGTTATACGTGGGGTTATATGTCCCCTAATATGGTTTATAAGTATAGTTACCCAACTTATAAACCTACTTATAACTACCCATGAACCTCCAAGTACACCCTAAACCCCACCAGCACACCCCGAAGTACGCTGCAATAGAGCCGTATCGTCCTTTATAGTGGCTACTGAGGCACCAATAGTGACGGGTGGTTGGGGAGGTGCTGGTATAGTATGACAGTTGAGGGATTAGGTCTTAGGGTTTACGGTATACACACAAGCCCAACACCCAAAATCCTTGACCCTGAAGCGTAGAAACTCCCTATAAGCCCTAAACACGAAACAGTGAGCAGTCTCTTTCGTCAAAGACTGGCCACCGAGGTTGCTGCTGTCTGCTGGCCCTCCCATTATCCCCGGCTCCTGAGCCCAAAGGATGAGATTCAGGGCCCCAGCTACCGTCTAAGGCCATTAGGGGGCTGAAAATAAGCCCCCTTGAGAGCTTCTATAATAAGGCTCCCTTTGAGGGTATTATGGGACCCTCCCGTTATAGGGTTTGGGGTTTAGGGTTCAGGGTTTAGTATACTCGAACTACCCACAATTTAGTGTTCGGTTTGGTGTACCGGAGGGGTCGGTGTTTAGGCTTCCAGGATCTAGTAATCCAGGGCTGGTGCTAGCGCCCCAGCGCCACACACTAGGATGCGGGGTTTGAGAAGCTTTTGCGTGTTCTCGTTGGATGTGGGTTCAGGTTGTAAAGTTGATGGCTCTAGGCACAGACTTCGGCATCCTGGTTGAGAGGAGGAGGAGAGGGTGTGACTACCCAGAGGCCCCATAGTAGTTCCTTTTTACGATTACCTTAACAGGATTCTATATATGAACCCCAAAAAGGACCTCGTTTGGGGCCTTTGGGTAGGCATAAGACGGACATGAACTTCAAATCCAGCGTAGGCATCCCAAGCCCTGAATCCAATGAAGCGCGGTATTATAGGGGCCTTTAGTAATTAGAGTAGGGTTTCGGGTGTATTATCTTACTATACTCTAGCTATAATAAGGAACCCCCAAAATGGTGAAGCTGTGGTGGCACCCGAAAGTAGACCCATGGACCCAAATAGTATACACTTTGGCCCCAATACCTATGTAGGGACCCACTTTATAAGGCCACAGTTATATACCCTTTGGGTACATGGACCCTTATAGGGTTAGAGGGATGGAGCCGCCGGTAACATCGAACAATCGCTCCTTAAACCCCACACCTTGAAGCTGAATTTTTCTGGTGGGTGTGGGTTGTTGTTTCAAGTCCCAGTCCCTGAAATCTCAGCTGATGGTAGCTCTAGTACTACACAGTACCACAGTACTGTAATATATTCGGGTATCAATTATGACTTATCTTTGTCAGAGTTGGGTAACATTGTACATTTTTATGGGGACGTAAACCCGATAAGGAATAAACATGTACATTTTCAATCCTATCCCAACCATGAACTACCCATAGGCTCCACAGTAGTTCCTTTTTTAGATTACCTCATAGGATTCTAAATATGAACCCTCAAAAGGAACTACTTTGGAGCCTCCGGGTAGTCATGTAGCACTATACTCTAACTGTCCAACGCTTCGAGAACCAAGGCTCCCGCGCAGCAGTGCGACTGGGCAAGGGCCTTGCTCAGGCGGTGCGCCAATTTGGCATGGAGGCCATTGTAAGTGCTACCTAGACCCTCCAAAGTAGGTAAAATGTAAGTGTTATGAAATATTTCCTAAATAGTCTCCATTGTAGTTCCTTTTTTTTGGTTAGCCAAAATCTCTTTTGTAGGATCCTAACCTCACCCCAAAGGTTTTGCCTGGACCCCAAAGTATGTAGAATAATGGCCTTTCATAGGTATTGGGCCATTATTTTGCCTACCTTGGGGGGTTTGGTTTAAGTGTCATAGGATATTAGGTTTAAGAACGGCATCGTTTTCAAAGTTTTCTGAGTTTAAAAGACGTTCAGGTTTTTGAGCTTCGAGTTTGGGGATTGACTTAAACACTAAAACCTAAAGCCAAAATCCTATATATAAACCCTAAACCCTACACGGTAATTACAGAGGGCCCCGGCGACTGGCAAGTTTCCGTTCCGGGCATCGACTCTTCCACCCTAAATAATAGGTGCCGTACTATGTGTTTCGGACCCAAAAAGGGACCCTATTTTTGCCAACCACCCACACAAAGAGATAAGCCAAGCAATATGGGGGGCCTTACGATTATAACAGGGTGCTGGAGTTTATTGTAGTATGGTATAGTTGTGTTGAGGAGCCGTGAGGAAGCTTTGGGACTGGTAATTCTTGAATTCTGGACCCTGCACTGGTTAAGCCCGACACCCTAAGTGGTGCTGGGGTTAAAAAGCCTTAAACCCGAAGCCCTCGCAGAGATGGGCATGGGTGTCCAACTTCCTGCGGTTACGTTGGCGTTACATTACATGGGAGTTTCCGAGAATTAGGGGTACCTTGTTTTAGGGTCCTTATAATGAGGATCCTACTATATAGGGTACTACATTAGAGTCCCCTATTTTCGGGAAGCACCCACATGACCCACGTGGCTTTCTGCACGGGAACGTTAGGTCCAAGAGATCTGCCATGATCTACAGCGAGGAAGATTAACAATGACATGTACCTGGACCCCAAGAGTATGTAGAATAATAGCCTTTTCTAAGGTTTAGGCCATTATTTTACCTACTTTTCGGGGTCTAGGTATAGGTAGTTGTCCCAGACATGCGTCCGCAGAATAGAGGAAGAAGGTAGGATGCCTGTTTGGATTGGATCTCATGAATAGGTGTATTTTCAATGGTCCCTCCTGCAAAAGGGCGTTAAGAGCTGCCCTTTCGACGATATAGGAACATGTATACTTCGAGCTTGACTTGCTGTAGACAGACGGACCCTTTCATCTGGATCCGGCTGCAAATCACACCGCTGGGATCTTCAACCCATGACCCTAAGCCCCTAAACCCTGAACCGTTATATGTGGTGGCTTTGGATCACTCGTTCTTTCTGGGACCAAGGTTTCATAACGGCCGACACACTCATATACTTTGATTTTCTCTCGGGTAGGAACAGGCTACACCGGTGTTTTCCGCACAAGCGTTGCTATTAAGCCCTCCCGACCCTAAGCCCTACCTGGACCCTAGCCTTTTTGTAGGTCTTGGGCCAATATTGTACTTGCAGTTATGGGTTTGGGTACGCCTTATGCCCAGATTACTCAGTCACGAGGCTGCTGCTGCCGCAAAACGCCACGAGCGCTCCGTCGGGTACCCAGGGGATGGAACCCGAAGGGTTTGAGCTCAGCGTCAAACCCAAAGGGTTCCCAGACCCTAGGGATCTAAGGACTCATATTTTAAGGCTTTTGGGCCCAAAGACCACACAATACAAGGCTTTTCGGCTATTTTGATCCCTAGGGAGACGGTTGAGAGTGTGGGGTTTAGGGTATAGTAGGTTTCTTTATGCGGAACTTCCATGATGATTTGCTGAGGTGTCCCCCATAACTAGAGCAGTACCTATAGGACCCTTTTGGAAAACACTAGATCTCCGAAATGCGAAAGGCAAGTGGCCCCCTAAACCATAAACACTAAACCCTAAACCCTAAACCCTACACCCTGGCTACGGCTCAAGCTGTATGGCCCGAGCTCTTTCCATGCAATTTTCCTGATTAGGCCCTTCCCTTCCTTCCGCGTTTGCCAGTGAGCTGTTCGAGAACGGGGCGGCCAGTTGTGCGAGGGCGACTACCTGTTTGCCACTCTGGGGCTGCTGGGCGACGTGGTGATCTGGCGGCCACTTCAGCTTCCTCGGGGGTGTCTTTGGGAGTTTGGGAGTCTGCGTCTGCTTCTGTGGTCCGGGGTGAGTTCGCTGGCCTTTCTTCTCCAGGAGGGGATTGAGGTGACGATTTGCCTCGCACGTCCTGGTCGTCGTTCTCTGTCGGCACATTGTGATGGAGGAAGCTCCAGTTGGGAATGATGGCAACCCGAAGGGCGAGGGGGACATGCAAGTTGAGGAGGAAGGGTCCCCCACCGAGATCGCGGGTGATAGCAGTCATGACGAGGGAGGAGGCGGTGAACCCATGAGGATCGACGAGAACAAGAAGGAGAAGCGCAAAAGGGAGGAAAAGGAGGGGAAGAAGAAACGGGGAAATGCTGAATGTACCCGGATCCCAGATTCGGATGATGAGGAGCTCGACAGCCCGAGCAAGCGAGCTTCCAAGAGTGATCAGTCTGTTACGGCGCGAGAGCTTCGTGAACTTCTTCTTGAACATCGACGAGACATGCAGGAGGCATGGCGGACGGTCGAAAGCCGCTTAGGAGAGGTGGAGAATGTGCAGAGAAACCAGAAGGGCGAGATCGCATCCTTGGCGGGCAGGACGAAGGTCACCGAGAACACCAAGAAGAAGGTCGAGTTGCACGAGAAGAAGTTTGAGAGCACCGACAAGAAGGTCGACCAACTTGCGGAGGATGTGCAGAAGCTCAAGGTCCAGATGGGTGAAATTCAGGCTCAGGGAGGAGTTGCTGGTCATGCTGCAATCGAGGCAAATGATCCGTGGGGCGAATATATCAAGCAGCAGCAGCAGACCGGGAGGACTTCACAACCATGGCTTCCACCTGCTCAACGTCGTGGTGCTGGATCCAAGCAGAAGGTGAATGAGGGTCTCGGGGGAGAAGTTGGCAGTGAACCACGTGGCTCTGAGGACGTTCTCACTGACGAAGATCGGCGCACCCTCATCATTGGAGGTTGGCCGCAGGACACTCGCCGTAGCGTGATCGAGGAAGAGTCGGTCCAGTTGCTCACCCATCCGGAAATCCGGCCTTTGCTAGATGTGGAGAAGATCTCGGTATATGGTCCTCGTCGCAGTGTGGGCACTATCAAGTTCGTTGTCAGGGAGGGCGAAAGGAACTTCGAGGACGCCAAGTCGAGGATGTGGCAGGTCGTGAAGATCGCTGCGAGGTTGAAGTTGGTCACGGAGAGCTCCAAGTCGGTTGGTGAGGAGAAGACGATGTGGGCGTCGTTCGTCAAGACTAAGGTCGCCCGCGTTCGTTCATCCCACATCAGTATGGTACGTAGAGTCACCATGGAGTTAGCCGCAGACAGCAAAGACGAGGGCGGAGGTGTCCTCAACGTGCTCCATACACAGCCTGCTGCATACGACATGGACTGGTCAGCGGGGACAGTGTGGTGCGGCATCCATAAGCTGGCCTCATCCACGCACAGGAAGCCAAAGGAAGCAGACACAGTCTTGATGTCAGGAGGGTGGGTGAACCTGGACGCTGTGGGCTTGGTGGGTGGATGCAGTTGCGATGTGGCTAAGGCCGCATTTGAACGTGAGCTTTGAAAAGGGCCTTGTTTCACTCCGGAGGAATCCGGGGAGAATTTAGATGTTGCAGATGCACCATGGCTTAAAAGGACTCAGTCTAAGACTACATCCAAGAGCCGTGCCAAACTGTGTGCAAGACATAGATGGGGACGTGCAGCCTCGTGGAATCTGGGCGGACAAGAAGTCTGCAAGCTAGATGTCGCGGGGCGAGATCTTGATCTGATAGGAGTACAGGAAGTTTCTCGAGCTGAAGAAGGCTGGTATACTGTCAACACCGATCTTTTCCACTTCGTGCTGCATAGAGCTTCAAATCAATGGCGCGCAGTTGGGGTCGGGATTGCCAAGGACAAGCTTGACTCTATCATTGGGAAGGTTGCGACAAGCCGCGGAGTTTGGGTGCTCGCCCGACTTAAAGACCTTGGTCGTGTTGTGATTGGGTCCCTTCACTGTCACACCGGGGCGACGAATGCCATATATCAAGGAGCAGTTCTTCAATTCACACATGACTGTCCCGGCAAGTGGCGTCAATACCCCATGTGGTGTGGGTGCGATGCGAACGAACACCCTGTCTGGAACACTGAGGAAGATGAGAATGGTGAGAGGGCGATTCTTGGCAATGCCTCCAGCAACTTTAATGTCCTGGCAGCACAGATGCTTGGGCTCAACGCTCGTCCCATCGCGCCGGGTCGGAATCAGTGGCATACTCCGACCCACTTCCCTCGTGATGAAAGACGACAAGGGAGGCAAATTGACATTCTCTGGACCAGGTCTCTGTCCGTTAGTCAGGTCACCATTGAGCCGAGAAGACGCCTTGTCATTGGGACGGACCACGCCATCCTGCGCACTGAGATCTACAGTAGTCGGAAGTCAGGCCTGAAATGGGGAAACGACTCGAGAGCACGATACATGCAATCTGACATTCCCCATGAAGTTATCGTCGATGCAAAGGATCTTGCTGGCCTGGCAAGAAGATGCACCAGACCCAGGTGCAGTAAGGCCTATCAAGATCCTGATGAGGTAAAGAAGGCCATACATGCCGCCAAAGGGTCCAACACCAAAGCTGATTGGAAGAAGGTGCATAGACTACGTCGTCGTGCAAGAAGACAGTGGGAGTCCGATCGTCTTAGTCAGATTGTGAAGGGGGACTGGTCCCTGTATCGCGATAGGCAACGTGAAAAGAAACGGAGACATGGTTGGTGGGGCACTCTTCTTGCCGATACCTCGTCCAGTGAGCTCACTGCCAAAGTCCAAAAACACCTGGAGAACAAGCTGGTGAACGAGTTTGGGGGAGATTGGGATGACCTTCTACAAAATCAGATTGACTCCATCCCAATTCGTGATGAGTTCCAAGACTTCAGCATCATGGACATCAGAGAAGTCCTACAGCACATGAAACCACACTCGGCGGTTGGACCCGATGGTATCAGTGTGGGGTTTCTCCGAGCTGCCGCTAGCGATCCAGTTGTTGCTCCTCAGTTGGCCGACTTGGTCAATCACATCGTCAGGAACCTGGAGCTCCCTGAAGAATGGAATGATAATTTCCGTGCGTTGCTGGCAAAGGTCGACTTCCCGAAAAAACCGGGCGACTTGAGACCCATTTGTGTTAGCTCGAGCTTCCACAAAATGGTGAGTAAGCTGATCTGTGAGAGGGTCATGCCGGCAATGAGGAGTGGCTCCAGGGTGTCTGGATGTGGCAAGGGGCGACAAGCAGCAGACGTGATCGGGGTCGTCAGTAGGATCAGGGATGTCACACGTGAATGGCGACTTCCCACTCTCATCTGCAAGCTGGACATATCAGGTGCTTTTGATAGACTGGACAGGTTCAAAGTGGTCGAGTTTCTGAAGGCCAAGCTCACAGGGGGTGAATTACATCATGAACTTCGCTTTCTTTTGGCACAACTGCGTACCTACAAGCTCATTGGTCAGGTTCCGGGAGGTCATGAAATTGTGGTCGAACCTAATGTTGGTATTAAACAGGGAGCGCCTGAAAGTGCAGAAGTGTTTGGACTCGTCATGAATGACATCCTCAGCACCGTCACTGACCATCGAGGATGGAGTGAACTTGGACGTGGCTTCGAAGATCTCGACATTGATCTCGTCTTTTATCAGGATGACATCTTCGTTGTTGATAGTGCCTTGGAAAGATTGGGACGGAAAATCAAAGTTCTGGAACGACGGCTTCATCAATGTGGACTGCACTTAGCCACAGAGAAGACGAAGATCATCGCGTCTCCCTTCTACAGTGGTCCACGTGCGCTACAGATTGGAGGGACGAAATTTGAGATCGCCCCCCCGGCTGAATCCATCAAAGTTCTAGGCTTGGACTTCTCGTTGCACGCCAAACCCTCCCAGCAAGCGCGTGAACTCCTGGGAAGAACTAGGATTGCCGCTATGGTGCATAGGGACATTCTCTGTGCCAAAGCTAGCTGGGGTGACAAGGCCAAGATGATGTCCTACCTGGTGGAATCCCAATTCAAATGGACGGCAGGCGCAGTCCACTGGTCGAGTGAGGACCTCAGACAAGCCAACACTCTACAACTCCATCTGCTTCGGATGGCGTTCAGAATCCCGCGAGAAAGAGCTGAAAGGTGGGTCGACTGGAATGCCCGCAGCATGCGTCTCTGTCGAGCTTGGCTGGCTGCTACGGGTAGACAGAGGTGGTCGACTACTTTGCTCACACTTCAGCACACACTGGCAGGGCACTGGGCCAGAAGAGTTGAACAAGTTGGCCCGTCTCAGATCGCTTCACTCCCCATGCGCGCGCTCAGATGGAGAAGCACACACTGGTGGAGAGCGCAACAGCAACTCAGTCCTTTGGTAGGAGCAAGGCATCCTCACAAATTTTATGTCGATAATGTTGAGCGCTCACTCGCAGATGCACATGGTGTCTGCTGGCCAGACTTAGCACATGACCGAGCACAGTGGAGCCGCGAAAGGGAAGGATTCCTTTTCATGCATGACATAAAATGGTGTCAAGGACGACAGCTGGCATTGGAAGCTTGAGAAGCAAAACATGCTCATGCCTGAGAGAGTGAAGCTTGGAACTAGGCTGAGACCTCAGGTCGCAGAGCGTGGAGCAGCAGTACATGTCTTTTGAATGCGAGTTGATCGTCGAACAGTGCTTTCTTCACATGCGAATCCGTTCATCTCAGTCCGGAAGATGTTTTATGTCAACCAGCAACTCCCTTATTCTCTCTTCGGCTGTCTTTGGCTCGAGGTGAACTTCTTTTGCCCAAGTTCCCCTCGACGTTCTTTTCTTCACAGCAT
The DNA here is from genome assembly GCA_905221615.1 of Symbiodinium sp. CCMP2592. NCBI lineage: Eukaryota > Dinophyceae > Suessiales > Symbiodiniaceae > Symbiodinium > Symbiodinium sp. CCMP2592. Next base: position 1,160,092 of record CAJNDT010000558.1, on the reverse strand, counting down.
GGCGAAGTTCGGGGTGATCTTCATCCTGGACCTACCCTCTCTTTTCGTGTTTCTTCTCTTCGTTGGTTCCAGTCTGGCTGGATGGGGTGGCGAAGACGATGAGAACTGGAGAACACAGACCCCCACCGGATGGCCAGGCGATTGGGAAGTCACCAACAGCACAGCATCAAGCTCGAGTTCTGCTCCACCTACACAGTCGCACCACTCAGCAGCGGGATCCACACAACCAATGGCGAATGCAACCCAGACGTGGCGCCCGTGGACTCAAGAAGAGATCATGATGAGGATGGCGGAGGCCTGGGACGAGAACATCAGCCTCAGTCTGCAGGAGGAAGCATTCCAAGAACTCAGTGGAGAAAACTCTGCAGCTGGTCTTCCACCTATCCCTGAAGACCTTCCTCTCCCCACCTGGGCTCGAAGGGAACCTTTGGTCAACTGGTGGGAGAAAGTTCGAGATCTTCGCCAACTACGTGGTCGACCTTCATCCTCTTCCTCTTCGAGCTCCTGCCCGCCGGCAATGTTGGGAACTACCTGTATAACGAGCCCTACACCAAGTTCGAGTTCGTGCATGTTAGGGTCTACCTGTACATCAAGTTCAACACCAAGTTTGAGCTCGGGTACCTTCCCATTGACAAACCTGGAGCCTACCGGTGCTTCGAATTCTACAAGTCCCGGTCAACATGAGCCCCCGGAGACAGGAACTTGCTCTTCAACCGGGACTGACCAGGTAGAGTCACCATGGCCTCAGGACCTCCCTGTAACCCCACAGTTTGCAGGAGATCAATGGCTGCCGATGTCTTGGAATGAACCTAGTGAAACCCCTCATGAGCAGCAGGGTCTCGACCATGAGGGCATTACCTTTCGCGGAGGCGTACAAAGACCTGGGCGAGATCGCTGGAACTTCGCGAATGGCAGCGTGCACAACCGTCGACAACTGAGACTTGGGATGGAGCTGACGCAGAACGAACGCCAGAACAAGCCATTTGAAGTGACTGGCACTGGTCAACATGCAGATGGACCCACTGTCAAAGCCACCACCTTCTATGGGGATGACTTTGAGGTATGGGCCTCACCAAGCGCCATCAATGAGCCTGAACAGGATGTCAGTACGACAGCAGGTGACAGCGGCTTTGCGGACACAGAGGAGGGCGGCTCCACCTCGTCTGACACCAGCACTTCTGTGGACGTGGGGTTCTACCGGCACGGCATTTGGCATGCGAGAAGTAGAACTGCAGAGGAGCTACGCTCTCATCAAGGAGGGCGCGGGCCACGCCGTATGGAGAGACGAGCCAGTCGCATGGCTGCCTACTTGGCTGGTAACTGGCGTCCGGCCTGGCTGGTCTCATATCGGCAAGAACGGGACCAGCGCCAAATGGGTAAGACCACTGACACCCCGTCGATGGAGGAGCAGGCCGGGCCTTTGGCGGAACCAAGCTCTGGGTCTCTTACCAATGCCGAGAATGCGACGCCTGAAGTTTGGGATGATCAAGCCTGGAGTGATCAAGCCTGGAATGGAGCGAGCTGGTGGAATGGTGCCTGGTGGGAAGGACAATGGCATCAAACTGGATCACAGTGGCAGTGGCATTGGAACCCTTCCCCTTCTACGTCGACAACCAGCACTACGAATGGCACCCAAACTTGGTGGACACCACGGGCGATAATGGACCTCACATCTTCTCACCTTGGCGAGATGACTTTGGTCAACGATGGAGTGACTGCACCTGACTTGCACATCTCCAGTGAACAGTCGTGGATTACCTGGACCAGCACTACCTCGACAACTTCGACTTCGGCTCCGGTGGATCACTTCCCGCCCAACTTTGGCCTCATGCCCTATGTCGCGCCAATCGATCCTGAAACTTATGGACGAATGGCGATAACAAATGGCGAGATGGCGACCCTTGAGGAAAATGGGACACCCAGGACAATCATTCGCCGCATCGAGGACATGCTCAGTGCACTGGATCGTCAAGAACAACTAGGTACAGGGCCTGAAAGTCGCTGGGCTCTTGGTCGCTTGGTCAGAAGGGCATCTGAAGCAGCAGATGCACAACAGGCCATCTTACAAGTCCTTCGGCGACGGTTGATCCCTCGTGGGCTCCTCCCAGTCACACGGTACCCTCGGGATGAACAACATCGCATGCGCTTCTTCTCGTGGATCCGGCAGTATAACGCCATCTTTATGGACAACCTGGAGCAGCACCTGAGAACGCCTTTACAGCCTGGTGATACGGGATCAGAGGATGCAAGTTCATCAGATGAGGACCCCAGAGGCAGAAGCAGGAGCAGGTCGCGAGTCAGGGGAGGCAGCCCTTCTGGTTTGGAGGTTCCTGATGCAGTAGATAACACAGAAGTTGTCATGGCATCAGGCGGAGAAACCAGTGACATGGGGTCCAACATCAGTGTTCAGGACCATCAGCCACTGACATCGCCCACTCAGGAACCAGCTGTCCATGCACCGGAACAATCTGAGCTGCAGGGGATTTGGCGTGAACCTGAACCCGAACCGAGTGAAGCAAGCGACCGACAAGGGAGGCACTCGACACGGGAGACTATGATCCTTTCCCAGTCGGCGACTTCCAGTTCTTCTACCACATCGACAACCACCTCGTCTTCATCTTCGTGTTTGAGCAGCGCTATGGTGACCTTTGTGGCTACTTCGGTGACTACGTCGACTACGAACCACTCTCTGGCAAGCAGCACGGTGATGGGGGCCTCCTCGGGACTTCACGAGCTATCAATTCCTTCGACTGTGGAAGAAGAGCTAGAGGAAGCTATCTTTATGCAGATGCCGAGTTTGGCACCATGGGGTCAGAATGTCACTGTAGAAGGGGACAACTCCGCGACCTCTCAGTATGAAATATGGGATGAGATCTCAGCTTGCTCTTCGCCCTGTACTTCCTCCAGCACGACCACAACAAGCACGAGCACGGACACTATGACAGCGGATGATGTAGTGCGAGATGTGGTTAATCAGCAGATGGTGTTGGCTGGGGATGCTGATGTTCTTGAAGTGCTACATCGGCTCCATGTTCGACTACGTGATCTAACGAGGCTGCAGCGTCTGACTCAAAATGCCCTTTGTGAAATACTTCGGTGGCTCCGAGTTCATCGGTATAATTTGCCGCTGAATGCGAACGCGCAAGAGAGGAGCATCTGGGACGCCATCTTGCAAGCAGCCCCTGTTGAAACTGGACCCGTGCATGCAAGTTCGTCCACGTGGGTGAATTCTCCAGTCCTTCTCTTGCAGCCTGGTTGGCCAGCTACAATTCCAGAAATGGTACAGGCGTTCCCAGGAATACCTGAACATGCATGGTCTGGCTTCAGGCGCCGTGCATGGCGCCGGCATGTGGACGGGGTGTTCCAAACAGCAGGTCGCACAGTACCACGCGGCAGTTGGCCAGCGGAAGAGGACCAGGAGCTCTACATTATCCAAGCTAACGGAACAGCAGAGATTCCAAACTGGCCAACAGGAGTACCACGTCCTCTTCATCCACGAGAACGTCATCTGCCCGAAACTCAGGTCCAGCGTGAAGTTTGCCATCCAGCTGCTGCTCGAAGACGCTCGGGAGCTCGGCGACGTTCTGCTCGTACACGCCCGTGGCCGCTACTTGTACCTGTGGGAACCAACCTACTACTTGAGCATGCTCGGCCTCATGGAGTACCAGAAGGCATACCAGGCAGTTCTGATGAACCTAGAGTTGACCGAGTAAGAAATGCCAAAAGGAAATCGGATGCGGCTGAATCTGATGTTGGTGCTTTGGAAAACCAGGAAGGTAGTGCTCTGTCCAGCAATGATGAGTTCGTGGGTGCCGCAATGGGTGGACTAAGTCTTCCTGATGCTCCTGTGGAACATGTGAGTGAGTCCGCTGAGGGAGGTGAGAATGGTGAACACAAAGAACCAAGTTGTGAAGAAATGTCTGAAGAGTCTGCAGCCACAGAGGTTGAGAAGTGAGTGCTGCTCTTAGTGTAGGCCTCGAACAGGGGCAGGCTTGGATCTCTGCGGGAGAAAGGGGCCACTGCACATAAAAAAAAAAAACCCTACACTACACCCTACACCCTATACCCTATACCCCTAATCCCTAAATCCTAAACCGCTAAATCCCTAAACCCTAAACACTAAACCCCTTGACTGGCATCTCGCGGGGCCCCCGGAGGCTTGAAAACCCTGGCGTTCACTAAAGACCCCAAGGAAATTCCTACGGTGGACGATATACAACCTGCGTTACCTTAAAGACCTTAACCTATGGGAATTATGGTAGATTCCTTATTATGGGTAGTGCAGGATGTATATCATCAACAGCATGGGTCGAAGTATCCCACAACTTAGTATCTAAGGTTATTATTAGGGTAACTATACTTGTAACTACTTATAACCCCAATTAATTAAGGTGCTTATAACCTTACTAAGTCCCATGATCCTCCAAGTAGGGATCCTTTACCCTCAGGCCCCAAGGTAGGTCCTTTTCGGGGGTTCATGTTTGGAATCCTTTAAGGTAATCCCAACAAGGAGCTACTTTGGGGCCTATGGGTAAGGGCTCCTTCAAAGGTGCCCTGAACCTTAACAACCTAGAGGTAATGTCCTGCTTTGTGGCATCTAGTCTGTATATCCCTAAGGCTCCATGCACCTATATAGTAGGTACTTAGGCCTTTAAGGGGCCCCTATATAGGTACTTTAAGGCCTGGGTATCTACTATATGGGTACACGGAGCCCTAAGGTATAGCAGATACCAGCCACAAAGTCGCGCATTTGCTGCTACGGAAGAGCCCCAAGTGACCCGTCGCCATCAGCCTTGCAGCGCCAAGCGATGATCTAAGCCGCCCAGACCTTCCAAAATCAATTAATGAAGGAATATACCTTAAATCATATTAAGGATCCTACTATAATTTAAGGGATATTCCTTAATTAAGGGATTTTGGAAGGTCTGGGCGTATCTGCCCTAAAACCCGAAGCCTCAAACCCAAAGCTTAAACCTCGCGTCTTCGCCTGGCTTCGGTCATAAACCTGAAGCCTGAATCCTCAACCTTGTACCTAAAACCCAGACCGTAAAACCCTCATCCTAAACCCTAAACCCCAAATCCTTAAATCCTAAACCGTTAAATCCCTAAACCCTAAGCCCCCCTAAACCCTAAGCCCCTAAACTCTATATACACCCTAAAACCTAAACCCCTGAACCCTATAAGTTTTGAATCTTGAAGCCGCCATTGTGAGGATCTGGAGATCGTCGTTCCGTGGCTGCGAGATCCGAGCTGCCCACTTCCAGGTCCAGCTATAGTGAACCCCAGGGTTTAGGGTTTAGGCGTTAGGGTTTAGGGGTTAGGGTCTAGAGTTTAGGGGTTAGGGTTTAGGGTTTAGGGGTACATGGATTCAGGATGATTAATGCTGGGACCCCCTGTGCTTTAACTTCAAGGAATGAGGACAATTTTGTTCCAACTTTCTGGCTTCTACTATTTGGGATTCTTAAAGGGAAAGGGGGGGAGGTCCAGCCACGGGATCCCTTGAAAGGAACCCATGGAACCCCTTAAAGGATCCCGCTAACGGAACCCCATGGAACCCTTTAAGGGATCCTCAAGGGAAGGGGTGCGGAGTTATGTAATTTTCTAATATTAGATAACTACTTAGGGGTATTCAGAAATATTTTTTAGTTTTTGGTGATTATAATCCCTAAGAAACAGCTAAAAATATAGTTTTGCTAGGGTTCCAGGTTCAGTATAGATTATAGGTATACATACGTGTTTAAATCTGTATCGACACACACACACACACACACTTGTTGACAGACCACATCTCCTAATCCTGTTTCGTGATTGCATTGTCAGTGTGCTAGAACACTCAACCCTCAACCCCTTACAATCGGCGCCACGCTGACGAAGAGTTCCAGGATCCGCTGCGCGTGAGTTGTCCAACGCGTTGGCGGCGGAATGTGGCTTGCTGCGCTGCCCGGCTGCTGGTGGGTTTACATAAGGGTTCCTCCAAGGGGTATGGGAGTTTCCGAAAGGGGTACCTTATTCTGGGGCCATTATAATAAGGATCCTACTATCTAGGGTACTATATTCGGGTCCCCGATTTCCGGAAAGTCCCATATGGTTTGGAGTTTGTAGAGATGAGGTATATAGCTATGGCTTTAGGGGTTCCGTCTAAGGATGGGACCATTGGCTTAGGGAGTTGCTTTGGGTTTAGGGTCTAGGCTAGCGTTTACCGGTTTAGGGCCCCGGTTTACATAGGCGTGCCTGACAGGGTCATAGGTCTAAGAGTTCTTCAGGCATTCTGCAAGGATTCGGGTCTGCCAAGGCTTCAGGCATTTGGGTTTTAGGGCTTATACGGTTCAGGACGTTTCCAGTGCTCCACATACTGCAAGTCTTCTTCGTCTCTCGCACACCACCCTGCTCGTGTCAACTCCTTTTGTTTGCTCGGTTCTTAACGGACCTACACGATGTTTGGTGTAGGTCCCGGCAACACTGGCCACCTTGAACAGCTCATCCATGTCAATGGACACTGCTCAGGCCCCAAGACACAAAGAAAACACGGCCAGCCGCGGCTGATACGAAGCAGCATGGGCCATGAATGTGGAAGAGCAGCCGCTCCATCAAACATGCACTTGGACGGCGATGAACCCTCAAACAATTTCGCGTCTGGAGACTGACTGCTCTTTACCGGCCAAAAGGGCTGCCTCTCGAGCGCGACGATGCAAGCTAAAGTCGCCAGGCTTGGGTGTGCAATTTCTGTGGCGCATGGTGCTGTCTGCAGGTTTTCGGGCAACGTTTGCAAACAACCCTGGACATGCATACCATAACCTATCAGCGTTGCGATTGCCCAGCGCGCACCCAGCGGTCATGTTTCTGATTGTCCACTATCGCACGTGCGAATTCGGTTTTTAACTTGTCCTCTAGCAGCTACCTGAATATCTGGCTGTTCTTGCTTCTTGTGAGGGGCGATTCAGAAAGAATCGGTCTATGGCCCCGCCCACACCCACCTACCTATAGTCTCCGTGTTCCTTTTTTTGGTTAACCAAAACCTCTATTATAGGATCCTAACCATAAAACTGGTTAACCAACAAAAGGAAGTACAATGGAGACTATAGGTATTAACTGTTCTAGAATCAAATAAGGTAATCCCAAGAAGGAAATACTTTGGGGCCTACAACATTGCTACAGATCCGGCGGAAGGCGGCCCCTTCCTCTGGACATGAGGTTTCAGGGTCCATGTACCCTTTTAGTATATACTCTGCTCTTGTAGGAATGTCTGAAAGGTTTGGGGTACATCTTGGGTTTAGGGTTTTAGGGTTTAGAGGTTTAAAGTTTAGGGGTTTAGGATTTAGGGTTAGGGTGGGGAAAAGTACACACTGTGTGGGCACACAGCCGATGTGAGCTCCTGAAAGGCCGTAGGCTTAAACCCTTAAGCCATACGCCACACGCCTTGAACATGTTAGGCCCTACACGAAACCCTAAACTCCCAAACCCCTAAACCCCCAAACCCCTAAACCCTAAACCCCTAAACCCTAAACCCCCAAACCCTAAACCCTACACTCCAACTCCTGAACGACTCAGATGCAGCCGGTGCCGCTCAGACGAAGCAGCGGCCAGGAACTGGGAGGCTTTGCGCCGAGGGTTCTCGGTCCCAGTGTAATCCATATGGATGGTTGTCAAAATTAAGGTCCCTTTCTGGGGACCAACATATAGGGTACCCAAAAAGGGGCCCTAATTTTGACGACCACCCATATGAAGCACCGGTCTACATTAGGGTTTTGGTGGTTGTAGATTTGGAGAATTTGTGGTGCTACTGGGCACGGGGCTGTGGAAATTGATAATAAAACCGTACTTCCTGCTACTTACAGCACAGGGAAGTCCTTCTCGCCGTGCTCCTCGTTGCCCTCGGTAAGCATCGTTGTCATATCGGCAGAGCGAGATGAAGACAACGGCACAACTTACGGCGCCGATTTGCAACACCGACCTCAACATTGCTCGCTCTATAGATCGTAGTTGACTCTTGTTCTTCCTCCTGCGCTTTTTGTGGTTTTCAATACTGCTAGCAGATAGCAGTGTTCAGAATCATCAATATCTCAAGAAGCGGGCATATGTACACTGCCGCAAACAGCATGAATATGGGAATAGCCGTGTCCGTAGAACAGAAGCACGCCGTTGCAGTCGCCACAAGCATCACGCAACAAGGAGACACAAAGACAAGCATCTTTGAGACGGCGGACGACACTGCCTGCAACATATACGAGTCTGCAGGAAAGTTTTCTGGAGTCGTAGCCCACAAACCCTAAACGCTAAGACCCTAACCCCTAAAAGCCCCTTATGGCTGTTGAAGAAGTTTTGCCGGGTTCAACTTTATAGGCCTGGCTCTCAACGGAGTCCAGTGAATGTGTGCCTCTCATGAGGTGAGACTGCATCTGCGAGAAAAGATTCCCAACACACTTGTCTAAAATCATAAACCCAAACCCTCAACCCTAGACCCAAACCCTGAAGCAACGAATACAAGGTAGTGCAAATCCGGATAGACCGGACCCAACATCTAAACTTAGGGGTACTTAGAAATATTTTAAATTTTTTGGTTATTATAATTCCTCAGAAACAGCTAAAATTGGAATTTTTGCTAGGGTTCCAAGTTCAGTATAGTAAACTTAGATCTCTAAACCCCAATCCTAGTAAACCTAGGTCCCTTTCCCCAGACCACAATCCCGAACTCCACATCCGCATCCCACAGACTCCAATATCCTTTAATTAACTAAGGAATATACCTAAAATCATGTTGGGCATCCTACTATGGTTCAAGGTAACTCCTTAATTGAGGGATATTGGAGTCTCTAGGATCCTACAACCCAGCCAAGAGGAAGGTTCAAGAACCTGCTGTTTCCGGAGCCTGGGCTGTGGTCCATGCCCTCCAGGCTCGTTTGGGTTCTTGTTAATGAAGGAATTTAATCCAACTTACCATAAAGTTGAAACCCTGTAAATTATCTACCATAGATCCCTATTATGGTAACTTAAACACAAGTCCTTCACGAGAACCCAGTCTTTCAGCTCCATCTTGGCCTTCGTGCTCCCACGTATCTTGATTATTGTCCCCATTATTGTTGTTACTGTCATTACTAAAAGATTAAAAGATATTAGTATCATTCTTATCATCATTATTATGATGGGGTTTGCTTTGGTTTGCATATCTGCCATAGCTACTAATAACTACTACCTGACCTAGAAAGCTATTGTTGCCGCAAACACCTCCCGACCTGCTACTTGTTGTTCTAGAGTGTCTTTACCTAGACCCCCCAAAAGTAGGTAAAATAATGCCCCAAACCTTACAAAAAGGCTATTATTCTACATACTTTTGGGGTCCAGGTAATGCTTAAGGCCTGCTTTCGGCAACAAGTTTTTAGCTGTGGGAGTCCACCATCTCTTCGTCACTACTCCGGAGGGACCCTTTATAAGGACCCCTAGGCATATACTCTTAATATGGCTGTTACATACCCATTATATAATCCATTATAGGGTAGGGGTCCCCATTAAGGGTCCCTCCTTTTCCCCTTTGAACTACAGGTTTCGGCACCATGGGGGAGACCCCCCAGGTTCCTGAACCCGCCTCGTTTGTTTATTCCCGAAAGGGTCCAAGTACCATTATAGCAGGTACTAAGTACCCTAAAGTATGTACTGTATGGCTACTTGGACCCTTTGGGTTTGGGGAGTTTGTGGGAATATCTATTCCTTGCCCTTGAGGCGGCAAAGAGCGTCAGTGGTCAGGGGTCTTACATGACATGTGACATGCTATGCCTGAAGCATGCAAGTGTAGGGATCTGGCTGGTGCCCTGGGTCTGGTGGGTGTTCGTCTTTTTCGGAGCCTTATCATGATCCGGATGTAGAGCCAGGCACTTCTTAATCAGGTTCCTATCTGAGTCCGAAACTTAAATCCTCATATATGGCCCTTATAGAACCCTTGTAGTAACCCTTAACGGAACCCTATTTGGGTACATGGACCCTTAAACCCTAAACCCTTATAGAGCCCTTATAGAACACCCTATTTGGGTAAATGGACCCTGAGGGCTAAACAGAGCCTCGCAGGCACTCGGCAAGTCTGCTTTGCAACGCTCCCCATCCTGGAAAGATGCCTGGCGGAAGGATTTTTTGCTTGGGTTTCAGGGATTTGGGCGTTATAGGAGTTTTGGCTTAGGGGTTAGGGTGTAGGGTTTTAGGGTTAGCTTTATAGGAGTTTTGGTTTCTAGGGCTCAGGGTTGTACTTGTTTCGCGTTCAGGGCTTGAGGTCTAGGGTAGTGGAGCATCCGTTGAGGAATTGCCGCGGGAGGGTCGTTGAGTGTGCATGGCCTGCAGTGATGCCCTGGGATTGAAACTAACTACTTTAACCCTCAAAAGTAGGTAAAATAATGGCCCAACTCCTCTAAAAGGCTATTATTCTACATATTTTAGGGTCCAGGTATAGAGCCCTCTGATTTCAAGCCCTTCATACCAGTCGGGGTTCTGGGTGGGGTTAATCGGACACAGGAGTGCCAGGAGTTTCTGATATTCGAGGCTGCTTATCGCTGTTTGTGGTTTTCGGCAGTTGGCTTTCAGACGCTAGGACCTAGAGTAGGCCCTTATTCCCTTTTTACGGGGTTCAGGTTCCCTTATAAGCCCCTTTAAACCAAAAAGGTCACCCTTTTTATTCCTAGGCTACTCTTGGGTCTGGGACTTCAGGACCAGGGAGACCTCTATTCGTTCCTGATTTGTGATGCCATTCCCTGACCGTCCATGTACCCAACTAGTATATACTTTGGCCATATTAGGAACTATAAGGCCAAAGTATATACTAGCTGGGTACATGGACGGTCAGGGAAGGGCATCATTAACGTGGTGTCGTGGCGGAGAATGTCCTGTCGCAACTTCCAAGTCAGTGTTTCTTCGTTTGGGGAATGGAGTATGGTTGCATTGGCAATTCTTGAATATTAGGCTCAGTTTTACAGTCAATTTCAAGCAGGTCTTAAGTTTTTTCGCATCTACATTCAGGTTATAGTGTTTACCGAAACAGGGTGGCATGGTTTACGAAGTTTAGACCCTTGCAAGTCTATGCGGCTCCCATGTGTTTTTTGTTTTAAGATTTGGTGTTGTGGGTTTATAGGGTTACCGAGCAGAAGTATGTATAGGGTTCAGGGTGTTGTGAAGTTGGGGGTGTGCAGTGTACAGTAATCAGAGTGTATGACGGTGTATGATTATACTATTATAGTGTATGTACCCCAGTGGACTATGTGGTAAGGCTCAGTGTTCATGCTTTCAGTCACTTTCCGTTGTGGCACTACTTACAGGCTTACGGGGGGTGTGGACCTGAGACTAGCTCAAACTTCAGAAGTCCTGTAATTCCTGATATCGAGCCTAAACGTCTATAAAACCGATATTCTGTGCCGGTGTTCGTGTGTCGGGAAGTGGGGGGGTGGGCGCGTTCTGCACTTCATCCGAGGCAGCTACTCAAGTGAAGGCCGGTTGCCTCTTGATTAGGAGCTCGCAGTGTTCCGTGGTAGGAGTTCGCCCAAGCTTCTCTGATAGGTATCCTGCGGTTGATGATATAAATCCTGAATTAGCCCAAATAAGGAATCTACCATAATTCCCATAGTTCAGGGTCCTTAATGTAATGCAGGATTTATGTCATCCACCGTGTTATATAAAGGTTCTATAGTATACGGTAGATAGCTTCTTTGTTACGAGAGCAATATGCCAGGACTTCTCTACAGGTTCTTTGTTACCGTTTAGCTAGTTCAGCAGGCTACCAGTACCTGGTTTCCGGCTCATGGATGCAGGGTTCCTTGTCGAAGAACAAGTTGCGCAAACTCCTGTGATGATCTAGAGCAGAGAATCATCAGCTGGCGCCCAGTGGATTCTTTTCCAGGTTCGGGTGAAGGATCCGATGTTGTCAAAGCTCCACCAAACATATGTCTATCCCTCAAGAGGCTGTGAACATGCCCATGAATGCTCGACTCTACGGAGCTTTCGGCGATTTGGTCTAGGCTCTGGTATGTTCGGATCAAACACAACAGCTCCCAGAATCAGAGACATCATTTGTGCAAGCTCCGGCGGAGCCATGTCATGCCCCGTTGTGGGCAGAAATGCTCGAGTCATCACAGAGCTGTTCGCAGCGATATGAGCGGGTTCCAAGGGCTCCGGGACGAAGCAATCAAGGCGCCCAAAATCCTTTGACTTGAAGCCTGAAATGAGGTTCGAACTGTTGTTGGTCAACCAACATCAGGGTGCATTCCTAGCATCCTTAAACCCTATACCCTAAACCCCTGAACCCCTAAAACCCGAAGTCCAGTCTCGATCTTTTGGAGCTTGCAAGCAGGCTCGGCGTCGCCTGCGGCGACAGCGAAGCGCGCCGGAGAGCAGGCAAGAATACAATACTATACTGTACTGTACTTGACTTTGTAGCACAGTACAGAAACAGTACAGTTTAGTACAGCATAGTATCATTAGTAAAGCAGTTAATAGTATGGTAATTATCATGAAGACCATTCATACTACAATATACTATACTGTGCTATACAAGATGGCCAGGACGCATATCGGTGTCATTCGGGTTTTTAAGTCCGTGTGACCCTATGGGTCCACATGCCCAGATCATACATGCTTTGCCCAGAAAGTAGTCCCACATTGGTGCTTCGGACACAATCCTGTAAACCCCATAAAGTTGGAAACCGGACTAAAGCCAAATAGTGCTGGGATTCCCCATACATTACTCTTCGGGACTGAGGCTATTGGGTTCCAACTTTTCGGCTTCTACTGTAATTATTTGATATTTGTGTACATGGACCCTTAGGGGAACAGCCCTAAGCCTAAAACCCCCAGTATCAACTCTACATAAGCTCTAAGCCAAAGGCCCCATTCCTATAGCAAGCTAGGAATACCCCAAACGTTTGACCACCCCCTACCTCCCTGCATGCTAGCTTCAGGCACAGATTCCCCAAGTCGTAACCGAAGAGCTTCAACAAATCTAACGCAAACTCGAAAGCCTCTATAGATCCCTGACTTAGCTGCTGAACACGCAGAATTCACAAGAGTTAGTGCGCTGTGCTTGTCGTTTTGGCTGGAGGTTTTGCAAAACATAATACAATATGTTTCAACTGTTGTTGAAGGCCGCCCGCCACTGTGGAGCCTGCTTCTGAAGGCGGCTGGCTGCCAGCATTGCGAGGAGGCCTCTGGACGGGTCTGTCAGACTCTAACCCTGGGTCCATGTACCCGAATACGGATCCGTTAATGGTTGCTATAATACTTTGGCCTTAATGTAGTCCTCATATAGGTACATTGGCACATGGACCCTTGGGGGAAGTCCCCGCAAGACATTGCATGTTGGAGTGTAGGGTTTTGGGGATGAGATAGTTGGGGCCCTTGGCCCCTTAAGCCTTAAGGTCCCCGGAAGCGTAGGCTAGGACAGTAGATTTACACTGGTTAACCTTTGTTTTCGAGCTTGGTTAACAACTAGCTCATTTCCGGGAGCTTCTGAATCCAGACCTTCCAATAATCCCAATATCACTTAACTAATTTCCTTTTAGGGCTCCTGGTAGAATTTGTGAGGTAGAGTCTTTCATTGAGGGACATTGGAAGGTCTGGGAACGCAAGGCCCACAGTATGGACCCGACGGTGACCTCGGGAAAGAATCAAGAAGCTCGTCGATACCTAGCAGAGCCACACATAGGACAGGCGCTCCGTGCAACCACACACGTCCCCAGCATACATTTCAACAAAGTATGATGTACCCATGCAAGAAGACAAGCAGTTCGAACGTAATGAACGAATGAATGAACGAACGAACGATGAATGAATGAATGCGTGCATGGCTGGATGGACGGATAAATACATGTTTCGATAGATGCACGAATGAATGAATGCATGAATGAATGAAATTAGCTGAAATGAAGTGAAGCGAAATGAAATGAAAGGAAAGGCAAGCAACATGGAATGAGTGGAATGACGCAATGGTTGGTTGGTTGATTGGTTGATTGAACGAATTGTTGAACAAGTCCTTTGCAGTTAGTCACGCAAAACGAATAAGCATGAGCAAGAACATCAAGTTTTGTTATGCCTAGGACCATGATGTACATACCGACGTAAGTGTATGTAAGTCTTCGTGTGTTTCAAGTTTGTTTTGTCAGAGTGCCGCTGCAAAGTTCCGACCGTTTCCGCCTTGCAGGCAACAACACCTCCCCACCGCCTGCTGAGCCCAGAGCACGGCGGCGTGCCTGCAGATTGATGGTTAATGTTATGGATTTGAGGGACCCAGGGTAAGGATTGGGTACGGCCCCCACTCAGTAATAGTTGAAGAGTATTGAATAATATTCACAATGCAGATATATTAGGACCTTAATACGTAGTAGCCCTATTATAGACCATCATTTTATGGGGACAGTACCTAAGGTAAGGGTTTAATCTACAGTTTAGGATTTAGGGTTTTAGGAGCAGGGGCCGGGGAACCAGGCTGAGCAACCATTCCGGCTACGGAAAGCGCTTGCATGAGTCTTGTGACTTACTTGGAGGTTCAGGGGTAGTTATAAGTAGGCTTATAAGTAGAGTAACTATACTGATAACCCACATTAGGGGACTTACAACCCTACTTATAACTACCCCTGAACCTGCAAGTAGGTCACCCGAAGGGTCCATGTACCCGTGTAGTATATGCCTTGGCCTCTAAGTAGTCACCGTATAGACACCTTGGGGCCAAAGTATATACTGTTTGGGCGCATGGACTCTCAGTGTTGATTGGACTGCAGTCCGGATCAGTGGAGTCGGGGAAGGTGGGACCACCGTAGCAGCTACAGCCGTGACGTCGTCGAGAACAGCACTGGAAGGAGCAAATACGAGCACGTTTAGGAGGCTTCCTCGCTTGACGGATACTTGGGGTCCATAGCTTTGACTAACATAACAAGGTGTTCGGTTTCGGGTTTAGGTTTTTCCTGCCTGCCTCTGACCTGACAAAGAAGCCTGCCCCCTGCTTAGCTTTCCCTAAGGGTTCATGTACTCATATAGTATATAAGTATATACATCGGCCTTAAATAAGGACTCCCCATAGCCTAAGTATATGCTTTACGGGTACATGGAGCCTTAGGGTTTATGAAGATGAGACTTGTCCAGGCCACCCAAGCGTCCGGCAACGCCCTCCATGGCCCCGCCCTGTGAACCGTCGCCGAAGCGGCGGTGGAAGATGAGACAGGACTAGGACTACCTTAGCCCTAAACTGACTAAAGCCCCCTTCAAAACCCTAAGCCGAAAAGCTACATCGTAAACCCTCGACATAGAGCCCGTCATTCCCACTAAATCCTAGACGCCAAACCTCAAGCTTTGTCAACCCTAATGCTGCGATAAGTCAGTAGAGATATTGCCATCCAGCATCGAAGTCGTCCAATGTGGCGAAGCCACAGAGGAGTTCATCTAGAAAGACACATGCAGATGCATTTCTGGTCTGGGGGTTTGGGCTTGGTGGAGTGCAGAGGTTTCAGGTATGGGTTTGGGAGTAGTTACGTTCGTTTGGCAAGTGTCACTCTAAAGGGCATCTGCATCTCTCTTTCTTTAGAAGTTGCTGATGACCAAGATGACCTGGAATCGTCCAAAAGAAGGTCGGCATGATGTAGTACTCTGTCAGGTTGTCTTGTTGCAGGCTCTCGGACACCGAGGGCTTTATCTTAGAGCCACCCTGAATGCCTAAACCCCTCCGAAACCCCAAAGCTAGACCCTCTTGAACTTCTCCTTCCGTGGCATTACCCACAAAACGTTTGGCGGGCTGCGAAGTTCTTAAGTTCAGTTCGGGCGAAGAACTTAGTCTCACAATCTGCGCCTTGCCTTGTTGCTGCTGTTTTTCTCAATCTCGCGCTCGCTCTTTGCCTCTCTATTCTCTCTCTCTCTCTCTCTCTCTCTGTCTCTCTCTTTTTCTCTCTCTGTCCTGCCCGAATCCAAGAATGTATTCTCTCGCTCTGCCTTCCATCCGTCTCTTACTGTCGTGTGCTGTGGCGATTCCTGGATGCAATGGCCATGCCCAATCTGCATCAACGCATGTCCTTGTCCTGCCTTGCCTGTATAGGGTTTACGGGTTTTCGGTTTAGGAGTTTAGGGGTTTAGAGTTTAGGGGCTTAGGGTTTAGGCTGTTATTCTCTTCGTCTCTGATGCTGAGTAACAGGTCTTCTGCTACCACTCCTGTCTTCGGAGCCATTAGGTTGTCATGCTTTGCCTGTACATTTCATACGCATTTACAAATGGGCACTGTTCCATGCAGCCACATGCTATGGTTTTGTAATGCTATATGCATACATGCATGCATGTATATGCACATGCGACATACCGATATAGTTAGAGGCATGCATATGCATGCATGCATGCAAGCTCCAGATTGACTGTTCACTCAGTGGATTTGCTTGCTTTGCACCCTGCTCAAGAAGCACAAGGCCATGGCATCTGGAAGCTGCAGCAGCTTCATCTAGTAGCACAGTTTATGCTTATGTGCGCGACTGCGCGAATCACAGGTCTTAAGCAGTCATAGTTGCAGCCCTTGATCCTTGTCGGACGACTGCTGACTGTTTGAATGCCCATCTGTCAAGTAGATTTTCCTGCGGTCATGTTCCGCATCTCCGACCAGCTCAGATGTAGGATTTTAAACTTCAAGGTCACCCGCTACTCAGCTCCTCCCTGCATGCCTTGAGACTTGCTCCTATAGGGGCCTCAATAATTACCTGTACTATTTTGGGGGGGTTCCTGATTATAAATATAATATAATGGGCCCCAAAACCTTCTTCTAATTATTAAGGCGCCTATATTATGTTACAGGGTCTGCCGTCTCTGGGACGTAGGTTTAGATTCAGCCTGACCGGTGCCTAGGGACAAACGTTTCGGGTAGTGAACCATGGCGGGAGTTGGCCTGGCGGAAGAGAACAAGGTGCCCAAAGAGCCGGACAGGCCTCCCCGCACTAGGAGGTTCATGGGTAGTTATATGTAGGGTTTCTTTGAAGGGGTCTATTGGATTATAGGGTTTAGGGTTTAGGGGTAGATATAAGTAGGGTCATAATCAGGGTAACTGTAGCTATAACCCATATTAGGGGACTTATAACCCTGCTTATAACTACCCCTGAACCTCCCTGCAAGAGGGCATCGACCCTAACTTAAGCCCCCCCCCCCCAAAGTACCTTTATAGTAGAATGTAGGGTTTCCATATTAGGAATTACTATTATGACTTAGGGAAGTATCCCCCATAACAGTACATAGGACCCTTTGGGTTAAAGCTTCGGAGCCTTTGGGGTCTCCTTCAAGTTCCCCAAAGGCTCCATGTACCCATATAGTCTAGGTACTTAGGCCTTAAGGTAGCCATATAGGGAGCCTTTAAGGCCTAAGTACCTACTATATGGGCACATGGAGCCTGAGGGTTCGAGCTTCAAGGCTTGCGGTTTAGACTGAGGGTTTTTTGGGATTTCGGGTTTAGGGGAGTTTCATGGCGTTCGGGCTTGAGGTTTGAGCTTTGGTTATTGTAGGGAATTAGGTTTAGCAGTTAAGGGTTTTGGTTTTGAGGCTGTTTTCGGAACTTGAGAAGCTTGGTGGTTTCGGAAGGCTCGGATCAGGATTGCAAGTGAAAGATTGCAAAGGCCCGGGCGGTAGCGGCGCTTCTTGTCAATGCCGCCTGTTCGGCTTGTCCACGAGAAGCAAATCGAAGCTGAAGATTGGGTTTAGGGTTTAGGGTGGCTACAACACCGTCACTACGCACGGCAAGTCGTTGGTTTTGGGCAACAACTTGAAGTACAAGAATGCCGATGACAGCACCGCGACCTTCAACATCAAAGCCGGTGATGTCCTGATCATTGAGAAGTGAAGGCTGCATCACACACAGCAAGCAGCGGACAAAGCGTACATCTGTGCAGTTCTTTTGCGTATGCTTTAGGCGGCTCAGCTGCAACCTCACTTGAGACACGCCAGAACTGAAAAGATCCATGTGCTGATAGTGCTGATTCGGGAGTTTCCGAGAATGAGGGGTACCTTATGTTGGGGTCCTTATCACAAAGATCCTACTGCTTAAGGTGCTACTATGAGGGTCCCCTATTTTCGGAAACTCCCATACTACTACTAGGATGCCCAGTAGTACCCTTATTCCCTTTTTGTAGTCCTAGGTTCCTTATAAAGTTACCCAATACCAAAAAGGGAGCCCTTTTTAGATGTCGCTGAAGCAGGACTAGAACCTCTCAGACTTGCTTCCCAGCGCCAAGGGTCCATGTACCCAAATGAGTGGTTGTCGAAATTATGCTTACTTTTGGGGTTCCTATTATATTACGGCACCTAATATTTAGGTTACCCCAAAAAGGGACCGTAATTTTGACAACTGCCCAAATGATTAGTATACTTTGGCCTGAAAGCAGTCCCTATGTGGGTACTTTGGGGCCAATGTATATACTATTTGGGTACATGGACCCTTAAACCCTGAACCCTTTATAGGAACAAGTAGCCCTTAAAGTAACCCTTAAGGGATCCCATTTTGAGCACATTTTGGACACATGGACCCTTAGGGCAAGCTGACCAGGCCACTTTGGATGCCAAGTCTCGTCATAAATTCAAGCAGAGTTTTGTCTCCCAGCTCAGATGCTCTAATCCCTAAACCCTATAAGCCCTAAGCGCTAACCCCTAGACTGCGGGGTTTAGGAATTAGCACGTACGTCCCACTCGCTTGCAGGTTCAGGAGCCAGGAAGATACCTGTGAAACCACCCTAACACGCCCGAAACCCCAAACCCCAAAGCAGGATCCCCAAACTCATGTCAGGTCCGCGGAAGGTCCGGGCGAAGCACAAGACTGAGAATGACAGTGTGGAGCACGTGGCTCCGGGGTTTGTAATTTCGGATTCTGCATCACTGCTCTTAGGGTTTAGGATTTGGTTTTTTCTTCATACGTCGGTACTTGATTAATTGAAACATACTCTAGAACATAGCCAACAACACAATGCATGCAGTTACCGACGCCCCATCGGGTGCAGCTTCTCTGTGTTAACACTGTTTTTATCAGCCCTACACTCTAAACCCGAAAACCCTAACCCCTAATCCCTAAACCCTATAACCCTATAACCCTATAGATCCCTTTAAAGGAACCCTGGTTATAACTACCTATAGTCTCCATTGTAGTTCCTTTTTTGGTCAACCAAAATCTCTATTATAGGATCCTAACCATGAAACTGGTTAACCAGAAAAAAGAACTACAATGGAGACTATAGGTAAACCCGAAAACCCTAACTTAAACCCTAAATCCGAATCCCCGAACCCTAAAACCTGCAACCCGGAAACTTAAACCCCTCTAGGCCCTAAACCCTGACTTAAGTCCCCCGCCGAGGCCGCTTCACAGGCGCCAGCGCGAGCAGAGGGACCGAAGTCTATCGGATCGTGCGCCTGGGGTGGGGGGGTCGGGCTGTTTAGGGTTTAGGCTGTTCCTCGGCGTCGCAGAGCAGCACCCTGAGCTGAAGGTATAGGGTCGAAGGTTCATATCGGGTTTCTAGTACTATTTTATTATGTTTAGATGTAACTTGGTTACTCCAAAAAAAGGAACTACAACGGAGACTATAGCCAGAGGTTCTTACCCTAAGCCCCATAGTACTTCCTGTTGGTGGTTCATATGTAGAGCCCTATAAGGTAGTCCCAAAAAGGATCTACTTTAGGGCCTATACGGGTGGGGTATCTGTCCCTAAGGGTCCATGTACCATCTAACAGGGCCCCTTTAAAGGGTCACTATAAGGGCTCTATAGCGTTTAGGATTTAAGGGTCTAAATGGTATACAGGGGCCTTCGGGTAACTTGAGCTCGAAGCCCAATGGGTTTATCCAAGGGTAAAAAGGAGGGACCCTTAGTAAGGACCCCTAGGTATGTACCCTTGATATAGCTATAATATATCCATTGTATAGCCCATTATAGTGTAATTAGGGGTCCCCATTAAGGGTCCCTCCTTTCCCCAGTGGGTTTAGGGTTTTGCGTTTCCGTGTTGCTCTAGCGCACTGCCCGAAGGGTTTGGAGGTTAAGAGGTCGGTGCGCGGGTCTTTGGACTTTGGGCCAAGAGAAGTTCTGGCAAATTTAAATATTTGGGCCAACAGAATTTCTGGGAAATTTAGATATTTGGGCCAAGAGAAGTGGGCAAATCTAAATAAACTCCGAACAAAGCCTATTGGGACGCGCCTCTCGGGGCCGATTGTCCGACAGCGAACAGTGAACAAAGCCTAAACACAACTGGCAGCCTTCTCCCTTGAATCTCTTGGCTTTGGGGTTTTGGAGTGGCTGCAGCGGCTTAATGGGGCGGAGTTTTGGGGAGGAAATACGGTTGATGATGTAAATCCTGCATTACCTTAAGGACCCTAAACTATGGGAATTGTGAGATGATCCTTATTATGGGTAAGCATTACCCATAATAAGGAGTATACCATAATTCCCAAAGTCTAGGGGTCCTTAAGGTACTGCAGGATTTATACCATCAACCGTATGTTTGTGGCTAGCCGGCTCAATGTTTCAAGATGGGTTGCTGCCTTTAGGACGACATGAACCCTAAAAGGGTTTAAGGTTCATATACATATAGCGATTCATAGTATATGGGTATAGGGCCTTTGGTCCTTCAGGTGACGAATTCGAGGGTTCGAGATAAACCCTGAACCACCTCTCTGGGGCTGCCTTTTTCAATCCCCTCCTCTTCAACCTCTATAGCCCCGAAGCCCTCTACCCACACTCCACACTTTACACTGTGCGGTGGTCGGAAGGAGCCTTTAGAGTTCTTCCGGTCTGTCTCACGGATGCCATTTGACCTATGCAAGGATGAAACTGGTGCATGAAGTAGTTCAGGCACTAGTGCCAATACTACATGGACACTCCGTTCATTGATACACTCACCAATGTTCCTAAGGAGCGCTGCATGCAGCAGCCAAGGCCCCAGTGTAAATCTTTCCGCTTCTCCAGCTCTTCTCTGAAAGCGTGTGCCGACATGCTTGTACGCAAGAGGCTGGATGCTCGAAGGCGAAACCCTACGCGCATCCGGAACCGACTTACTTTTCGTTGAACCGAAGGCTTTCTGTCAACGATGTTGAGAACAGGTTTGATACCCCACTTGCACCGTTGTCAGATTCTGAACAATCTTCAGTAGTTTTTCTCACAGTATGCCGCCATTTTGCATTCGGAAAGGTACTTCAGCTGGAGGCCACTACCCTGGTCGGGCCGCCGTGTTTGTCCAAAGACTTCATGCTTGCTGCTGTCTCGGAGGTAGGTCGCGTTGGGCCCTCACCCCTAAACCCTAAACCCGCACCCCTAAACCCTAAACCCTAAAAGCAGTGTGTACGATCTGGGTTTTTTGGCTTTCAGAGGTCGAGTGCTGTGACAGTTTGAAAATGTTCGTAGAGTTTGGGGAGGTGGACTCCAGGTTTCGCATCCAATGGCAATTTGCATCGGGGCCCTAAACCCTACTTAAAGGCTCATGGGACGTAGTACCTAAGATTACTATTAGGGCAACTATACTAATAAGTAAATATAACCCCAATTAAGGTACTTATAAATAACCATACTTTCCCATGATCCTCCAAGTACACCCTAAACCTTAACCGTCAGTCAAGCACGATGCTGAAGTCTATGCTAGGGCACAAAGCATGCACCGAAGCAGAGCTTCCAGCCTCAAGTGCCACAGTGGACCCTTCGCCCAAGCAGCCATCCTAAACCCCAGGTGCAAGGCGTGGCTTGAACTTCTAGTGTTTAGGAAGGGTGGTGAACTAAGTCAAGAAGTCAATGATACCGACAGTATACAGTCTCCGGTGTAGTTTGACAAAATCATATCATAGGATCTTATAACAAAAAAGAACTACAATGAAGACTATAGGTCGGTGTTGAAACCTGTAATATAGGGGCCTAAATAAATAATTACCACTACTATTTTGGGAGTTCCTTATTCTACGTATAACGGGCCCCAAAACTTTATTCTAATTTTTGAGGCTCCTATGTTTCGTGTTGGAGCCTGGAAAATGCTGTGGGCCAGGTGGGTCTGCTTCCTGCTGGGAATTTTCCTTCTGACGAAATTCCAAATCGCTGCTCGGACAATGAGCAAGTTCGCATTTCGGGTTTAGGGTTTAGGGTTTAGGGGTTTAGGGGTTTAGGGGTTTAGGGTTTAGGGTTTAGGGTCTAGGGGTTTAGGGTTTAGGGGTTTAGGGTTTAGGGAGAATTTGTGCAGAAGAGCGCTGCAGTTCCGCTGCTTGGGGTCCAGGGTTGCCTGTCTTGCCTTTGCTTCTGCCTCCGCTTCTGTCGTTTTGGTATTGTGGTTTAGGGTTTAGGGTTTAGGGTTTAGCCTAAACCCTAAACCCTAAACCTTAACCCCGTGGTCGTCATGGTGGCTTTCCATTCCGGTCTTGTTCGCTCGCACACTCGCCGCCTTCGCCGACTTTTTACGAGTCCGAATGCACGCCATCAAGTGTCTCCATTGAGCGTGTATGACAGGCCATCCGGGCACTAGTGACGTATCTCGCTGGGGAGAGCCGGGATGGCATTATCACAGTCTGTGTTTCAAGAAGTAGTTGTCACAAGTAGGGCTTAGGATTTTAGGATCTAGGTAGGGTAGATACGTGCAAGCCCTCGAGCATGACTTCTATCTCGCCTCTAATGGTCATCATGAACAGATATGCTTTACTTGGACTGGTTCTCAGCATTGCCCTGGTTGGTCATGGGTCCTATGAGCCCCACCCCATGTTAAGTCCGTGGCCAAATTTTGCAAGTGGTCCGTGTCCTTGACATTTTTTAAGCCCTACCTATAGTCTCCATTGTAGTTCCTTCTTTTGTTAACCAGTTTTATGGTTAGGATCCTATAATAGAGATTGGGTTAACCAAAAAAAGGAACTACAATGGAGACTGTAGGTAAACCGCAAACCTTAAACACTAGACTCCGACACTGTCGGCCTGCATCCCGGTCGTAGAGGGCCCATCTTTAGGGTTTAGGGATGTTTAGTTAGGGTTTATGGGTTTAGGGCTTGCATGGGTTTGGGGTTTAGGGCTTTGGGCTGTTAGGGTTTAGAGTTTAGGGTTGGCTTAAACCACGTTTAGCCTAACAAGAGGCCGTGAATGGGGGATTGAGAGCCAAGCTGGGCTAAGCTACATGTCTGGGTCTTGTAGGTGCCAAACCCGAAGGTGAGCTTATCTCGCGTTACCTTGTTTCAGAATAGTTTTATACCACACATTCCGTACCATTTGAGATTATACAATAATACTGTGTCTTGATTTGAATTCTATGCTTTGCTATTCTGTTATTCCATGTCAAGCTCGGTTTCGCCGATGTTTCTGCTTGAAATCGCCCCGACACTCCAAGCGAGTCTCTGCTTTTGTCTGTCATATAACCGCCAGAATCATACTTGCATCCTACATTCTGTCCGGAGGCCAGACACCCTAGGGATCAAAATAGCCCAAAAGCCTTGTATTGCATGGTCTTTGGGCCCACAAGCCTTAATATACGAGTCCTTAGATCCCTAGGGACACTCACCAAATCTGTACAACGTCAGGAGTAGAGCCCTCAGCCCCCCCTTAAGACCTTATTTCCCAGAGCCCTAATCCCTAAAACGCCTGTGGATTGCAGATGGGAAAAGGAGGCCCCCCCAGCCCCCCTCCAAGAGAAAAATATCATGCCGAAACCTAAAACCTCGAAACCCTGAACACTAAACCTTAGGTAGGCCTTTGGGATATTTTATAGTTTACCTTATTGGGCTTAGTAGGACCGTATTTACGAATATTTTTCAGAGGCTTTAAAGGGCCAACCTAGAACCCTGCCTATTGGCCTTTGTCTGGCAGACTGGATTGCTGGATGACAAAGGAGCTCAAGAAAAAACATAACCTGCCCAGGTGTACAACGATTCGCCCTGTGCAGTTTTGGGGCTTCAAGGGCCAGTGACCGCTGCGGATCTCAAGAAGGCCGGTTTTAACGTATGGGATTCTTTAGAAGCTGCCCCCACCCTGAAATAGTGGTATAATAGGAATATAATAGGGCCCTACTATAGTCCTTATAGTCACTATTGCAGGGTGGGGGCAGCTTCTAAGGGATTCTGGTGTTTTGTTCTATCTTTACCCTAAGGCCCCAAAGTAATTCCTTTTTGGGTTCATATATAGAATCCTATAGGGTAATCCCAAGAAGGGAATACTTTGGGGCCTTTGGGTAAGTAGTTTAAGTGTGTACAAGGGTGTTTGAGCGTCGGGATAAGAATCTTGGAATATTTATGGCTTTCGGTTTGAGGCCTAAGGTATTTAGGGTTGAGACATGCAATTTAGGGTTCTGGAGTAGGTACTTCGGCAATTTAGGTTTTCCTTTTAAGACTACTGACAGTTTAGTCTCTAGGACGGTTCATGAGGGTGTTTGGCTCAGGGGTTTTTGTGAGAGCTGAAACAGGTTTTGGACACATTCGGCATTTAGGGCAGAGGGGTCAGGGTTTAGGCCAGTTGCTGGACCCCAAAAGTATGTGGAAATAATATAGCCCTTCATGAGTATTGGTTAGATGGGGCCCCGGCCCACTAATAGTTCAAAAATAGGTTTATTATCAAACAGACAGGCCAAAAGTAGCACAAGGAAAT
Source organism: Symbiodinium sp. CCMP2592 (assembly GCA_905221615.1). Lineage (NCBI taxonomy): Eukaryota > Dinophyceae > Suessiales > Symbiodiniaceae > Symbiodinium > Symbiodinium sp. CCMP2592. The sequence continues at coordinate 1,135,544 of CAJNDT010000558.1, read as the reverse complement.
CTGATCTCATTCGGTTTTCCAGGGCCAGGCAGTGTTTTGAATCCAAATATGTTTGGCATAGTTTGGCGATTAGGGCTGTGAGATGGGGTCGGACCGGCGAAGAGGTTGGGAGGAGCTATCTGCAACTTACCAGCGAAGAGGTTTGGAACCACGGTTTCGTTACCATCGCAACCTGGGCCCGGAGACCTTCTTTCAGACGGCCTGGACGCGGGGACTGGACTGGCCCGGCCGCCAGAGAGACAGAGCAAAACTAGCACCAGAAAAGCACAAAAAAAAGCACAATCGGACCGCGTCGAGCACAAGAAAAGCACAACAGACAGAGACAATTTTGCACCAGAACTGCCGCGCGCCAATGTGTTTTGAAATCATGGAGCACAAAAAAAAGCACAAACATACAAACACGTTTGGTTTTTGGAGCACAAGAAAAGCACAAAAAAAAAGCACAATCGGATCGTTTCGAGCACAAGAAAAGCACAACAGCCGGAGCGTTTCGAGCACAAGAAAAGCACAAAAAAAAAGCACAAACATACAAACACGTTTGGTTTTTGGAGCACAAGAAAAGCACAAAAAAAAAGCACAATCGGATCGTTTCGAGCACAAGAAAAGCACAACAGCCGGAGCGTTTCGAGCACAAGAAAAGCACAAAAAAAAAGCACAAACATACAAACACGTTTGGTTTTTGGAGCACAAGAAAAGCACAAAAAAAAAGCACAATCGGAGCGTTTCGAGCACAAGAAAAGCACAACAGCCGGAGCGTTTCGAGCACAAGAAAAGCACAAAAAAAAAGCACAAACATACAAACACGTTTGGTTTTCGGAGCACAAGAAAAGCACAAAAAAAAAGCACAATCGGAGCGTTTCGAGCACAAGAAAAGCACAAAAAAAAAGCACAAACATGCAAACACGTTTGCGGAAACGAGCCCGGAGGCCTGCCTAGATTGCAGAAAGAGTACAGACAGAGCACAAGAAAAGCACAACAGCCGGAGCGTTTCGAGCACAAGAAAAGCACAAAAAAAAAGCACAAACATACAAACACGTTTGGTTTTTGGAGCACAAGAAAAGCACAAAAAAAAAGCACAATCGGATCGTTTCGAGCACAAGAAAAGCACAACAGCCGGAGCGTTTCGAGCACAAGAAAAGCACAAAAAAAAAGCACAAACATACAAACACGTTTGGTTTTTGGAGCACAAGAAAAGCACAAAAAAAAAGCACAATCGGATCGTTTCGAGCACAAGAAAAGCACAACAGCCGGAGCGTTTCGAGCACAAGAAAAGCACAAAAAAAACACAAACATACAAACACGTTTGGTTTTTGGAGCACAAGAAAAGCACAAAAAAAAAGCACAATCGGATCGTTTCGAGCACAAGAAAAGCACAACAGCCGGAGCGTTTCGAGCACAAGAAAAGCACAAAAAAAAAGCACAAACATACAAACACGTTTGGTTTTTGGAGCACAAGAAAAGCACAGAAAAAAAACACAATCGGATCGTTTCGAGCACAAGAAAAGCACAACAGAAAAGAGGTTTCTGTGATCGAAATGTCGCGCCCGGGTACGCCTCTCAGTACTAAACTTGGTCGAAGAGGCCAGACCCCGGCCCGGCCTCAGCCCGCCCCCCACCCCCCCGTCCGTTCAGCTTTCCAGCCCAGCCCCCTCAGCCCCCCCCAGCACCCCCAGCCCCCCCCGCCCCGCCCCCCCTAGTCGCGCAGAGGCATTGCAGCTCCTGATGTTTGCTCAAGATCGAATCCGAGAAAACAACAGGGGTGTGACTGTGTTTGCAACTCATGGGGTGGCAGTTTACTTGTTGTCTCAGTCTTGCGTTTTCCAATCATGCGAGCATGATCACAAAAGAGTCAACATTTCAGCATTTCCCTGGTGCTTCATCTTGTGCTTCTGTTTCTGCCCACTATTAGTGAGGCGGGGCCGCACACAAAGTATTGGGACATTATTTTACCTACTTGGGGGGGGTAGGTTCGGACATTTGCGTTTTGAAGTTCAGCCTCGGGTACTTAGATTTTTGGTTATTATAATCCCTAAGAAACAGCTAGGGTTCTAAGTTCAGTATAGGTCATGGGAAGTTAGAAGTAGGGTTATAAGTACCTTGGTTATAAGCAGTTATCAGTATAGTCACCCTAATAATGACCTTAGTCACTAAGTCCCATGATCCTTTAAGTAGGCGATGAAGGAATTCGGATGAAGGGGTCTGAGGGCTGCAAGTTTTGTCTATGCTAGTCTTGTGGCATATTGGTCGTGCTGGGTTTGGCAGTGTCGAGACTTTAGGGTTAAGCGGTTCTGCTGCACGTGGGTTCGCACTTCAGGAGCTTGCACTTATGTGGGATGTTGGTTTCACGGAGTTTGCATGTATGATCATGTATGCATTGACGTATGCATGCATGTTTGTTTGTAAAATTTATATATATATATATATATATATTGATTGTTTGCTATGTTTAATGTATGCAATGTCTGCGATGCCTTTACCGTGAAGCAATGTACTGTAATGACATGCAGTGCAGTGCGTTAAAGTACGTTTGCAATGCCACGTGGATGTAGCTCTAGTCGCATGTAGGAGTGTAGCGTCAATGTTGAAGCTTGGAAGCAGTCGATTACGCATGATCCTGTTCACTCCGCTTTTCTTGACGCAAGCAACAGCCCCGCACATGCTCATCGACTCGTGACACCTCCACCATGGTACCTGCAACTGCCGACCCAAGTCTTGAACACTAACCCTCAGGCTCCATGTACCCATATAGTATATACTTAGGCCTTAAAGTGCCTACATAGGGACCCCTTTAATGGAGCCTTTGGGTAAGTGACAAAAGACCGTTGCAAGTTGCATCCGTGAAACTTGTTATTTGGCGGCTAGCAGGTCACAATAGCTCTGCATCATACATCAGGATCCCCTACCTACCCTGCGAGACAATTACTCTCAGAGAAGCCCTTATGCTGCGATTGCAGCATTTTCAGATTCCTATAATTTCGTAGTATAGATCCATATGTGATCTAAAACTACACCCGGCCCTAAAGGTCCAGGTAGTTATGGTCCCTTTTGGGGTACCCTAAAAAGTTCCGTACTATATCAAGGACCCCAAAAGGGGCCCTAATTTTGACAACTGCCCATTTATGGGTTTTCATGTCTGGACAGATCCCAATGTTCTGTAATGACTATGACTAGGTTTCTGAGTAGTTCCCTTTTGCCCTTTTTGTTTTAGGGTCCCCTTATAAAAAAAGATATTAGGGAAAAGGGTACACGCCCAGATGAGGAATACTGGAACCTTCAGGGATACTCTACAACCGGTTGTATATAGATAGACAGACACGAACTCACCTCAGTCCAGGCTACAGTCGGAGAGAGGCATACAAGTTTTGCCACGCGTAGATCCCAGGCCCCACCCTTTGGTTCCCCTGCCGAGATTGTTCGGTTCGATTCCTGAACTCTGGATGCCAAACCCTAAACTCCTAAACCTTGTGCTCTTAAACCTGAAACCCTCTCGGCTGACAGGCTTTTAGGCACCTCTCCATGTGCACGCATCTTGCCAGCACGAGGTTGCGTTTTCACCTATAGCCCTCGACACCAAGCTTGCACAAGCAACAATACCAACAACCGTTGCCTGACTTAGCCTGACGTAGAGCACAGGCCCCCCCCTGGCCTGATCGGAACCTTTACAGTAGAAGCCCAAACGTTGGAAGCCCAATAGCCTCAATCCTTAAGAGTAATGTATAGGGAATCCCAGCACTATTTGGCCTCAATCCGGTTTCCAACTATACGGCGTTTACTGTACATCTTCGGCACTGACGGAATCCTAGACTCGAAAAACCTGTTCGAACCAAGACCTTCCAGGCAGATAGTGCCTTTGATGTCTTTGAAGCACACATAGAGACGTAACTGGTTCATCGTACGTTGCCAGGAAGCCGGATTCGCATTCAGATCCCTAGCCAATGGATGCAGTTCAGGCAGAAACACCCATGGAGTCGCTAACAATCCCTAAGGGTCCATGTACCCATATAGCATATACTTATATGCCTTAAAGTACCTACATAGGGAACCCTATAAGGCTTAAGTATCTACTATAGAGGTACATGGAGCCTTTGGGAATGATAGTGCTCCGGACTCCGGCCCTTAACTCCCCCCAAAAAAACCTATAAACCTTTTCTTGGGTTTGCTTCTTGAAGACTCGTGGTGTCGCAGGCATGCAGAAGAGACAGTAGTTTGTCCCTGTTTTCAGATTCGGGGTGCCTTCAATAGAGGCTCTCTCCGTGGTTCCCTAGACGGCTTAGTCCCAAGAACCTGCCTTTCAAGGGTTCCTTGTTATGTTCTTTTGGAGTTCCATAGAAAGGTAGGTTTTGTTTCACATGAGCTACCGGTAGTACTTTCAGGAAGCTACTGTATCAGTTCTAGACTCGCCTGGGCAGCTTCAGCATCTCAGGCTTAAGGGCTGTTTAGGGTTTTTTGGTGTCGTGGTTTCGAGGGCGTGGCTCATGTTCGGAACAATCGGCTCTGTATTGGGGTCTATAGAGCCCGCTAAAGTTAAAACTCCTCAGGCCTAGGTTGCAGGGTTGAGGATTTGCCATTTGCTTGTCCTTCTAAAGCTGTAGCTGTTGAAGCATGAAGCTGTAGTTGATACATCAGGATTTCCCCTAAACGCTATGAGCCAGAGTCCCTACACTCTCGTGTATAGTTGGTTTGGAACTTGCTTGCTCGCTCCTCGACAAGCCCAACACCTCAAGGCACCCTGACCGTCTACGAGGCCGACTCAAGCGGACACCCACGCAGGAGGAGGTGAGCCCTTGAGTCTTTGATACCCTAAACTAAACCCACAAGGTCCCAAGCCATAAACCGAAGAGGGATACCCCACAAAACCCTAAACCCTATCGGGTTTAGGAGTACCCCGAAACCCCAAATCCTGAAGATTAGGAGCGTGTGGGACTGCACTTTGCCTGGTGTTTTTTGGAGTTCAGCAACGGTTCAGGGTTTGGGGTTTAGTAGCGGTTTAGGGTGTAGGCTAGGGGTTTGGAGTTTATTCCCATAGTTGATTCCTAAGAGTTGACGGGAGCGTCATCTTGGGGGCGCCATGCCATACTCACGCTCTCGAAGCTTCAATGGAGCAACGCTTAGAATGCTCTGACGCCATAGAACTACCCTAAACCGAGGCCCTCCTGCCGAAGCCCCAAGTTCAGCCGATACTCCTTGGCCAGTCGAGAAGAGGGGAGATCATCTTCAACCGCGCATCAACGGCAAGGGAGGATCTGCCCGAGCCTCGTGGAGGGGTCATAGGTGGCCAAAGAGAGGGCTTAGCTATAATGGGGTTCAAGGTTTTAGTGCGTAGAGCAAGTGGTGGTTTATGAGGATTCTGGTGCCCATAAGCCCATAGTGATAATGGTTGATACTCGTCGGGAATCTAACCCCACGATCTTGAAAGCCCTGCTGGCTTCTAATCAAGGGGGGGTTGGGCTACTGTGATTTCAATTTCACGTTTAGGAGAGGAGCGGGCAAAACAGACCTCCAAAACCTAAACTAAACCCCGAACCTTCAATCGTTGGGCCGTTGAAAGTGCGGACATCATGTTTGAGGGCTTCTGGAATCCCCCCACAAGTGCTCTTAGACCCCAATGGTTTGATCCCTTCTTGCTGCGCCGCCTAGACCGCACCTTCGAGGGTTCTAGGTGTGAGAGTTCTAGGTGCCCGGTGAATTAAGGGTTCGGGCTTAGGCTTTTTTCAAGCTTGGGGGAGCGGAGGTGATCTTGGCCAGTTTTCTGCAGTAGGAGTCCTTCTAGGTGGCATGGGCGAGTATTGATCATTGTGACTGCTGCAGATCATTAGGGCCGGAGTGTTTTCAGAGTTTAGGGCTCAGGGCCTTTAGACTCTTTACGAAACCCTAAACCGTTAATCCTAAACCCGATATCACAACCCTTGAAACCCCAAGCTCCATGTCCCACGGCCTCCACCCTTCCACAAGACAGCGCACCGATACATCACAAGGCCCTCAACCCTCTCAGCCGGTCGTGCTTGGAGGGTTCATGGGAAATTCGTGATAAGTGGGGTTAGACGTTCCCTGATAATCCCTAATATGGGTGATAACGAAAGTTATCCTAGGCATAGCCCACTTTTAGCTAGCCATGAACCTCCAAGTGCAGCTTCGAACATCCAGCCTCTTTTCCCCAAGGCTCAAGACGCAGCGGGGGAAGCAGCCGATGCAGTGCTATCAGGCCAAAGGGTTCAGGGATTAAGGTTTTAGGGTTTGGGCTCATTTTCTAGGCTTTAGGACATTGTTTGTGGACTAGTTAGGTAGTTTATGGATGAGGGCTAGAGGTTCAGGGTGTAGGCCTTAAGGCCTTAAGGTTTAAGGGACTAATGTTTAAGAAGTTTGCGGCTGAGGCTTTGCTTTTTTTCGGTTCAGAGTTCATGATTTAGGCATTGGGGTTGGGGCTGATTTTACTGGTTTCAGGACAAAGATGGTTTAGGGCTCATGACATTTGCCAGGTTCCAGTTGCCAAGAGATGAGCATCTACCCTGGCCCACGAATCCGGACCCCTAGATCTTATCTCCAGAGGCTTTAACGGGGTGCTTCAATTTGGAGTTGATGTGAGTAATCGTCCTTTATCGGGAGGAGTTGGGGAGGGGAGATGATGCGGCACTGTCTTCCATGCTCGAGCAACATCTGAAGTGAAACGAATGCAGACCATCTAGATGGACGCCTACATAGACCCCCCAAAGTAGGTAGAATCACGACCCAAAACCTGTAAAAGGCTATTATTCTACATACTTTTGAGGTCCAGGCAGCTACTGTCAGCATATCACGAAGGATACTTGCAAGGCTCTGATCTTGAGCACGGGGCGTCCACGCCGAGTCCACGCAGACTCACGTGACAACTTACACCCTGCACTCCGAGCCCCTTATAACCCCTCTACCCAAAGGCTCCATGTACCCTTACAGTAGATACTTAAGCCTTAAAGGGGTGGAAATGTACTTTAAGGCCTACGTTTATACTATATGGGTACATGGAGCCTCAGGGCTAAACATCCCCAAACCATTGGCAACATGAGAGGTTTCAGTAGTTGGTTTAGGCTGAGACTGGAGAGCCCAACATAGTTCCCCTTGCTTATGCAGTTAGAACTTTGAAGCATTCCTACCTATAGTCTCCATTGTAGTTCCTTTTTTGGTTAACCAAAATCTCTATTGTAGGGTCCTAACCATTAAACTGGTTAACCAAAAAAGGAACTACAATGGAGACTACAGGTAACCCCTTAATTAAGGAATATACCTTAAATTATAATAGGATCCCTTACATGATTTAAGGTATATTCCTTAATTAAGGGGTTTTGGAGTCTCTGGGCATTCCTAAGCCCTCAATCCGACTTCCTTGAGCCAGCGACTTTCAAGCCCCAAATGCCTGAGACCCACGGGGACGCTACCTATCTTCACTGTAATTCCTCTGATTGGTTTAGGTTTTAGGGTGTAGTTCCTCTTATTGGTTTAACTAATTTTCTTCTTAGGATCTGAGAAGGTAACCCAACAAAGGACCCACCATGTAGACTATAGGCATGCCCAAGACGCCAAACCCCAAGCCGTATAATTAGTAAGCATTGCTACGCTACGCACAGAGGATTCCCCGAGCCGAATCCAAAAGCGGAGTTGCTTCGAAACTTTAAACTTAAGCAACTGTCACTTGAGAGCCTGAGTTTAACCCTCATCTGACACCCGGGAGCAAGGAATGCAGTGAGGGATATTATTGGGAGTGGTATGATAGGGCAACTATGTCAACTCCATTCCTACTACGAAACATTAAACCCAGAACAACCCCGCCCTGGACCCGGAGCTGCTTTGCAGGGAGAACTGGAGTTAGCAGTCTTGCTCTTTTTCCAGCAGGCCTGCCGCCGGGCATCTCGCATCAACAATTCTTTAAGCCCGGGACAAGAAGCTTAAAGGCTACTCTAGAAGAAGCAGATATAGTCTCCATGTGGATATTCCCCCAAATTCCTATTCTAACCATCAAGGTCCCTGGAGGAAGCCCGGTCCAAGACCCGAGACGCTAAGTCCAAAAGCTCAAGGCAGAAGCTCTAATGCCATTGACCTTCAAGGCATCAAGACTAGTTTTTATTTTTGTTTCTTTACGGTTTAGGGCTTAGGGTTTAGAAGGGTTTAGGGACCCTAAACCCTACGCCCTTTAAACCATGATTAAGCCCTAAACCCCAATCAGGACCCCAAACCTTAGAATCCGGAAGCCCTTCCTCCTATCCCTACCTTAGACTGCCAGAACCTGTCTTTTGTAGGTTCTCATTATGAATCCTAATATAGACGTTATAGGGGCCCTACGAAAGCAAGCAGATTTTCTTTTATGGCAAACCTTGATAATGTAGAGTTTGTAGGGATCCCTACAAATCATGTAGGTTTTGATAACTTATAGACCCGTAAAAAGAGACTATATACTACGGCCTCTACCAGAAAAAAAGAGTAGGTTTTGATAGGTTGAGGTATCCATGCCCCGAAGCCCTAAACTGCGCGGTTTAGGGTTCAGGGTTTAGGGCCGTTTAGGGTTCAGGGTTTAGGGCAGAAGCCCTAAACCCATGAGCTGGGTCTCTTTGTTTTTGCTTTTGCTTCGGCTGTATTGGGCGACCTAACACCTGATATCGCAATTAACCCTAGACCCCTGGGCTCTTGTGAAGGAGCTGCGGGGCGCAGTGCCCAGATTAAGCCGACTGATCAAAAAGCTGCTCAGATGTATACTCCTTCCTGAATTTCCCGTATGTGACAAAGCATCAGGGTGTAGGGTTTATGGGGTTGAGGGATTTAGGGTTTTGGGTGTCCGCTGTCGTCAATGCCATGGCTGCCTTAGTTGATGCGGATGACATTCGATAGAAGAACGAAACATGCCGACACATTCGCCTGAAGACGAACCCACAGAGTTAGATGCCTGTTGGTGGTGGGCATGTCACACTCACGCTTCGCATCGGCCACACATATCTTCGGACGTGGAAGTCACTGCGAATCGACGAGGACGAATTGCGAAGTTGTAGCGGTTCGGCCAGATCGTGCCTCTGACCGCTGCATCCTGAGCTGTGAGCACCATGTATAGCTGAAAAACAAGTCATGAAAGTATAAGCAGAACCTGTGAGGCCCCTAGCAACGGTAGCGGAGACCTAAACCCTGAACCCTAAACCTTAAACGGAGACTATGAATCGACCAGGATCCTTTCATCAGAGTTTTTTTGGGGGTGGGGCTTGGGCCCAGAAGCCTCGAGAACAGGAGACCGGAAGGCCTTCGGCTTTCTGAGTACCCTGAACGCTAAACCCTAAGGCCCCAATGGCCCCAACGTATTTCCTTTTGGGGGTTACCTTAGTTCCTTTTTGGGGTTACGTTATAGGATTATACTAAATATGAATCGTAAAAAGGAACTACTATGGGGCCTTAGCCCTAGACCCTTGCATAACAAGAAAGCCCTAAGGTTTTGGGGCTTTGAGCCCTAGGACTGGCAGTGATCGAGCTAGTTTATCTTGCTCCAGGATCAGGGTTTACCTATAGGCTCATACCCTACCCCTTTTTTTAAGGTACCTACTTTTCTATATAGGTGATCCTAACCATAAAACTAGGTACCCTAAAAAGGGGTAGGGTATGACCCTCTAGGTAGGGCTTAAGCTCATGCCTGTTTCCATTGTACCAAAGACCTGCTCTCATTAAGACAAAGGGGTGTCGAAGTTGCTCATACTGTGGTCCAGGGCTGCAGGGCTTTGCTTTTGCGGTAAGCTAATATTGCTAGCCAGCGTGAACAGCAAAATCCTCGCTGCATAGCTGCACAAGGGCTTACAGGGAAAGAACACGGAGTTATCGGGAGCCTGTGCATGGACCCATGTATCCATTGTTAGACTGTCTGCATGCTTCACAGCATTTGCCTTAACGCCGAAACCCTCAGCACGAAATCCCGAACTTTGCAACCCCCAGACTCTAAATGCCTGCGAAAACACACCATGACTGCCGCTGACCCTTAAATCCCTCCCCTACTCCCTCAACCCAAAGGCGAAACCGCAACACCGCTAAAAGCACCAAAGCAGCAATGCTAACAACTACGCCTAAATTGAAAGGAACCCAGGAGCTAAACCCTATAAACCCAAACCCGAACCCTTTTGCCAGGTTGGCCGCCTCTTTGCAAGCCTCGGCTTGGAGGCGCTTCGGGCACAAACCTTCGGAAGTATCCATGCAGTTTGCCCTGATGATATGTAAAAGTGTACACGCATACATGCACATGCACAGGCAGTTGTGGTTACATATACATCCATCCATCCGTCCATCCATTCATCCTACATACTTAATCTCTTGTCCACTGACTCACTCACTCACTCACTCACTTGGTTACCTAGTATACACTCATGTACACCGTTTTTTGCAGATAGTACGTTGTCCACACAATACACACACACACACCCTTCTTGAGTTTGGTTTCGTATTGTTACGTTTTGCGTTTAATTCCTGAGTTTTCCCAGCAAGGCATGTAGTCCTGATCGCGGCGCAGAGCTTCACGTACTCTGATCCCTGCAATCCTATCCTAACGGTCCATGTAATCATGTACTCAAATAGCATATACTTTGGAGTTGGAGTAATAGCTATATGGGTACTTTTTTTTGGGGGGAATGTATACAGTATACAGTATTTGGTACATGGACCCGGCAATTAACCACGTGCTCACACACAGCCGGCTCGTCATTGAAGTAGTCCTGACGTTTCTACCTCAGCAAATACAGGATAAGGCTTTTCGAGAATCCAAGTGATATAGAAGCTTGAACTACAACAAATACTATTCCTTATATACCCTGAGGGTCCATGTACCCAAACAGTATATACTTTGGCCGCGGTGTACATGTGTAGGGACTACTTTAAGGCCCAAGTAGGTAGAATTTGGGCACATGTAGTGTACACCCCAAACACATTTTGACATATCAGGCCCTCACATCCCTAAACCTCAAAACCCTAAACCTTCAACCCTGTTTCGAATTCTCAAGAAGTATTTTGACAGTTCAGGCCCCCCAAAGGAGCCCTAAACCCTAAACCCTAAGAGCCTCGCTCCAGAGGATTACCTCGGCTTCTTCTGGGAGTCGGTCTGGTCTGGGCCCTGGCGGGTTGTGGTCTCAGGATCAGTAGGGTAGGGTTTAGGGGTTTAGGGTGATCAGGGTTTAGGGGTTTGGGGTGATCAGGGTTTAGGGTTTAGGGTGATCAGGGTTTAGGGTTTAGGGTAATCAGGATAGGATATGGGGTTTAGGGTTTAGGGTAATAGTAAATAAAGAGAACCCGAATGTCGAACAGCCGCCATGAACAGGTACCCCTAGACCCTTAAATATAAGACACATCTCAAGCGAAAGAGGGATGTCTCCTGATGCAAGCGAGCAGCCACCACTGAGGAATTAATGGCCCGATGGAACCTCCAAGAGGATGACGAAACCTTAAACCCTAAACCCTAAACCCCTAAACCCTAAACCCCAAAACCCTAAACCCCAAACCCCTAAACCCTCCTCCAACACAAACCCTAAGCTGAAAGCCATGGGCCTTCGACGAACACTCAACACATCATAAATCCTAAACTCCAACAGATCCGAATCTCGAAAGCTGCCGTTTCTAGTACCGTCTCTAAACCCTGAACACTAACACTATAAACCCGACAAAACCCAAAGGGTCCTATGTACTGTTATGAGGGGATACTTCCCCAAAGCATAATAATAATCCCCAATATTTAGAAACCCTACATTCTACCATAAAGGTACTTTGGACCCTTTGAGAAAGTGCACCCTAGCTCAACTCAAGTCCACAGGGCGATCATCACCTTCGAAGCCGGGATCATCAACACTCTCCTGGCGCTCTTGTGGTTGAGTTTCGCAGGGGCCTCGTTTGTTATTTTACTCAACGGGGAAAAAGAGGGACCCTTAGTGGGGACCCCTACCCTATAATGGGCTATATCAGCTTAGGGCTTGATGTTGCGACACAGAGAGGGGAGAGGGAGAGACAGAGACAGAATACGAGAGACAGGGCGAGTGAGAAATATCGGCTGAGATTCACATTGCGAGTGGTAGAGGGGGAAATAGCGTGAAAGTCAAAGAATGCGAGAATGAGAGACTGAGGAAGACGGGACGACGTAAGGTGTATGGCTCGCTTTTGACAACAACAGTTTCTGGTTTTGAGTCCGGATCTACCGGGACATCTCTTTGTCGTTATGCTGCTCAAACGGTATCTCAGGTAGTACCTTGGAGGTTCAAGGTACAGCTGCACCGAAAACGCACTTTCATGTCGCCAACATAGTTCGCCAACATATAGTTACGCATACTCAGACACAAGTGCGGCCTCTGTGCAGCAGTCATTCTGCTATACGTAAGTGTCCTGAATCTCCTCACATGGAGAGTTGCCGTCAGGACGGGGTGTATCATGTTTCCCGAGGATTCAGTTTGCATCCTCAAGCATGTTGTGTCTTATGGTAAACCTCTTACAAAGACTGACACTCACGGCTAAGGGCCTAAACCCTAAACCCTAACCTTCTTACAAAGACTCAGATTCAGGGCTATGGGCCGAAACCCTAAACCCTAATCCCTAACCTTCAGCCGCAATGTGTGAATTCTTGTCTCGGCCTTTGCTTCGCCATCCCCACACCCTGAAACCGTAACCTCGGCATCCATGTGCCCTTAAGGAGTATATTATGGCCTTATTAAAGTAGTCCCTAGAAAAGTACTGCGGTGCCAAAGTATGTATATGTACTATTTGGGTACATGGAAGGATGTAAACCTCTGGGTTTGAGGTCTACAAGCTTCTGCGACAGTTCGGTGGGTGCGCCCACACAAGGATCTTGGAGGGACGCTGCATCTGCGGTTTAAGTTTTATAGCGACTTAGGATGCACAGTGTGGACCCGGAGCTTGGAGTCTGATTACATGTTGTGTGTATTGAGCTGGTCCAGGTCTAGGATTCGGGCCGGTGGAAGCTGACGCCCCACAACGGCTTGCTGAGAAATGCTTGTACTTCTGCCGCATTGGGTGCTGTCTGAGGCTGGTTTTGGAATTGCTGCTGCCGTTGTTTGCTCCTCTCCTGCTCCAATATGGCTACGACGATGACTAGATGACTGCGACTAGGACGACGACGGCTGCACTTACCATTGCAAGTACGACTCGGGCGACCCTGGCCGCTACTGCCGTTGCTTCACAATGTGCGACAACTACATGAAGGAATAAGCTACGTCTGCTACGGCTGCCAATTGGGTCTTTAATTTCGTTGCAGTTATTGCTATTCCCATAGGCCCCGAAGTAGTTCCTTTTTGTGATTACCTAAGAGGATCCTATATATGAACCCCCCAAAAAGGAACTATTATGGGGCCTTAGGGTTGCGTCAGCGGACCATTGGGCAAGGAAATGCTCCTGTCAAAATGCATTCCAAAGCAGGAGCGAGTGTCCGCATGTGTGCTAATCTATGTGGGTCGTTGTCCAAAAATTAGGGTCCTTTTTTTGGGGGTACCACAAATATTAGGTGCCGTATTATAAGAGGTACCCAAAAAGGGACCATAATCTTGACAACCACCCATGTGTCTTTCAATGCCAAGAAATGTCTTCACTCATCCCGTCCAAGTCCAAGTCCAAGCACTCGTTTCACCTGCCGCGGAAGGGCTACTTTCGCTTTCGAAACCCCTTCGAATCAGTGCAAACTCAGACAGCGACATGTGTGCTGACTCAGACGCCTGAAACGCAAACGGACAACCTCGACTGATTGCGAGAGGTACCTTTGGCGGATGGGCATTCTGCGCTTCGTCCTTGGCTTCATCACTACTGTGGTGATTGGCCCTGCCGGGATCCCAAACTTATAGGGCCTCAGTAATTACAGTAGGGGTTGGGCGGATTATTTTGCAGCATACGCACAATGAGTAATAAGAAACCTGAGGGAAGGAGGGGGCAAAAGTAAAGAGGTTTGGGGTCTGAGGGGTAAGTCTTGGAGGGTTCTAAGCAGGCTTCTTCTCTTGCTTGACTAAATGGCACCAGCTCATATTCGCACCCAAAACCTTGCTATCAGAAAGAGAAGTGAGAATACCTAGACCTTCAATTCGAGTTCCTTCTCTGCTTGACCTAAGGAACCATAAGCCATAAGCTCTCTCCTAGCCGATGTTCTAGTGCTGCCAGTTCAGTCATAGTATTCAGTTTGAGGGTAGTGTATTTGTAGGGTAGTATGTTTAGGGAGTAGATGTATCTCCCCAGAGAAGTACCTATAGTCTCCATTGTAGTTCCTTTTTCTGGTTAACCAGTTTGGTTAGGATCCTAAAATAGAAATTTTGGTTGGCCAAAAAAGGAACTACAATGGAGACTATAGGTTAGAAGGGGACCCCACCCTGTAATAGTGACTACAAGGAGTATATTAGGGCGGCCCCTTCTAAATCTAGGTAATGTTCATCTTCTTTATTTTTAAACTATTTTTGTTTACTATCGATAAAACCCTTTGTTTAAATTTTGTATACTTCATTGGCTGTTGGGATCTGGGGTTCGTGAGTCTGGTTTCTGATGGTCGGAGCAGCTTTGGCCTTCCGAGCTGGGGTTCAATTCTGCCGGTTTCAGGGTTTTTAGGGTTTAGGGTTTAGGGTTTCAAGCTTCTCTCCACGAACACTCAACGCCCACAGTCCTACCCTCCAGAAACCAAAGCGAAGAAGCCAAAACAAGCCAGCATTGTCGCGTTCGTCACAAAAACTGAGCAAGCCAAGATTCCGACCGTCGTCAACTTCTTCTTCCTGCCGTTCGCTCGGCTCTTAGCAATTTGTTTGATGGCTTGGGCAGCGGAGTTGGGGGAATCAGAACATCCTAACCCAGACCCCCGGGAGGATCCAAGAAGTAGATCCCTGAATGGAGGTTCCTATAAAGTACCTTCAGTAGTATAGGGCCCCAAATCAGGCATCTACTTTCTAGATTCTAGATCCTCCCGGGGGGTCTGGGAATTAAACCCTAAACCCCTCAACTTGGGAGGCCCTGGAGTCGCACCCCGAGATTTCGGGCCGCAAGTTCGATCGCCTGCATGTTCATGAACCCTAAGGCTCCATGTACCCATATAGTAGGTACTTAAGCCTTAAAGGGGTCCCTATATGGCTACTTTAAGGCTTAAGTACCTACTATATGGGTACATGGAGCCTTTGGGGAAGGGTTGACCAGGATTTGGCCTTGTGATCGTGACAGCAACGCCCAAATCCAAAGCCCTAGACGATATGCGTAGGATATCCCAGGTGGATTCTTCCAAAGCAGGGGTTCTTGTGTTTGTGTGCTTTTGAACCCCAGTTTACTCCAGAAGTTTGACTACGAGTTTGGCGATTAGTCATGTGCTCCGGGCTTGGAGTGGAGGCTGAGCAACTGAACCTGATTCCCTTGCAGCCCCGCATCCGTAGAAATCCTACCTTTGATGTAGGGTCCCTGTAAGTTTTGTATCAGGCTTTACAACCCGGAGGGTCCATGCGCCCGACTCTCCATACCCTGGCCCGAAAGCAGTCCCCATATACGTAGTGTAGGTCCAAAGTACATTATATGCGGTTTGGGTACATGGGCCCTTAACCCAAAAGCCCTCTTAGAACCCTTATAGTAACCCTTGCAGGAACCCTTAAAGGATCCCTATTTGGTCAAATGGACCCTTACAAAAATAGGCTCAGGTAGTTTAAGGTGCCCTGCCATAGATGACTTTTTGGCCTGGGCTCCAAATCTTTGTAATTTTGTGGCCAAAATAATTGCCAGTACCATTGTGGGGTTCCTCATCATAGTAGTTATAGTAATGTTATCGTCCGATCGTCCGAGCCCTCTTTCTCAGATTCGAATCTTCGTTTTCCTGGATTCGCTTCGAGGGCAAGACAGGCCCGCAGAGCCGTGTTTTGCGATTAGCTCCGCTCCTTGTGGTCCAGGACAGACATCAAGCCAGAGCAGACATCTTAGGGGTACTTAGACATGATTTTTATTTTTTGGTTATTATAATCCCTAAGAAACAGCTAAAATTGCATGTTTTGCTAGGGTTCTAAGTTCAGTATAGACATGTTGAAACATGATGGCTGCATGTCAAGCGGTTGAACTCCGGAAGCACAATTCGCTTCAAGGTACACTTCTTGCCGGACGTATTCTGACATATATCATGCAGCTTACAGGCATACAAGAACCACTGGGTGCTCAAAGGCCGGGCAGTTGACGAGGTGTCATTGCTCAGATCACTCATGGAATTCCTAAGTTCTCACCTCCTATACCGGCCTATACCTACCTGGGAGCTTGTGATGTTTAATTAGGATTCCGCAGGACGGCAGTGAAGCTTCCTTGTTGGGTCTGCTCGGGGCATAAGCGTTCAGCATTTCGGAGTTCGGGTTGCTTTACAAGAAGTCGAACAACCTTATCTCGTTGTTCGCCCCATTCTGCGTCCGTATATATGGTTTGCATCTGCTCGGCGATTTCTCAAGAGATTACAGCATTGCTTTGCGCGAAGGTTTTATGAACACCCCATACCTGTTCATAGCTTACACTTCCGGTCGCTTATCGGAGGAATCAGCATGTAAAGCCCTCACCCCACCACTCGCTAGGCAAGAGGAGCAGCAGAGCAAAAAAACAGACGACCCACCCGTCTCAGGCTCGTGGTGTGTTGCGTTTGGGGTTTAGGGTTTAGGGTTTGGGGTTTAGGGTTTAGGGTTTGGGGTTTAGGGTTTAGGGTTTAGGGTTTAGGGTTTAGGGTTTGGGGTTTAGGGTTTAGGGTTTAGGGTTTAGGGTTTGGGGTTTAGGGTTTAGGGTTTGGGGTTTAGGGTTTAGGGTTTAGGGTTTGGGGTTTAGGGTTTAGGGTTAACGGCATGGACGCAGATGCAGTGCAGTTAGTGTCGTATGTGAATTCTACTGGCAGCGCACGACTCTAAATCCGGAATCTGCTGTTTCAGTAGACAAGGGCCCCCAAACCCATACACTACAGCCCCGTCATGCAGAATGAACCCCTCATGCCTAAATCACCAAGTCCTCCTGGCCCTCAGCTTAGAACTCTCTGCTGTGCAGCAGATGACTGGAATGTTCGCATTAACTTCGCGCTTTGATCAGCCATGGTTCAGCGTTACTGCGCAGTGGATATTGGGCTTTCTGTGTTCTTGGCGGCTGAACTTTCGGGGGTTTACAGTTGAGTGCCGCGGATTAAGAGTGTCGTTTCTGGGCGTAGCGTTGGTGGTTATCTAGGCTCTCGGACCTGTACCACATCTCAAAACATGACTCAACCCTAAACCCTAAACCCACATCTCAAAACATGACTCAACCCCAGACCTTCAGGGTTTGGGGTTCTCGGAGCTCGCTTTGCTGACAGAACCTCCGTGAAAACGCGCAGGGGCCTCATTTTCCCTGGGTTTCGACCTTAACAGGCAGCTTTAGCCTGATTCTGGCCAGCCACAATTTTGAGAGATAGATAGATATATATATATATATATATATATATATATGTAAATAAATAAATATATATATATAATATGGTAATATGTAATATATATATACACACACACACTTTCGTTAGATAACAGCAAGGTGCATTTCCCTGGCACCCTCATGCGCTTCTGATTTGGGATCAAGACCTATAGAGGAAGGACAACTCAAAGCAGAGGCAAACGAATTCTGCGGTAGCGAGTGCCTCGATCAGAAGTCTAACTCCAACCCGAGCCCGATGCTCGCGCTAACTTCGAGGTAAGCACGAAGACCCTTGAACCCAGACCTCTGATCTGTACCCTGCGACGATGTGATAAACGGCGAGGTGAGGAGAAGAAAACAGAGCCGCAGCAGCCAAGCACGGCCAACATCAAATTGGAGAGTGACAAGGTGCCCAGTGGTTCGGGGTCAATATGGGAGTTTCCGGCAATTAGGGGACCCTAATTTGGGGTCCTGAAAATAGAGATCCTACTAGTTAGGGTATTGTATTATGTTTCCTATTTTCGGAAACTCCCATATAAGGCTTGACTAATTACCTCATCGTATTTATAATATAGTGTGCTTCAAAACCTTGTTTCAAGTCTTATAAAGGCCCCTATATGAGGGGTTTAGGGCTCAGCGTTTAGAGGGCTCGGGGCTTGAAGGGTCCGTTTGAGGTTCCTTCAAGTGTCTATGGTTTGGGAATTTCAAGTTGCCTCTGTCTAGCAAACTAGCATGTAAGATAGTGGCCCAAATTACCTAAACTATTTTTGGGGGCTCCTTCTTATAATTATGGTATAATATACCCCAAAACCCTGTACTAATTATTAACGCCCCTACAGCACATGCAATCGCTCTAGCATGTGTGATGCTCAGCCCGAAACTCCAGCAAGCTCAACTCTGAATGTAATATTGGCATAATGTAGGGGCCTTCATAGACGCACGCTATTTTGACGGTTCCTCATTATAACTGTACTAGAATATAGCCCCAAACCCTATTCTAATTATGAAGGCTCCTCAATTAGCTTCTCTTGCAATACTTTTTCGGTTTACCTCCTAGCACGCTATATATATATATATGTATATATGTATGTATGTATGTATGTATATATATATATATATACATTTGTTAAGCTCAAAAAGGGAACTAACATGGAGACTATAGGTAGTTGGAACCCTGAAACCTAAACTTGTTATTAGAACCGTTTTGCCCTGCAAGCTTGGCCCTAATCCGTAAAGCTTGCCTGACCCATTTGTTGCCCAAGCCCTGCAGACGCTTCAGTTAAGGGCTCCGAACACTCATCACTTCAAGAGCATGGTTTTGCCCCTGCCGTCCGGAAACACCTACCTGTTTCTGGGTTGTCAAAATTAGGGTCCCTTTTTGGGTCCCTATTGTAATACGGCACCTAATATTTAGGGTACCCAAAAAGGGTCCATCATTTTGACAACCACCCGTTTGTCATTTATTCTCAGCAGCTTTCTGCCATGCCACTTCAGCCCGAAACTGTAACGTCTACACTCAAAGCCGTAACTCCAGGACCGGAACCATCTGCGACAGCGGAAGAAGAAAGACAACAGCGAGGCGCTGTTGCAAGCCGCTTCTGCTCTGTCTGGGGTCTTCTGGTCCTGTGCAATCTTTACGGATGCATATTGATAAATACTTGCAGCTACCGTTTAACATGTTGTAACCGAGCACAATCCCAAAATTTGTCCTGAACCCTAAGAACGTCATGCACCGGCGTCTCTCTGTTTCTGGATGGCTCGTGACCGTTTCCAAGCTTTTCTGCGGAAGTGTGCTCAATTGCAGGTATGCTCGCCCAATCGAGCCTTAAACGCCCGTTTATCTGGAGGCCAGCACTATACTGCCCAGATATAGAATGAATTTGGAAGACTCTACAACCGTACATAAGCTTCGCAGGTTGAGGTAAACGGTACACCTGAAGTTAATTCGATTTCGAATCCCTAAATGCCCTAAGCTCCCATTGGCTCCATGTACCTTTGTAGAAGATACTTAAGCCTCAAAGGGGTCCCTATATATGCACTTCAAGGCCTACATAAGTATGTACTATATGGGCACATGGAGCCGTAGGGGCCCCAAGCCAGTCCCTAAACCCCGAGCTTGGGCTACCCGAGCTTCCCAGAATGTGTGATCGCAGGCTTCTGCAATTGAAACACCGAAACACCCCAAAGCCTCACCCTGACCCCCGGGAGTATCTAGAAAGTGGATCCCTTAATCTGGGGTCCTATACTACTAAGGGTACCTTATAGGAACCCCCATTAAGGCATCTACTTTTCGGATCCTCCGGGGGGACTGGGCAGAAGCATAGGGCTTAGGTTCTATCCCTAAGGGTCCATCTACCGAAATAGTATATACTTTGGCCAACGTAGTCCTATTAGGTAATTGGGACCAAAGTATATACTATTGGGTACATGGACCCTTATGGTATGGTTTCGGGTTATTTCGCAGGGTTTAAAACTACCAAACTGGCTCTGGGCAGGACAAGGATACCAGGAACAAGGAGCTCGTGAACGAGGAGGTGTGGCTGTGCAGGTAATATCCTCTTACGAATATACTGTTGTTTACTATTCAAGTTACTACTGATATTGCTGATACTATTAATATTTACTTTTGCTACGGGAGTAAACCCTGAGGGTCCTTGTACCCAAGAAGTATAAACTTCGGCCCAAAGGAGTGCCTATATAGGGATTGAGGCCCAAGAATACACCGGTTGGGAACACTATAGCAGCACTGTAGCCACTGAGCTTGCAGCCGTTGGGTAGGCAGACGAATGATGGGGTACCAGATGGGAGATGGATGTGTTACTGTTGTTCTTCCGTTGCGGCTCCATACCCGAACCGCTCGGAACCCTGGAAACCCTTCACCCAGATCATGCACCCTAAACGCCTCAACCCCGAAACGACAAGTTCTACAGCAAGCACCCTCGACCTTCTCTCTCTCTCTCTCTCTGTCTCTCTCTGTCTCTCTGTAAATATATATATGTATACACCGCATCTCCTTATCCTTCTTGTTGTTTCCTTGCATGTGTGTATGCATGCACGTGTGCATGTACATGTCTGTGTGTATGTTGTACATGTGCATGTATGTATGTATGTACATACGTACGGACGTCTGTCTGTCTGTCTGTCTGTCTGTCTGTCTGTCTGTCTGTCTGTCTGTCTGTCTGTCTGTGTAGGCAATATGTATGTATGTATGTATGTACGTATGTGTGTATGTACGCATGTATTGCATGTATGCACGTATGCCTGCATTTATGTACGATGGATGTATGTATGCAAGTATGTGTATTTTTATGTGCTAATGCTCAAACTGTTTATACTGAACATTGCAGTTTCTCTGGTTCCTACCCACACAGACATACTTGATGTACACATGTCTTGAATTATAAGCATTACACGCACATACACGTGTTCATATACAGGTACATATACACATGTAGCATATACTCGGAAGCACAATCATGTTCCCACGCATGTGAATGTATGTGTGTATGAGCGCGTATACATACATACATGCATACATACGTACATACATACATACAAACATACATACTTACTTGTGTATATTTACATACACATGTATACATATGTCTTTGTGTATTTATTTGTTTACGTGTGTGTGTGTGTGTGCGTACACCTGTGGTCATGTTCACAGACATGGATGGATAGTCGGATAGTTAAAGAAAGAGATATTTCAAGAATACATAGATAAGGTTGACAGATAACAGATCCAAATCTCGCAATACAGCCCCACTGCTTGCAGGTGAATGCCACGGACGACAGCTCCGGTGCACCGGTCACGGCCAACGGCCAGCTAAAGCCGAAGCCAATGCCAGAAGGCCGCTAAAGGACTTTGAGCTTGGGCGGTTGATGTAGGAGCCTAACTAATTACGATATATATATATATATATATATATATATATATACATACATATATATTATATATTTTTTTGGGGGGGGGTCCTTATTGTAGTTATGGTAAACTACACCCACAGCCCTTTTCTAGCTATTGAGGCCCCTATAGTAAGTGTTGTTTGGCTTTACATTTTTTCAGGTTGCCGGATTTACGGATTACGGCCTTCTTAGTACAGTTTCAGGATGTATATACGATTCTGGTGTTTGGGGCTTGAGGCCTTTAGGATGTAGGGGTTAAGCCCTCAGAAACCTCATAGACCCCGACAAGAAACCCTCAGAAACCCCATCAAACACAAACATGAACCCTAAACCTCTCAGACTCCTCTCTTCATGAAACCCTCAAAGGCACCTTGAGCTCTGAAGACTTAGCGAGCCAGGCCTTTGGAAGATCGTGACATGGTCCCACAAGGAGCAGGTGAAAGCCCGGCAGGCTGGGTTCAGGGTTTAGAGTTCAAGGTTTTTTGTGGTTCAGGTTTACCTTAACACCCAATTCAAAGGATTCATACAAGAAAACCATAGTAAGGAGCCCTACAAAAGGCAAGCTTTGTGAGGTCCAAGGTACGGTTTAGGGATGTGGATTTAGGGTTTGGGGCTTTGGATTTCGGTGTTAGGATTCAAAGTCAGGCCTTTGGGTCTGGAGACACTTGAGAAAGATGAACCCATGACTTTAAACAAGCAGGCCCTAGGTACTCTACAACCCCAACCGATACAAAGCGGCAAAAGCTCCTGGAAATGTTCTTGTGCTCTGCCCGAACCTTCAAACCCCTCATCCTAAACCCTAAATAAACACCCTAAAGCCCCCCTTCCCCTTGAGGCAGCAGCCAACGCGATGCAGTTTGACCTGCTCCTCATTTTGACCAAGCCGGTGCGACACCGAAAGTATCTGCTTTCATGTTGCCTCTTGAAGTCATACAGCCCAATGTACGACGTTGGGGGTTTAGGGTTTCAGGTTGTTCTTATTAGCATCAGCCTGCCGATCCAGGTTCGAAAATGCTGTTTGTGTGTCCCTAGGTAGGTGCTTTTGTTACTGAAATTTCGATCCCGCAGGATAGTATTCCCAGAGTGTCCAAGTACTAATATTCGTAGGCACATTGCCCTAAATCCAAAACCATGTGGGTGGTTGTCAAAACTTGTGGTTCCTTTTTGGGTATCCTAAAAAAAATTGGTGCCGTATTATATTAAGGACCCAAAAAGGGACCCTAATTTTGACAACCACCCACGTGGGTGTGCATATGCTTAAACACATGCATGTATGCTTCCTGCCGCCACAGCCATACGTATGTCGAGGTGGTTTGCCTGCTGCTTAGGTCATCCCGCTGATCATGCTTGTGGCCACAGGGCAGGTTCCGCCCCAAGCAGTGCATGTGAGATCTTTATCTTGTCTCATGAAGGATTCTACGCTGGGGGGATTTAGGGTTAATCCTCACCACGGATCTTGAGACTGCCGATGCTGCATGTCCATGAGCCACATCTTGTGGTGCATTTGGTTTCCGCCGTTTGGAGTTGGCAGCCGTGTCGGCTCAACCTCTGCGGTCCCATTCTACTGCTCTTCACGCACCATGCGAGCCGTCGCTCATCTCCTGGCTGGTTTCCTTTTGCGGCAATCTGACTTGAAAACGAGCTTACCATAGAGGTCGAAATATGTGTACATGTTTTTCTCTCACAGTCCCTATTACCTGATAGTCAAACATACCCTATCTCGCGGAACCCTTAAAGTAACCCTTCTGAAACACATTCTATTGTCCATTGCCCCTTTTTCTAAACCCACCCAGCCAAGGCAGGCATGGGCTACTAGGCCCATCAGGCCCTAAACCCTGAACCCTAAACCCCTATAAGCCCTAGACCCTCTCAGGCAGGTATGGGCTACTAGGCCAATAAACCCCAAATCCTAAACCCTAAACCCTAAACCCTAAACCCCAAATCCTATACCCTAAACCCCAAATCCTAAACCCTAAATCCTAAACCCTAAATCCTAAACCGTAAGCCCTAAACCCTAGACCCTCTCAGGCAGGTGTGGGCTACTAAGCCTGCTGTCGTCGTCAGCGGGGCCACTGGGCGCACGGGGTCGCTCGTCTACAAAGACCTGAAGGCTGGAGCTCGGAGACTTTTTTTGATGAAAAAGGGTTACCCTAAGGGTCAAAAGGACCCAACAATCGGGTACTCGGGTTTATGATAGTAGTTTTGTGGGGTACTTTTTTGGAGAGTATATGAAAACTGGACTTAGGGTTACGGTTTTGGGTTTAGGGCTTGGGGTGTAGGGATTATAAGGGTTACTATTGTAAGGGGTACTATAAGGGTTACTATTTTGTTTCAGGGTTTACCTATACGCAGTCTCCATTGGAGTTCTTCTTTTGGTTCGTCCAGTTTTATACTTCGGATCCTCGAGTCCTAGAAGGTAGCGAAGGACAGGATCTACAATGGAGACTGTAGTTAGGGCAGAGGGGTTTGGGGTTTAAGGGTTTAGGGCTTAGGGTTGCAAGGCTTTTAGGTTTAGGGTCCTGGGTCTACAGCCTTGCAGCTGTTGTGCCAGTAGGGTTAAAACAGTATTTTCGGGTGGTGCTTCAAATTATGCAATGTTGCTCCTGCTAGAGTCACATGTTTGTTGACAGTTTCAGGTTCTTTCGAGACAGGTGTCTGCCTTTTCTGCCCTAAACCTTGTAAGGCCTCTATATGTCAACCGTGTCCTTGTCTTTTCAAGTCTGAGTGCATGGCCAACCCTGTCAGGCCACCGGGCAGTATGAGGTCAGGGCCTTCGTGCGGAACGTGGCATGACGAAAGGACGGTAATCCCCACATGCCAAGTCCTAAACACTGCGGCCTCAGTAGGGGCAGTTGCAGGTGTCTGCGAATCCGGTTACTGCTACATAAAAATCCGGGAGGGGTCTCATTCCTCCTGCTCCTATCCCAGTCCTATCCCATCCCAAGCGTAGGCTATGCAAAGAGGGTCCATACGTACTACAATTACGGAAACAGGTTCTCAAAACCGCAATAGGGATGATCTTTGGAGACCTAGTTAGTTCGATGATGGATATATATATATATATATATATATATATATAGGTCGTTGATGCCTGCGACTTCTGGGCTTTCAGGGCTTGGGATGTACTGCTAGGGTCCGACCTTAACCTGCTAAGTTCCTTTAGAGGGATCTATAAGGGGTGCCTTTAAGGGTTCCTTTAAGGGATCTATAGGGTTTCTGGGTTTAGGGTTTAGGTTGATGATATAAAACCCTGGTCGGCCCAACTCATGTGGGAGTTTCCGAGAATTCGGGTGACCTTGATTCGGGGCCCTTATAATGAGGATCCTACTATTTAGGGTACCATATTAGGATCCCCAATTTTCGGAAACTTCCAAACCCTAAACCCTTTATAGATCCCTTAAAGATCCATTTAAGGAGCCCTTTAAATCCCATATAATTGCAGCCTGCGCGAGCCGAGGCGACAAAGGCCAAAGCAGTGCTTGGCTGCAGCTCCTGCAACTGGGCTTTGGAGTACCATACAGTATGGAAAAAATCAGGTCAGGAGTGGAAGTGCTTCCAACTCACTGTTGCCGCAACAACCTGTTACAAACCATACTTTAATACTTTTTTTGGGGGGGACCTGGTACTTAAAGGGAACCATTATGAAATAAAAGTCCATACTTTTTCTCCCTGGTTACTTCAAAGCCCAGGCAACGAGACCGAGGGCATCTTTGTTGGCGATGTCTCTGAACCAGGGACACTAAAAGCCGTAATGGCAGGACCGTCGGGGCCTAAACCCTATAAGCCCCAGAAAGTGGCAACACTGGATAAGGATTCTTTGTTTTTGTGTTGTTGGATGTTTTTGTCATGTTGACACGCACCTCATGTAGGGGCCTTAACAGTTAGAATAGGGTTTGGGGGTATATCAGACTATAATCAGAATAAGGAACCTCCAAAAAACCCTATACATTATTCAGGCCCTAACCCCTAAACCCCTAAACCCTAAAAAACCCTAAACCCTAACCCCTAAACCCTAAACCCCTAAACCCCTAAACCCTAAAAAACCCTAAACCCTAACCCCTAAACCCCTAAACCCCTAAACCCCTAAACCCTAAAAAACCCTAAACCCTAACCCCTAAACCCCTAAACCCCTAAACCCTAAAAAACCCTAAAAAACCCTAAACCCTAAACCCTAAACCCCTAAACCCCTAAACCCCTAAACCCTAAACCCTAAACCGCGGCTCCAGAGACCCTAAAACCTCAACTCCCGAGACAATGAACCCCCAGGCGCTGATGCCCTGGTCATCACCACATCCTCAGTGCCGGTCTGCACTAGCAGCCCTCCTATTGGTTTCAAGCGGTGCGACTTGGACGACTCGCCTCTTTAGGGGGAACCTCCAAAACTGAGGATATTAGGATACAGGTTTCTTTTTACAAGGGCCCCGCAACTTTCTGAAACTCCGGCTTTTGCAGCAGCGATGTTGAACTGAAGCTTTCATGCAGTCTATTTAGGGGGAGATGAGAGTACATTTGCGATATAGCATAACACGTCTAGAGGTATCTTATACTTATATTACCGTTTAACTATACAGGCAGTGTTGAGGGGCTTGACCGAGGCCACTATCCCAAAGGCGGCGAGCCCAAAGAAGTGGACTGGCTTGGCACGAAGGCAAAGGATCAACCCGGGTCGTTAGGTGCCTTTTGCCCTAAGGGGTCCAAGCGCCTAACAGTGATATGGGGGTTTCCGAAAATGAAGTGTACCTTAGTTTGGAGTCCTTATAATAAGGATCCTACTATTTAGAGGCACTATATTAGGGTCCCCTATTTTCGGAAACTCCCATATACCCTCGCATACTCAGCCACAAAACTTCTGTACCAGACCCAGGTGCATAATTATTAGGCCCCTTGGACCTTGAGGTTTAGTGTAAGAGCCAGCTTCCTGCTTGAAAAGTCGAAGATTGGGGGGTGGGTCAGGGGAGGCGAGCGGTTAGGGCTGTCGGGCTTCGAGGTGCATGTTTCGAAACTGAAGGTTTTCGCATTGCGGGGTTCGTGTGTGTGCGTGTGAGAGATTTCCTGTATCGCATCTAATGTAGTCGGAGCTTACTTAAAGTAAAATGCTGATTTGGAACACCTGCCATCTGTATCGCCTTGGACGATCTTCAAGATCTTCAGATTGCTGTCGAGTTGAAAGCTGCGATCTAGTGAGTAGCTCAGCACGATATTACACTCTTTTCTTGGACGTCCCAAGTACAGAAAGCTGCCACTGCTTTGGGCAGTGAGCCAGAAGATCATGGAGTCGTATAGAGTGCCCGACACCTTGTCTTTCAGGCGCAGATTGACGCCTTCGGGTTCTCGGGCGGCAGCATGGCCACAAAGCAACTTCTGTATGTGAGCACCATGGGCACGACCACCCCAGACAATTTCTTGGACAAGCTCGACAAAGGCAGACGGACACGGGTCCGCTGGGCTCTCTGTGCTATATCAAAATATTCTGCATACTTACTTATACATATACAGACTATTGTACCAATGTATTAACTAATGCTAATATTAATACGACTAAGAGTACTAATACTACGGTGGATGATATAAATCCTGCATTACCTTAAGGACCCTAACTATGGGAATTATGGTATATTCCTTATTATGGCTAATGCAGGATTTATATCATCAACCGTAGTACTAGTGAATGCCAATATGCATTCAGGGTAAGAGTTGCAAAGCGTTGTTTTGGGGCTTCAGCTTGCAGTATGCAGGCCAACTCCCCATCGCCCGAGCGTGGCACAGAGCAATGCATCGTGACCGTAGTACGGAGGCCTTAACCATGTCCAACACTATTCCTCTTATCGTTATCCTGTAATGTGTCCCACAGCCCTCTGCTAATGATTCAGGCACCTTTATTTAGTTAGACCATTGTCTTCGCCGAAAATCTGAAATCCCAAAGCCTAAAGGGCCTAAACCCTGAAACCCCAAAACTTCAAGCATCATAAAACCGGAAACCCGAAACCAAAACTCCAAACCCCCTAAACCCTGCACCGTACACTTCACAGGCTGGACGTCCTTCTACCACCTCCAGGCCGAAGCAGACATCATGTCTTCCGGCATTCCCTTCACTATTGCTGCTTGCCCAGCTTGATTTCGGATTTAGGCTGAGGGTACTCAAAGGATCATGGGACTTAGTAACTAAGGTTATTACTAGGGTAACTATACTTATAACTACTTATAACCCCAATTAAGGTACTTATAACCATACTTACTAAGTCCCATGATCCTCCAAGTAGGACTTTACTGGTTTTTTACCCTTACAGTGACCCGTGTAGTGACGATCTGTGGGCTTCGGCCTTAGACTTTTACTTGCAGGCCAAGTAATCTTGGGCGTCTGCTATTCGGACGCTTGGAAGAGCGATGTCCTCCAGGGGTTCTTAGGGGTAGTTGGTTATTATAATCCCTAAGAAACAGCTAAAATTTTAATTGTTGCTAGGGTTCTAAGTTCAGTATAGGGTTGGGATTAAGTGTAGTGTAGGGTTCCGGGGTTAAGCGAGCGGCGCTGAAAATACGGTCTGCTTGTACACAAAAACGAGCCTATATATGAATATTTTTCAGGGTGTCTAAAGGCCAACCCACAAAAAGCCTCATCGGCCGAGGCTGCATAGCTGCAGGAATTTCGCGCTAGAATGCAGCCACAATACAAGGCCCTTTGGGTTTACTTCTAATGCTCGCAGTAACATATTAATAATTATGCAAGCATATGCCCTAGAGGCACAGACCTGTATACTTCATAGAGTGTACAGTGTCATTAGACCCTAAGCCGGAAGCGCTATGTCGCTGCTTTGCGCTTCTGAACCACCCATATGCATAATATGCATAATGAAAAGGTGCCCACTCTAGTTCCGATGTGTTAGTGACTCTGTGCTCGACCCCGGGAGCCTCTGGCATTCCTGTACGGTCCTAAACCGCTTTGGAACCCTTATATTATGCCTTGAGGGTTTAGGGTTTAGGGTTTAGGGTTTAGGGTTTAGGGTTTAGGGTTTAGGGTTTAGGGTTTAGGGTTTAGGGTTTCATAGTAGGAATATGTTGACTCTTGCGGCCCCTATCTTAGCTTGCGTGGTCCTGTTGAGACCCTCAAAGAAAAAACAACGCTGGGCCCTTGATGGATTCCTAGGTGAAGGCCTGTGGGCTCGGGGACGGTGAGCCCGGCCTCTCGTCATGACTATGACTACAATACTTGTTTTGAGCTCAAGACGATGTATGCAGGCATGTATGCAAGGATGCATGCTTGTTAGATTGTTAGTGTGTTCGCTTGTTTGTTTGGTTGGTTGGTCGTTTGTGTGTATATATATATATACCATATTTGCATGCATGTGTGTTTGTTTGGGTCTGCTGCTGTTTTATGGGTTGTTGATTTTTAAACCAAAAAAAGGTCGCCCTTCTGCTTTCGGTGCACTGTCTGCCGTTTCTCTGAACGCATACCGCATGCCCATTCAAGTCGGCCTTGTTCCAGCTTTCGGCATAACCACGTCACAGTAGTGACCCTACACCCTCTACCCCTAACCTTCCCGCAATCAGTTTGACTCCCCCATGGTTTTGGGCACGATACCGAGACCTGGCTGACGCGAGGACACAGACCGGACCCTTTTTTTGTGTCTGCAGTCAGTTTGCCCTTCCTGAGGGTCCCCGGTCTTGCTAAGCAGTTTGTGCATGGGATTGTAAGTAACTTGCATCGCACACTCTGATACTGCCCCGAGTCTGTAGCAGTTAGATAGTAGATGATATTTGTAATGCCGTTCTGTAAGCCCTTACATAATATGACCCCTAATGCAGACTGTTACAGGTCAGGGCAGTACCCAAGTTATAATTACGTTTTAAGGTTGTGTGAGCCGGATATCCTAGGTTGCGAGATGCTTCATGCAGCGAGTCCTAACGGTTACGTTATTGCTTGTTCCCGAAGTTTCAGCAATAGTAGCAGCTTGTACATAGCTTGTACTCTGCAAGACCGCCAACTGCCCGCTGTTATCAGGCAGGAAGGATGGCACCTTTCAGAAGCCCTAAATTGGCTTTAGAAACCCTTAAAGCCCAAACACTTCAAGCTCTAGACGTAAGCTTCCCAAGTTTGGACCCTCAGAGATTCTTGAAAGCTGCAAGGCAAGCACAAGCTCCTCGTGGGCCATGACGATGCCAGCTTTAGCTTGGCTGCGAATCATGAGCCGGGAGCTCAATATAGGGGCCTAAATAATTACCAATACTCTTGCGGGGGCTCCTTATTCTAATTATGTTATAAAGGGCCCCACAACCCTATTCTAATTATTAAGGCCCCTATATTACCTTGCATTCGTCAGTGGAGGATGTGTGAGAGACACGGAGACGTTCTGATCCAATTCCTGCGTTCTTCAGGCTATAGCGGAATGTTTGAGAAGTTCTGTTCTCAGACCCCTCAAACCCTGAACCCGAAATCCAAACTCCTGTCATCTGAAACAGCCCCCGCGGGGATCTCGAGGAGCTTCTGTCCCAAGCTGCCGCTTAGGATCCATCGAGAGGATGTGGCGCGCGTCATGGTGGAAGCGATCCTTGTCCTGGATTGGGGGGTTGAAGGGTTTTGGATGTTTTGGTGTTTTTCGGGAGGATTTAGGGATTGAGGGCTTAGCCTTCGGGTTTTGAGGGATTCAGGATTGATGGTTTCAGGACGTGGGAGTATTAGGGTTTCGGAGTAGGGTTATGGGCGTGGGAGTTTTCAAGAATAAGAACGGCTACGGGCTCCTACCCATCCAGCTTGAGTGTGTTTATTAGGGTTTAGGGAGTGGACTCAAACTGTGAGGGCAAAGTTAAAGCGGCCCGTGAAATAAATGCAAGATCTGCAGCTTGCACTTCTCTGGTTTGGGTCTGAAGCAAGTACTATAGGGGCCCAAACAATTGCCAACACTTTTTCGGGGCACCGTATTATGGTTGCAGGATAGAGCAAACTCGAAACCCTATTCTAACCCTTATAAGGCCCCGTTACTGCACGGCTAACAGGTGGGGCCTCAATAATTACCAATACTATTTTTGGGGGGTTCCTTATTATAATCATACTACAACATACCCCAAAACCCTATTCTAATTATTAAGGCCCCTATGTTGTAGAACCCTACTATAGGTCCCTTCTTGACACCTTTTAAGGAACCCTGTTCTAATTTTTAAGGCCCCTACATTAAGGGTTCAGGGTTCCGAGCTCTGGTCGTGGATGGTCTTCACGAGCTGTGCCCAAAGGCTCCATGTACCTTTATAGTAGATACTTAAGCAATAAAGGGGTCCCTATATAGGTACTTTAAGGCTTAAGTATATACTACATGGGTACATGGAGCCTTAGGGGTGCAGCGCAGTAGAGCGCAAAGGGTGGATTTTTCGAAGCGGAGTGGCTTGCTGCAGATTAAGCATGTGAGCTATATCGTGTTCCCTAACGGTCCATGTCAATGTGCCCATGTAGTATACACTTTGGGCCTAAAGTAATTGGAGGCCCAGGTGTACACTGCATGGATACATGGGCCCCACAGGGGTTCAGAGGCCTCCATGTAGCAGATTATGAATGTTTGTGTTGCTCAGCACTAAACTCGGTACCTGCAAAGCTATCGAGTCAGCGCATCCCGCACCATACCCTGCATCCTAAGCCCTGTGAAAGTTTAAACCAAGAAGGTCTACAGGGACATCTAATTGTGAAGCAACATCGTAATCGCAGCGTTGGTGCCCCCGGGACGAAAGAAAACCCTAAACCCTAAACCCTAAACCCTAAACCCTAACTTTGAAAGGCAATTGAAGCAGGACCTGAATCTCGCCATCCTGAGCACTGATCTCATGAGCAAAAGAAATACTGGCAGTAATCCCGTCGGCATGAATGGTAGCAATACTTTCAGGTTACTGACACTGGCAGTGATACTGACATGATTACAAACGGTGAAGATTTTTGATCGACAGAACTCAGCATAGCTATCATGTTGAGAACAGTAATGCTAGTATAGCAAACCGAATACTACCTATAGTCTCCATTGTAGTTCCTTTTTTTGGTTAACCAGTTTTATGGTCAGGATCCTATAATAGAGATTTTGGCTAACCAGAAAAAGGAACTACAATGGAGACTATAGGTAACCCTCAACCCTAAACCCTCAACCCTAAACCCTAACCCCTCAACCCTAAACCCTAAACCCTCAACCCTAAACCCTAAACCCTAATGGAGAGTCATGCAGTTCTCCTAGGATCCGATCTCGCTCCCTAGCCGTCGGTCTTCGATTTGACCTTTGCTCCGCGGCGACGGGCGCACCTACGACGGACCTCCCGGGGCTTTCACTGCTCTTAGGGTTTAGGAGGTATTAGGACCTAAGTAAAGTCCTTTCGGGCTTGAGGGTCTACGAGTTTCAGGTTTATAGGCGTTGGGGTTGCGGACTTGCCGGGAGGATTCGAGTCGTTTATTGAAAGGGTTATGCAGCCATGCTAGGATCGTGCACGAGTATCGCATGCCGGTAGTGACAATCACGATCCGATGATGAGTGCAAAAGTCAGGGCAGCAGCAAAGTAGCAAGCTCATCACGTCAGTCGCATCACGCAAGAATCGTCGAGTCAGCACTCTTCTGACAGCGCAAGCCCCAAACTGACAGTGCACTGAGTCGAATTGGACACAGCAGCCATTTAGGGCGGATGGTTTCTCTGGCTGGGTGTCCTAGAGTCCTACCCGGAGGTTCAGGGGTAGTTATAAGTAGGGTTATAAGCAGGGTAACTATACCTATAACCCATAGTAGGGGACTTATAACTTATAATCCTACTTATAACTACCCCTGCATGAACCTCAAAGTAGAGGGTTACAAACCTTTCGGGCTTCCGCAACTGTTGCGGCATCGAGGGGTTAAACCTGGACCCCTTCCCTCACAGATCTAAACGCTTGGCTTGCAGGTCTTAGGGGTGTCTGAGAACTCGTTAAACCCGGAGAGCCTCAAAACAAATGTCAGAGGTATATATGCCCTAGATAGATACGTAGAAGATCGTAGAAGCCTTGTGCATCGTCAGCTCCAACGTGCTCGATGTTTCTTCATCAAAGTACAAAATGGGATCCTTGGGAAACCTGCTTCGCGGCAACCCCCTTCCACAGTCGTGGCTATATTCCGAACCTACAGATGGAAGGGGAACCCTGAATCCTTAACGTCTCGGTTCAAGGACATGATATAGAAGTAATAGCAGTAGCAATTAATGGAAGTCGTAGTCGTCGTCGTGCCGGAGTAGTGCGAGTACGCAGTAGTGGTCGTCGTAGTGGTAGTAGCAGCAGCGTATGCGGTTGTAACCCTTGTATATCGCTACTAAACCATTACTACAATATACAAGCCCAACCCCTGCGACTTGATTCGGGCTCCCATAGTCAGCAAGTTAAGAGACCAGGCCTGCAGGGCGGCAGGGTGAGCCGTATGTTTTGAGGCTTGTCGTATGCTTGGGCTAGACCAGAAGATGTTCTATCTGAACTTTGTGCGGGATTAGGGCGTTGAGGTGGTTTGGGGACAGTGAGGGTGCATAAGCCCGGAACCCTATAAGCCCTAAGTTTTCAAAGCATTCAAATCGTTTATACCTCGGATCCAAAACACTTTCTGTCTGTTAGGGTTTAAGGGCTTTTCGAGCCGTAGGATTTCGGGAGGCATGTGCTTATCAGTTTTTTTTGACGGGGCTGCAAGTACTGTAAGTCTGCTAATCTATAGCTGCTATAGCTACCTGACTGGTTGCGCATGACACTGAGTTCCTTATTCTTTTGAAGAAGCCCTAGGCCCTCACAACGTTTTTGCCAGGGCTTGTTCTGCAGGTTGGAGCCTCGAAGGCACGGCCACGAGAAAAAACACACGTGAGTTCTCCTGGAAGCTGTTTCGGTCTGGGGCAGGGTTGAGTGCCAAGCTTTAGGTTTCACGTGTTTTGGGCTTAGAGTTCCTGCAACCACAGCCGAGCAGGCAGCAGCATCCCCGATTAATCAAAGCCGCACAGACTCTTGTAAAGTAGGTCGCTGTTTAACAGCACGCCATCGGTGCCAATCGAGCAAAGATGGAGCTCTTCTATTTCGTGCTGCCCGCGCCCAACGTAGAGAAAAGCAAGGCCTTTTTCACCAAGGTCTTTGGCTGGAAAGGCTACGGCGGTGGACAGGGTGGACATGTCGACTGCACCAACACTCCATGTGGTCTCGGCGGTGATGTGAACGAGGTGTACTTCACTACGTTGGATATCCGAGAGACGCTCGAAAAGGTAGTTGCCCATGGTGGCAGCATCGTCAAAGAGACTGAGAACTCTGTCGGCAAGGCTGCACACTGTCAAGACAACCAGGGAGTTCACATATGGTTTCAAGAGCCCAGCGCAGACCCACATATCCGTGAGCATGCACTGAACCCCAAGCGTGGTTCCGCAAACAGCGACCTCTTCTTCTTCTCCATCCCGGCCCCTGAGGAGGCCAAGGCATGCCCGCGGCCTGAGAGTTTGGGAATTACTCACAGGTCACTGCGGACTCCTACTAAAGCCAGTGCCCTAAACCCGAGCCACCACTTCTTGGCTTGGGGATTCTGAAGTAACCCCTGAACCCTAAACCCCTGAGGTCTCTACACCCTTAACCCTACTAAACCCTAAACCCTGAACCCTAAACCCCTCCAAGCAACCGTAACCATAAAGACTCCAAGCATCTCTGAGCCAGAAGTTGCGCAGCCCGGTTGGGCCGGGCTCCAGATTCTTCTCAACTACTGTAAGACGCAGGGGAAGCTATAAGTAGGGTCATGAATATGAACCTTAGTATAAGCAGGGTCATGAGTATGAACCTTATAGTGGGACTTGCGGAACAGACTTCTTAACCGAGACCTTAAACCCTGCACATTTCTAAGTAGCTTGTTTTGTTTTTTAAGTTCTGGGGTCCTATACCTAGAAACGGCTATCCACACGAAGGGTGCTACATCTGCTACATT
This sequence comes from Symbiodinium sp. CCMP2592, assembly GCA_905221615.1. Classification (NCBI taxonomy): domain Eukaryota; class Dinophyceae; order Suessiales; family Symbiodiniaceae; genus Symbiodinium; species Symbiodinium sp. CCMP2592. Next base: position 1,101,327 of record CAJNDT010000558.1, on the reverse strand, counting down.
TTCAAAGTTCGACCCTACGGACTTATGACGGGCCTGCGCTAAGCAGAACGGGGAATGCAGTAGGTCAGGGTTCTTAGGGTTTACCTGTATCCCCAAACCCTACGAAATAGTAGGTTATGACCTCTAAATTAGAGGGTCGAACCCTTAAAACGGTAGGTTTCTGGATCCCCAGGTAGGGTTTAGGGTTCGGGCCGGGCTGAGGGATTAGGGTTCTGCGTTTAGGGTGTCTGTGTAGGCATGTTATACGTATAAGTACGCAAGCGGCTGCACATATCTCTCCTGGCCGTGCTCATTAAAAGCCCGGAAGCCCTCTGAAAACCTCAAAACAACATCCAATACCAATCCATCCTCGAAGTCCCTTCTTAGATTCTTGCTGTAATTGCAGCACTACAACATGTGCCAGAGCGCCTTTCTACTTATTCAGGCCCCCATGTCTCGCTAAGTCCTAAACGCCAAGATCCCCAACCCCTGAACCTCTAGACCTCCCCGTAGCCCCCTTACCCCTAAGCCCTCAACCCCTCTAGAGCCCCCCTCTAATCCCAAAGGGTCCAGGTATCATCATGGTATATACGTAGGCCCCCAAAATACCGTGAAACCGTAAAACCCTAAACCCTAAACCCTAAATATATGTATATACCAGAATGATACTTGGACCCTTTTAGAATCCTCAACTCTTTTAAGTCAGCCCCTAAAGCCCCCTAAACCCCCGAGGCCCTGGACTTCTACGGGGGAGTCCTCGGTTGGACCTTTGATGAGAAGAAGGCGAAAGGCGGCATGGGCGTCCAGAACCTGGGCTCTAAAGTACGGCTGATGATCTAAATCCTGCATTTTACCCATAATAAGGAATATACTAATAGATCATGATTCCCAAAGTTTAGGGTCCTTAAGGGAATGCAGGATTTATATCATCAGCCGTATTGTTCCCCACACTGCCCTTCTTTTTGTTCCTTAGGTTCGCTGTTGTACCGCTTCACAGATATCGGTGTTTACAGATTCCGGTCCCCAGGAACACCAAAGGCCCCAGTGGTGGGCTGTCCGTGGGCAACGCGAAATCTCAGTATCCCAGCCTCTGGTCAGGGCCTGAATTCGTAGAATACTGGGTTCTGGTCAAAGGATTGTATTTAAGTGACGATAGTAGGGATTTGCAGTAGATAATAAGGGAGTTTCCGAAAGTTAGGGGTACCTTTTTTTGCGGTCCTTATAATAATGAGGATCCTATTATTCGGGGTTCTGTATTAGGGTCCCCCATTTTCGGAAACTCCCATATGGTTTCCTTATTAGGGTAGCTTAAATTAAATCCCTTAACAACCCAGGATAGGGTTTCGGCGTGTATGACTACTATACGAAAACTTGGACAGGACTCTAAGGAAGAGTGGTTCGGTCCTCTGGGTCGCACGTTCAAGGTTCAAGGGTTTAGGGTTTAGGGTTTAGGGTTTAGGGTTTAGGGTTTAGGGTTGAGGGTTTAGGGTTTAGGGTTTAGGGTTGAGGGTTTCGTTTTGGGGTTTTGGCGTGCAGGGTTCCAGGAGTTAGGGTTTCTGCCCGGGCTGCCCAGGTTCCGTGTGGATTCCGCCGAGGAAACCCTTCGCCTTGTGAAAGAAGCTGGCGGTAAAGGTGAAATCTTCGAGGCGCCCGAGGGAATCATGAGCCAATGTGAGGATGACCAGGGCGTTGAGTTTGGAATTGTGCAGCCCGCGCCCGGCTACTGAGCACTGGCGGCACTATTTTTTGCAGCGCACCGGCACTGCATTCATCTGAGGTTGTGGAGCTGTGGGGCTGTCGGACTGTAGGTAGGTACTTCGTATGCAAATGGGTGGTTGCAAGTTAGGACGGACCTCAGCCATCGTTTAATAACGATTTTTGAATGGACCGGAAAGGCCATCTGCCTTGGAATGCAGCAGAAAGCAAAAATAATGCAACTCGCCACAATGTCAAGGCTTCTTAGAGTCTGCACTAATTTAGCGCTTCGAGGGCTTTTCGGGTTTGTGTGGGCTGTAGGGCTTATAGGGTCTAGGGTAATGATAAGGTTGCTATACAGATAATTTTGGAGTTAAGAAGAAGCCTGCTATTGAGGCATCTGCAGGGTGTGCAAGGCTCGTTTTGTTTGTCAAACATGCGGGCGAAGCCCCCCGAAGACCGAGAGCCATGTACCCCTTACCAAAAGGAAGACAGCTCAACAAATCTGTGTCTTCCTGGCAGGATCTACAAGGGAATATTCCTCATGAATGGCACTGAACCCCAAACCCTACTGTATAAAGCCTGGAGGACATTGCGACAGACGTGCTCAAAGCTGCGCATCTCCCTTGGGATCGCCCAGAGGAGAACCTGGTCGTTTGAGCAGCGGCCAAGTCGTTTGCTTAGGGTTACGCTAAACCCTAAACCCTGGCCCTAAACCTTATAAGCCCTAAACCTGAGTTTAGGCTGAACCACGCGGATCCACTTAACTGCACCCCGGTACTCCTCCAAGACATCCGAGTTTAGGAATAGTACTGTATCTGTGTTGGCGCCATGTGGAGTCCTCGAACTATAGAGTTTAGACAGAATTTCTGAAAGGATCGTAAGTTCAAAATTCTTGTTGCCTGGACACTTCCCCCCCTTCCGAATTGCGACAAGGTACCCTAAACCCTAAACCCTAAACCCTAAACCTTATAAACCCTAAACCCTAAACCCTAAACCCTAAACCCTAAACCCTAAACCCTATCCGGGAATGCCTAAGCGGGGCTTCCGAAGCCCTGGACCTCTTGCGTGCACTGAAGGCAGTGTCAGCAGGGGCCAGAAACCCCAATTTTCAGATGCCTTCGCGCAAAAGAGGCGTGGGTGGCTGCATTGTTGGAGAAAGCTCCGGATTTCGGGGGTTTAAACCCTAAGCCCTGAACCCGAAACCTTAAATCCTACACAAGCTGTGGGGCTCATTAAGCGCAGTCTCCGCATCAGCGGCTTTCCCCAAGGGTCCAAGTACCCAATAATCATATACTCTCCAAAATCCTAACCTACATAACTACTATCCTAAAACCGAGTACCTAATTATCAGGTCCTTTGAGCCCTTAGGGTTAGAAACCCTAAACCCTAAACCCTAAACGGAAAAGAGGGTAACTAGAATCCTATAACCGAGTACCCAATTATTGGGTCCTTTGGACCCTTGGGGTTTGCCAGGCTCTACAGCCTGGAGGCCAAGTGCCCAAGAGCCCTGTAGAGTGACCGGTCTAGAGCTTTTAATTGGTGGCACTTTCCCAAACCCAAAGGGTCCAAAGTACCTTTATAGTAGAATTTAGGGTTTCTATATTGGGGATTAGTAATATGATTTGAGGAAGTATCCCCCATAACAGTACATAGGACCCTTTGGGAAAGGGTCCAAGTATCATTCTGGTATATACATATAGGGTATTTTGGGGGCCTAAGTATATACCATGATGATACTTGGACCCTTTGGGTTTGGGGAACTTCTCAATTTCCCTTTATGGTTCCTCTAGACGTACCTCTTCACAAATGATATCTTCCAGAGCCGGAAAACTACTACTGTTGATGGACAAAATCCTGCAGTACCCTAAGGACTCTAAGCTATGGAAATTATGGTATATTCCTTGTTCTGGGTAATGCAGGATTTTGTCCATCAGCAGTCACAGCGACTGGAGTTTGCGGAGAAGCTATTGACAGCGCCTGCATGGGACTTCCATCGTCGGTGAGGCTCTTGTTGGTCCCAAACCCAACTTGTCAACATTTGGGCTCTTATGAGGTAGTCTTATTCTGAAAGTTTGAAGTTTTAAGCCCTCGGGTATTCTGGGAAGTAAGGGCTTGAATAATACTGAAACCCGAAGACCAAAACCACAAGGGACCTTAAAAACCCACAACCCTACAACTCTAAGACCCTAGTTGTCATGAAAGCCCCAGTCCCTGAAGACCGTCTTACGAGATTAAAACGCAGTTGCTGCTGCTACGACGACTGCTGCACTATTACTACTACTCCTGCTACTCCCACTCCCACTTTCACTCCTCCTGCTGCTCCTGCACCTGCTCCTGCTGCAACTGCACCGGCTACTGCCCCTGCTCCTGCTCCGGCTCCCGCTGCTGCTGCTGCTGCTACTTCTACTTCCACCGCCTCGGCTACCGCACGGCTACTGCTACTGCTACTGCTGCTGCTGCTGCTGCTGCTGCCACTGCTGCCACTGCACAACTACTCCCCCGTTTGCTTCTGCTTCTTCTTGTTTACTTCCTACTCTTCTTTCTTTGTACTTTCGCCTGTATCTGTAGCCCCAATAGCAACAACAAAACTTTGCAGATCACTTAGAACTGCTTTCATTTCAATTATGGTCATGTTGGGGTTTAGGGCTTAAAGTGACTGTAGGCCCTAAACCCTAAAAAGCCCTAGCCTAAAGACCCTAAACACCCTAAACCCCAAAACCCCAAAAAGCCCTAACACTAAAACCCTAAACCCCAAAAAACACTAAAAACCCTTAACACCAAAAAACCTTAAAAGCCTTAAAACCCTAAACCCCAAAAAGCCTTAAACACCCTAAGAACCTGAACCCCCAAAAGCCCTAAACCCCTAAAACCCTGAACCCCAAAAAGCCCTAAAAACCCTAAACCGCCCAGGTTTGGAATGGCACCCTAAAAACCCTAAACCCTAAAACCCAAAAAGCCCTAAACCCCAAAAACCCTAAACCATAAAAAACCCAAAAACCCTAAGCCGCTGTAGTTCGCCCAGGTTTGGAATGGCATCTTGTCCTCCATGTTTATTGGCCATGCCTTGCGGAAGTGGGTGCCGCAGATGAGCTACGAGGCCTTTCGAAGGGGCCTTATGTAGGGCCTTAAAAATTAGAATAGGGTTCCCTTTAAAAGGATCCGTAGAAGGGGTCCAGAAGGGATCTATAGTAGGGTTCTGTAACATAGGGGCCTTAATAATTAGAATTGGGTTTCGGTGGCCCATTATACTATAATTTGTGATAGGAACCCCCCCAAAAAATAGCATTGGTAATTATTGAGGCCCCTATACTAGCTCCTGGGGTCCTAGTTCTCTAAGTTAGGGTCTTTCTCACCAGTTTGTTTTATGAAGGTGCCGCCTTCTTGTGGTCTCTTACAAAGGGACCTTCATTTAGAGAGCCACCCATGTGATGAGTTCAAGTGCGGGACTGTCCCAAACAGAAGCTTCCGTTCTGAGCTTCAAGGCTTTGTGGAACCCTAAGCCCTAAACCGAGAAGCTGAGCCTCTAGCTGAGCCTTTTTCGGTGGGCGCAGAGTTCACGATATCATCTGCATGCAATACCCAGGCCCTGTAAACTGTAAACCCTCAGTACTAAAGACCCAGAGAAGTCGCACTCTAATCTGCTCCGGCGAGTTTGATGTCAAGCTATACTGACACCCTAGTCCCATCATGTACAAGGCCTCCACTTGCACAGGAAGCCTCGCGAGACAAGTGGGTGTTTCCGAAAATAGGGGACCCTAATAAAGTACCCAAAGACCCTAATATAGTACCCAAAATGATAGGATCTTTATTATATGGACCCCATATTAAGGTACCCCTAGTTTTCGGAAACTCCCAAACCCTAAACCCTGAACCCTTTATGGAACCCTTATAGATCCCTTTAAGGAACCCTCATAGGACCCCATATTAAGGTACCCCTAGTTTTCGGAAACTCCCAAGTATCATTCTGGGGTCGGGCTGAAGTCCAGCCATCCCCCTGGTGCCTGCAAGTCTCTGGCTCAAATTCCGGGCTTTGGGTGCCCAGAGACTCCAATATCCCTTAATTAAGGAATATTGCTTAAGTTATATTGGGGATCCTACTATAATTTAAGGTATATTCCTTAATTAAGAGGTATTGGAGTTTCTGGCTGTTTAGGATTTATAGGGCTTGACACGGTACCTGGCCTGTCCCGCACCGATAACGACTCCTCCGTCGATGCAGCCTCGGATTGGCATACCCTGAGGTTCCATGTACCCATATAGTAGGTACTTAGGCCTTAAAGAGGTCCCTAAAGGGCTACTTTAAGGCCTAAGTACCTACTCTATGGTTACATGTAGCCTTTGGGATAAGCCTGAAACTCAGAGCTTCAACGCATTTTCTCCGAAGGCCCAGCACCTCTTCTGCGCTCTCTTCGGAGTTCTCCACACCATGCTCGGCGTGTCGGCTTCGAAGCTGGAGGAGAGGGTCTAGAATCGCCCCCAATTACCCTACCTTTGAAGAAGGACTTGTAGAAGGAAATCAGTGATGAGAAAAACCTAGGAAAGTGGGTTCTTTAGGGTTCAGGAAGGGTCTAAAGCTTTTTGTTGTTGGATATTGGGCTGAGGCTGTCCGGGGTGTGGTGCATGGGGGTTGGCTGGAGTGTTGGGGGTTTGCATCTCACGCCCTACCCTGTTCAAAATCTCCATTTGCTAGTTTGAGAGACATACATAAATCTTTCTACAAGGATTTCAGCCGCACTTGATGAAGCAAAGGTTTTTAGCAAAGCATCGCGAACTCAGTGTCTTTTCATCGCTCATCACCCCATTACTTCATGGGAATTGGTTCATTCTTCGCAAATCCACAACACAAGAGGGTCACCTAACCCCTAAACTCTTAACACCAACCTTAGCACCGAAACCCCAAGCCAAAAGCTTCAAAGCCGCAAACCCATTAAACCCGTAAGCAGGACTATGCGAACCGAGAAGGAAGCAAAATGCTGCACCTGGCTTGGGCCTGGTCGCTGAAGGCTTGACACGGGAGTGTCATGCATGTTGGTTTAGGGTTTAACAGTTTGACGGTTTCGCGCCTTGAGTTTTGGGGGTTACCGAGCTTTGAGTCTTAATTTCTGACGCTGCAGAGTTGTTTATGGTGCAGGGTTTAAAGTTTGAGGTGACGGGTTCGAGCTTTCCGTTTAGGATTGAAAATGTATGGCTTGGGTGTTTAAGGGTTCGCAAAGTTCCACACAGGCACGCTGGGGCTGTAAGTCTAAGTTGGATACTGCCCCCACTCAGTAACAGTTGAGCAGGATTTGTTCGATAGATATATGAGGCCCTTAATCGTAATCTTATAGACTGCATGGGGGTAGCCTAAACCGACGGTTTAGGGTTTAGGGTTCATGGTTTAGGGTTTAGGGTTTAGGGTTTAAACCCTAAACCCTAAAATTCCTGCCAGGATGTGCTCTCTGTGATGCACATGTGCCAGCTCGGAGCTGCCGTCGCACACTCAGGACAGTGTTTCGGGAGATTCAGCCTTACCCCGGAGGTTCGGTCCATCCTTCAAGGGCTACCAGAAGAGCTCTATAAGCCCGAAGTGTCCATGTACCCAAATAGGGATCCTCTAAGGGTTCCTATAGTAGGGTTCCTTTAAGGGTTACGATAAGGGTTCTATAAGGGCTTTGGGTTTAAGGGTCCATGTACGCAATTAGTGTATACTTTGGCCACAATTTACCTATATATAGAGACTACGCTTAAAGTCCGATGCGCTCTAATGTAGAAGCCTAAACACTGGAGTGCTTGGAGGTTCATGGGTAGTCATAAGTGGGGTTCTAAGTTTGGCAACTATACTTATAGCCCATATTAGGGGACTTATAACCCTACTTATAACTACCCATGAACCTCCCAGTAGAATATGTATTGTAAAGCCGAAGGACGCCAAGCCCGTACAAATAACACTGGCGCTCCGAGACGTTCCGAGCAAGGTGACTGCCTTGTCTGCACTGGGCAATGAGCCGTGCGCTGCTCAGACCTGTGGGAAAGGGTGTAGGGCTCAGGGTTTAGGGGGAGGGGTTACAAGATCTACATTTGCTTACTTAAGTATATAGAGTGTATGGGGTTGGCAGGTGGTGGGGTTCGAGGTTTTGGACTTTTCGTTGTTGCCTTTATCTGGAACCTAAAGGCTTTGTTTTCCAGGATGAGCCTAAAACCCAGTTTTCTGAGACCCCCCTCACCCAACCAAGAGCGGTTGCGGTAGCTGAAGGGAGGCACCAGAATCACTCAACGCACCCCAAGCCCTGACCCTCAACCCCAAGCCCTAAGCCTTGAGCCCCAGTACCCAAAACTGTCTGGTTCTTAGCAGGGAATGGGGCAATAGATATTGAGGGCTACTATTGGGGATTATATATATATATATATATATGGGGAATGGATCTTGAGGTCGACTATTGGGGATAATATAGCGGCTACTATAGGGATCGTTTCCCCCGTTCCTTACAAAGCACCAGACAGAAAAAGCCAAACTCTAACCCTAAGGGTCCATGTACCCAAATAGTATATACTTTGGGCCCAATGTACCTATATAGTGAGTACTTTAAGGCCCATGTATATACTATATGAGTACATGGACCCTCAGGGTAAGCTGCTCCAAGATTTGTCCAGGACCTCCTCCAGCCCCTAAGGGTCCAAAGGACCCAGCAATTAGGTACTGACGTTACCTGGAGGCTCATACCCTACCCCTTTTTTAGGGCGCCTACTTTCTAAGATAACGGATCCTAACCATAAAACTAGGTATCCTAAAAAAGGGGTAGGGTACGAGCCTCTAGGTCCAGGTAGTTGCGTAGGTTACTGTTTGGGAGAGTCCAGGATTATTAGCTATTAGGTACTTGGATCCATAGGCACCCTACGTTTACGGCATTTCAGAGTTTCGAGTCTCAGGCCTTTGCTCAGGCTACAGGGTTTATAGGGTTCGGGCCCATGCTAGAATCATCGGCAAGCTCGCATCCCCACTTGGTAGAATATCAGTGAATCGCATACCCAGATATCTTACGCCATAAACCCTAAACCCAAACCCTAATAAGGGTCCATGTACCGAAATAGTATATACTTTGGCCTTCAAGTAGTCCCTATCAAGGTTCATTGGGCCAAAGTATATACTATTTGGGTACATGGACCATTAAATCCTAAACCCTGTAGGGCCCTTATAGAACCCTTATCGTAACTCTTAAAGGAGCCCTATGGAACCCTTATAGTAACATGAACCCTTAGGGAAGCTTCCAGCCCTCTAAGATCCTATGCTGCTTCCTTTGCCTCGGGCATCGCGCTTCGCATAGCCGTGGGGCAGGCAACTGCTGGGTTTGGGGTGTAGGGGGTTTGGGGTTTAGGCTTTAGGGTTTAGGCTCTAGGGTTTAGGCTTTAGGGTTTAGGCTTTAGGGTTTAGGCTTTAGGGTTTAGGGTGTAGGGTTTGGGGTACACCTAGCACACCCAATTTGACAAAGGTTCTGATTATGAACCTTGCATATATGGTCAGGCATCTGGCGTTCCCAACCCCACCCCCCCCCAATGGTATGGTCTGGTAGGGGTGGGGGGGGGGGGGGGCTGGCGTGTGCGGAAAGGGGTCGGGGCCGTTGGAGCTGCCACTACATGGTGGGGTGCTGCTGGCTGCCAGGGCTCATGCGCAAGTCCTGCGCAAGCAAGCCGTAAACCCTATGACGCAGCGCGTGCCCCTGTTTTGAGTTTCTCAAACTCAGTAACCTTGACTTGTACTTAAAACCCTACACCCAACCCTACACCCCACCTAACTGCAGGCTCGAACATACCCGCAAATCCTCCCAAAGCTCAAAAGCTTAAGCTAGACCCAAAACCCCAAAACCCCCACAACCACCCCACAGGGGGAAGAGGGAACCCACACCCCACACCACAGAAAAAGGGAGCCCCCCCCCTATAATCCGGACCATTGACCTTTGGGGGGGGAGGGGGGGGGGGGCCGCGGAGCGCGTGACCATATATGAACCTTGCTATGGGAATTCTTAGAAAGTCTACAACTAAAAGTCGGTTTTGGTAGCTTTAAATAGGGCTTAGTGGCAGAGCACCGCTGTGATGGAGAGTGACTGAAACGTCCGAAGTCCACCACAGCCACAGGTCCGAGGGTTCGGTTCCGATGGGGACCCGTTTCATACCCCCCTCACAGCCATAAACCTTAAGCCGAATCCTTATCTTGGTGATTACTTGGTGATTACTACCACGAACTATATGCATTTAAAAACAGGCCAAAATGTATACTGCAGGGGCACAGGGACCCCTTCGGCCGGATATAAAGAAGGATCCTTATCAACATTGAGTCGGGCTTTGAGTCATGAGCGACGAAAGTGAGACGATTCGTATCCCAAAGTATGCACTCGCCAATATTCCTGAGGAGCCCTGCATACACTCATAAATGGAAAAACATCCTTATATCTACGTTTGACCGGCACAAGAACCGTATAAGTCAGCAAATACACCGACTGTAGTAGAGGGACTACGAACCCCAAGCCATGGCTCCATCTCTCCATGTGTGCCCAGAGACCCCAATATCCCTTAATTAAGGAATATGCCTTACATTATAGTAGGATCCCTAATATGATTAAAGGAATATTCCTTAATTTAGGGACATTGGAGTCTCTGTGTGAAAAAGCACCTGCGTAAGCATGCGAAGATGCTTCCTCTCATGAGCTTACTGTCAGCAGATTTTTAAAAGACCGAACCCGACGACCTTTACCCGATATAAGCTCCAACCCGTACTTAAATCGAACCCTAAAGTACAACCCCTAAACCCTAAGCCGAAAACCCTGCACCCTATATCCCTAAAACCTATACCCGATAACCTATGACCCTAAACCCTAGGCATTCGTCTGTGACCAGGATGCCTTTCGTGGATTGGGATTCGCTCACACCGTTGCAGACTACTTCCAGGCCGTTGCAAATAGGGTTTGGGGGTTAGGGTTCAGGGTTTAGTAGTTTGGTGGTTTAGAGTTTAGGGTTGTAGCATTTTGGGGTTCAGGGCTTTAGGGTTCAAAAGGTCGGTGTTTTAGGGTCATAGGTCTAGAATAGTTATTCAGTTGCTTTAACGTTCAGATGGATGCATGTTCAAAAAGCAGAAAGGCTTACTGGGAGACCGATGAGTTCTTAAACCACCCAAAACCAAAGCCGTTTGGGGTTTAGTGAGCGTCTCTGCGCAAAAGTGGCTTCGCAATAGTCGGGATTCGGACGGCAGGCTCGATTTTGTTTTTTTCGTTTAGGGTTTAGGGTTTAGGGTTTAGGGTTTAGGGCACAGTTCACTCCGTTCTGAAACGCCGATGGTCAGCAAAGATCATCAGCATCAGAGGGGCTGGGTGCTGCCATTCCAGGATCAGCCTTGGCTTCTCGTTGTTAGAATTTGATGGTGCGCTTCCCAGAGGCGAGTGAGTGCCACAACCGCCTGCCAGCAGCACAGGCCGCAGTGTGTGTTTTGGAGCTCGCAAGGCCAGCTAGCTGAGGCCCCCACCACTCCATTGGCTGAGCCTGTTACGTCAACTCGATCCGCCACGCACGACCGGGCCACCCTGTCCGACGGGGAGGCACAGTCTATCGGAGAAGCCAGGCCAACCCGCCAGTGAACAGCATCAGTCGGTGCTCTTGTGAAAACTCGAGTGGCCAGACAGAGGCATGCCACACCATCATCCGCAGGGACGGAGGCACTAGCATCTGCATCAGCCAAGAGCTGGCTTAGATTTCAACATGTTGCAGGGACTTGGCAATTACCCACGCAAAGGCACCCAGCATCATCCGCATCAGCTTGTTTATGTTTTGCTTGTAGAGACGGAGGCACCAACATCATGCGCATCATCCTGCTCACGTTTCCTGGCTTGGCCGCAGAAGCACCAGCATCATGTGCATCAGCCGGGTTTTGTTTCAATGGATGGCCACAGTGACACCGGCATCATGTGCATCAGCTGGTTCACGTTTCAGGTTACGGCAGCCGATTTGCATTTCAATTCTTGCTTGGGGTGACCAGCATCATCCGCATCATCCGCTTTGCCTTCCACGGGTGGCCGCGAGGACGCCAGCATCATCCGCATCAGCCGATTGTCGTTTCGAAACGTGGCTGAAGGGGAGCCGGCATGATCCGCATCAGCCGGTTCACGTTGGAAAGCATGGCTGTGGAGGCACCAGCATTATTTGCATCATCAAAACATGAACCCGGAGCGCCGGTGTCGTTTGCAGTGGCCGGAGCACGCCACGAACCAAAAAGGACCACAGATTGCCAGGACAGCAGACCATGATGAACCATGGCATGGCCATCGGTCGGTGGATGTCGGTGGCACTTTGCAGCGCACTACTTTTGCTACGCGCGCGGCTGCCCCAACCAGCCGGCGTTATCTGCAAGCTGGGTGTGCTTGACAGTCAACCCCTAACTCATCGGGACCCTTGGGGGGTATGGCAAAGGGGGTAGGGGGGAGGGGGGTAGGGGACTACTTCCTTAAAAGGTCCTTATTATGGGCATTCAGGCCCCCTAGAAAAGATGCCGATCGCCCAACGGGATCCTCAGCACGCAGCAGCCGCTAACCTCAGCTGCCGCCTGAGGTGCTTTGGCGTACTAAAGAAGCCTAAATAATTACCAATCCCTAAGGGTCCATGTGCCTAAATAGTATATACATTGGCCTTAAAGTAGTCCCTATATAGGTACATTGGGGCCAATGTATATACTATTTGGGTACATGGACCCTTAGGGAATACAAATTTTGGGGTTCCTTAGCCAGTGATGTGTTTTCGCCTTGGGGGCCCACGCTGAGACTTCCAAGCTGCAGCACGTCAGGTGATATCGGGGCCTTAATAATTAGAATAGGGTTCCTTTAAAGGGGCCTATAGATGTTACTATAAGGGCTACTGTAAGGGCTTAGTATAGGGGCCTTAAAAATTAGAATAGGGCTTCGGGGCCCACTAAATTATTTGTTTACTACACGTTTTGTCTCCATTGTAGCTCCTTTTTTAAATAGGACCTATAAACACATGTATATGTACATGTATGTATATATATATATATATATATATATATATATATATATTCATATATTCAGTTTGTAAAGAATGGAACTACAAGAGAGACTATATGCATCATCAGCTCGCGGGTGGTCTTGGACTTTAGCGGTCCAGATGGAAGGACAGTAGCTTGCTGAGAGGTCATCCATTGCTACACACATGGGTTCCGCCGTTGAGGACCCGTCATAATGTGACAGTATGGGCATGGTCGTAAGGAAAAGGCAAGTCCCAGAAAAGTGCACTCATAAATGCCTTCAAGACCAGACTTCAAGGCGCCAGATGCTAAAAAAAAATAGGAACCAAACTTGGCAACCTACCTTTACCTTTCCAAGCCTACTATTTTTGCAGGGTCCCAATATTTTCTATATCAAGGTTCATAATAAGAAAACACAAAAAGAATGTTTGGTTATGGTGGTTTTCGCTAGACCCCGACTCTGGGATGGCCGGGTGTCCGTCGCGCTGCACAGGCAACAGTAAGGGACCTCGGGGTGTCCATGGACGCTGCGGAGGAGGAGCCGAAGCAGGGTTTAGGGTTTCGGGTTTGGGGTTTAGGGTTTAGGGTTTAGGGTATGATGCCCCAGAGGGTTCAAGTATCATCATGGTATATACTTAGGCCCCCAACATGCCCTATAAGTATAATCCCTAAGGCTCCATGTACCCCTATAGCATATACTTAGGCCTTAAGGTACCTCTATAGGAAGTACTTTAAGGCCAATGTATATACTACATGAGTACATGGACCCTTAGGGAATTATACCAGAACGATACTTGGACCCTCTGGGCATGATGCAGTTCAGTTCGGCAGTTTCCGGTTCAGGATTGCGAATCCGGATGCAGTTCAGGGTTGCAGCCGTTCAAACTTATGACTGGACATGTTGTTGCATGTTTCATTACAGATGGGTTTCTCAAGCCTGAGAGTTAAGTTTGAGCCTATCGGCTGTATTCTGCATGAGGTCTGGGTAGCTGGATGCTGGGTTTAGGGCCTTATGAAGGGTAGGATGTCAGGGTTTGGGCTGTAGGCCCGTGTCGGCTGCTTCGACCAGTTTTGAATCGCAAACCACTGTTCCGTTCTACTTCGGGTCTGAAGTTTGGGGCTTTGGTGGTTTACGGTCAGGCCACTATAGTACTGTGAAATATCCCTACAGTACCGCCGAACCCGGGCAGGTCGTGGCGTACAGTGGCGGAGGTATCGGCGACTGTGGAGGCGCGTGCTGGCACTGGCGATAGGCGTTCCCGAGACTCTATCCCCAAGTTTGCACAATCGGTTTAGTGGTGTAAAACAATAGATTACATGAAAGATGCACATACCTTGGTTCAGCAGTTTGGAAGGGTAATGGGGTTTTCCATGCGACCGAAAGGTCCCGATCCGCTACATGCACATTCGACGAAACCATACGATTCAAACCCTAAACACCTAAACCATAAAGTCCAACACACTAAAGGCCGAAACCCTAAGACTTGCCTAAACCGTCCCGGATTAGGGTTTAGGGTACCCTAAACCCTAAACTCTAATGCCCTGAGCCGCTTGCTTTTTTGGGTGTTTTTGTTGCAGGGGGGCCCTTCCGAATGCTCTTCGGTGATGAGACGCCGGAAGCTCAGAAGAATGCAATCCCGTAGGGTCCATGTTACTATAGGGGTTCTACAGGGTTCCTGTAAGGGTTACGATAAGGGTCCTATAAGGGCCCTATAGGGTTTAGGATTTAAGGGTCCAGGTGCCCAAATAGTATACAACTTGGTCCCAATGTACCTATGTAGGGACTACTTTAAGCCCAAGTACATACTATTCGGGGTACATGGACCCTTAAGGCACTGTTAAACACGGGTTTTCGGCCCAAGTGTTGGTGAAAGGCAGGGGTTTGGTGTTGGAAGCTCCGTGGAAGGTGTAAGTTTAGGGTTTACCTGGACCCTGAGGAACCTACCTTTTTAGCGTTCCTTAATATGGTTTCTTTATATAAGTCCTTAAAAAGGTAGGTTACATGGGGTTAAGGTAGAGTTTAGGGCCGGCTTAAGGTCAAAACTCCAGCAGCGTTCTACTTGAAGCTAGATGCTCACCTGCCTGAAACCTCCGGATCCTCCCTGCACACTAAACCATAGGTTTTCTGGCCACAGCCCGGGAAATCTGGGTTCTAGCCCTGACCCCTTCGAAAACCCTTCGATACCTAGTCCGACCCTTAGGTGTAGGATTCCTCCATCTTGGATCCTATAAAGCCCGGAACATCATACGCTTGATTCATGCGGCGGCCGCAAAACAAAACCGGGTACCGGTTTGGCGATTAGGGTTTAGGGTTCAGGGTTTCGGGTTTATAATAGGGTTTCGGGTTTATAATAGGGTTTAGGGTTTATAATTGGGTTTATAGGGTTTAGGTAGTTTTGCAGGGCAAGGTTCCGTGCTCTGTAGGCTTGAGTTCTGTTGTTTCGTACTGCGGATAGGCACACCTTGAGGGTGGTGGTTGCCTTGGTTCTCACATCTTCGAACCCAATATCTTAGCATCCATTCCATTATCAACGGACGGGGCTCTTCTGGACGACAGACGTCGTTTAACAACGGTGCTGGAACCCTACACCCTCAACCCAAGCCCCTAGCCCCCGCACCTTGCACCAGAATCACTCTAAGCGTTCAGCCCGACCCCGAAAAGGCCATACCTTTGCCTTCACCCTAAAACCCAAAACCCCTAAACCCTAAGACCCGATCGACATCCCACCAGGTGGGCTGCTGCTGCCGCTGGTATCCTCAAGGTGATTTTCGTGTAAAGTTTAGGCTTTACTGTTTAGACTTTCGGGGCTTTAGCGTGTTAAGATTTCGTCGGATGAAAACAGGAACATAACTTGTGTAAGCAAGACCATGGGCATCTTGGTTTGGGCGTACATGGACCTTAGTAAGGGTTTCGGACACGAGACTCGGAGGTGTGCGGCACCGGCTGATGGCTGAGGGTTTGGGGCAGTGTGCCTTCTGTTTCAGGGTTTGGGTAGTTCAGGCAGTAGGATTCCTTCAAGGAGTGTAGATGCCTTTGTGGTGTTGCCTGTGACCTTGGTGCGGTATTGGACCTTTTTTGCGCTTATAAAAATCTTGCGAAGTGTGGGGCTGCCTTCGAGTGTTCCCTCCTCAGCCAGACCTATCCTCAAACGTCTGGCCTAATGTTTCGATATGAACCACATAGAGAAACCTTTAACTACCAGCCAATCTACCCTTGCCTGAGGAGCCCCAACCGTTCGAAATGCTATCCACTCGATCATCCAAGCGCAATCAAGCCCGCAGTCCTACACCATCTGGAAGCATAGTGCATATACACAAGACATAAATATAAACATATATATATATATATATGTACACACATACATAAAGTCGACAAGGCAGCGTGAAAGCAAAACGTTATGTGAAGCCCAACCCTGTAAGCCCTACACTACACTCTACACCGCTTAGCCCCTACAACCCCAAACCCTGTAAATCTTTATTCGCTGACAGGTTTGGCTACTTTTGCTGCCCGCCCTCTCCACGGCACAGTGGCTGCAGCGAACCATCCATGCCGGGCGCATGCTTGGGTGCGCCCGCCCTCCATGCAGTTTAGGGCTTGGCACCTGGAACGTGTCCTAAAACCAAAGGCTCGAAACCTTACATGCTATCACCCCCGCAGCTAACATCCTCATACCCGGAAGTCGAAACCAGCAACCCAGAGACTCCAACATCCCTTAAAATTAAGTAAGGGGCAGATACCGTATACTACAGTGGGATCCCGAGTATCCTGATTTATGGTATTGTCCTTTATTGAGGGATCCTGGAGTCTCTGAGAACCTCAAGAACACTTCCTTAGCCTTGCCTTGCTGCTCCCGAATTTTTCCCCCAAGTCGTGGCCCCAAATATAGGGGTTTAGGGTTTAGGGTTCAGGGTTTAGGGTTTAGGTTACTGGTTTAGGGTTACGGTTGATAGGGACTCTAACCCAAAGGCTCCAAGTACACAACTAGTGCTTATGTTGGGGTCTATAAACTCTTGAGTAGTACCTAAGTTTAAACTCTATCAAAAGTACCTATGTTGGAGTTTAAACTCGGGATGAATTTGGAGCCCCAGGCTAAGATTTTGGAACTAATTATTGCTGATGGACAAACCCTTGCATCGCCTTGGAGAGCCTAGTCTCATATGTATGTATATATTTTTGTACATGTATATGTATATATGTATACATATATATATATATATATATACATATGTGTATACATGTATATGTATATGTATATGTATATATATATATACACACATGTAGTAATGCCCCTTGCTTTGGAAACCCAAAACTTGCACAAGTCTATAACATCCTCGCGAAACCACAGAGCGCAGCTTCAGAGCCGTCCAACGGGTGGTTTGGGGTTTGTAGGGTGCAAAATCTTAGATTTTCGGGTTTAGGGTCGTATTAGTTATAGTTGTGCTGTTGTTACTGGAAGTATATCGCTGTGGCTGTACATGTCTTAGCTAGTGTTTTTTATGCGGAGTTGTACCGTACCTGTAGCTACAAGATGGAAGGTTGCGACACCACTACCACTTAGGATCGTAGGATATTGGTTCCTCCGGTAGGTCTCACTGAAAGAGGTCTTTCACAGCGGACTCTTGGGTCAGCTTTTCAGGGCTTTTGTCTTTCTAGATGCCGTCCGTCCGAAGCACTTTGGTTTCTTCCGGTCGCGCTGCGGGCGTTTTGTTCGCTATGGTCGCGGCTGACGAGCCTCGGTGGCAGCAGATCTGCTTGTCGCTGCAGTCCTACGATACCTATAGGAGTGTTTAGGGCCATCGGGCTCTGAGATTACGCGGTTTCTACCTACAACATCTACTGTCCAGAAGCCCAGGAGCTGACACGCTGAACTCTACAACGCCCAAACCCTAAGGGTCCATGTACCCAAATAGTACATACTTTGGCCTTGAAGTAGTCCCTATCTTGGTACTTTGGGCCCTAAGTATCTACTATTTGGGTACATGGACCCTCAGGGAAACCCAAACCGCCTGAACAGCCCCTTCCTTGGAGCATTGAGCTACGGAGCTTTGGATTTAGGCCAGCTGCCGGAAACTTGCGGACTTCTTACATGTACCCCTACTACCCCTGAGGCTCCATGTACCTATACCGCATATCGGTATTGTATTAAAGCCTATAAGTGCATACTGCTTGCTACCATGGTTATGTGGAGTTCGAGAGGGTTTCGAGGCTTCCCGGCTTGCGGGGTTTAGGGTTTAGGGTTTAGGGTTTAGGGTTTAGGGTTTAGGGTTTAGGGTTTAGGGTTTAGGGTTTAGGGTTTAGGGGCCTTCAACCCCCATAATAAGCACAGTTGCCTGAACTTTTGATGTTTGTTTTAGCGTCTAGGCTTCCTTAGGTAGCCTGTGACTACATGCGTCTATAAGTAAACAAATGAGTACATGTGTGTATATATAAATGTGTATGCATATCGCTCTCTCTCTCTATCTTTCTCTGACGCTCGCGCTTTCTCTGTGCCTAGCGAAATTACGCCG
This sequence comes from Symbiodinium sp. CCMP2592, assembly GCA_905221615.1. Lineage (NCBI taxonomy): Eukaryota > Dinophyceae > Suessiales > Symbiodiniaceae > Symbiodinium > Symbiodinium sp. CCMP2592. The sequence goes on along the minus strand of CAJNDT010000558.1, from coordinate 1,083,143 downwards.
TCAAGCTTTCTCGGGCTAGGGTACACTGCTCAGAAAGAAGGATTCAAAAACTGCTAAAACCTACCTAGAGTCTCCAGTGTAGTTCCTTTTTTTGGTTGACCAGTTTTATGGTTAGGACCCTATAATAGAGATTTTTGTTAACCAAAAAAAGGAACTACAATGGAGACTATCGGTAAAACAAAAGCTCCTAAGTTAAGCCTCAACAGCACAAGGAGAGCGGAGATGCCGGGTGGTCACCGGCAGGACGGCCCCGCAGTATAAGGGTCTAGGGTTTAAGATCTAGAACACCAGGAAAAAAGAGTGAACCCTAAACCCTAAGCCCTAAACCCTAAGCCCTAAACCCTAAACCCTAAACCGATAATTCAAAGCTTCAGAGGTCTCGAAGACTCACATTTTAAGGCTTTGGAGACCGTAGCCTTTAAGACTTTCGGGCAAGTTTGAGCCTGAGGGTTCCGTTCCGGCTTGATCAGCGATTGTGGTTTCAGTGGTGCTCCACTCAGATTCCGTCGTGCTGCGGGTGGCGGGATGTAGGATTCATGTGGTTTGGAGACTCTAAAGTTTCAAGTGCCTGATAATCATATACTTTCCCAAAGACTAGAAGTTGCAAAACGACTATCCTAAACTCAACTCTTTGTCTAATTATTCCGTCCTTGGGAACCTTAGTTCAAACGGGAAAAGGAGGGACCCTTAATGGGGACCCCTACCCTAAAATGGGCTATATAATCGGTATATAATGGCTATATTAAGGGCATATACCTAGGGGTCCTTATTAAGGGTCCCTCATTCTCCCCTTTGATTAGTGAAGTTTCGCACGCAACGGACAGGAGCCACTGTCGTGTCGAAAAGCGAGGAGATTCTTCTACGGATCAATCAGGCTCCGATCGCTTCCCCTAAGGGTCCAAAGGACTCAATGCAGTAGAAGCCCAAAAGTTGGAAACCCAATGGCCTCGACCCTTAAGACGAGCAATTTATAGGGAATCCCAGCACTATTTGGCCTTAATCCGGTTTCCAACTTTATGGGGTTAACTGTAATCGGGTACTCGGGTTTAGGATAGTAGTTTTGTAGGGTACTGTTTTGGAGAGTATATGATAATCCAAGGGTAAAAGGAGGGACCCTTAATAAGGACCCCTAGGTATGTACCCTTAATATAGCTATTATATACCCAGTATATAGCCCATTATAGGGTAGGGGTCCCCATTAAGGGTCCGTCCTTCTCCCCTTTGAGATAATTGGATACTTGGACCCTTAGGGTTCCGGTTGAAGTTTTACATCTAAGGTGACCCCAAAAGAGGAACTAGAATGGAGAGCATGAGTATATAAGGCTCCTGTCGATTCCTAGGTGAACAGTCAGTCCACTCGATGAAACGTTTGGCCTAAACACCTTACTGGCCCTAGACCCCTGAACCCTAAAGCCCTAACCCCCTGAACCCCAAACCCTAAATCCTACTGGACCTAGACACTTAAACCTACTTGGAGGTTCATGGGTAGTCATAAGAGGGGTCATAAGTCCCCTATTATGGCTTATGACTGTAGTTATCCTAATTATACTTGTACTTCTAACTGATCATGAACCTCCAAGTACTGCTAAACTTCTGACTCCTGAGCCGAAAAGCCCCCAAACCCTAGACTTGTGCAGCCTTCTTCCGCCAAAACCCCCAACCAAGATCCTAAGTATCATCGCAGAATGTATAGCTTAGAACCTCTTAGGAGCATATACTAAGTATAGAAATAAGAGCTTCGTATTACGTCGTATATCGTATTTAGGTGGGTCTTTAGGAATCCAGATTCACAGAGTTGCGCTTCTCGAGTTTCAGAGGCGGTTGGAGATCTTTAAAGGGTCTTAAGGATCAATCTGAGTTGCTACCTGCTCCCGACGTGTGACAACAGCCGTGGCCTAAACCAATAGTGCAGAGGACAAGTATAGTAGGTTAGAGTCTACTATAGTATCTTGTTGCACGGTTTGGGCACGAAAAGAATCAGCAGCCGGAATGCTTCCACAACAAGATGAACTGCCTTTGCTGCTTGCTGTCTTCATGTTCGGATGGCATAGGAGTTGTGCCCACTATGCTGTGCAACATACACCTATAATCCTAATCTCTGGCTTACGACCAGCCCTTCTAACATCCCATGATCCAGCACACACACACAACAGTCCATCCACTTCAATTGTATTCTTGGCATTGTTTCCTTATGTTTAGGGTGTTCAGGAGCCTCGTGAATTTCTGTAAAGGCTTCTGCGTCCCTGCAAATCTTTTCAACAAAGTGGAAGCCAAGATCACCTCCACATGTTGTCCTGCTATCTATACCGCATGCCGTGTTCACATATGCACTAACCCCAAACCCACAGACCCCAATATCCCTTAAGCAAGGAATATTCCTTAAATCTTATTAGGGAGCCTACCATAAGTTTAAGCTATATTCCTTAATTCAGGGGAATTAGAGTCTCTGGGAACCCCCTAAACCCTGACCCCAAACCCGCAAAAAATTGTAAGTTCTTAGTACCCTGGGGATCGAAGGCTTTTGGGCCCAAAGACCATACTATACAAGGCTTTTGGGCTATTTGGATCCCTAGGGTTATAACCCCTAATATTGACTTTAAAGGGACCTGACAAAAAAGTAGGTTTTGGCAGGTTAAGGTAGACCCAATGTCATATGCCCAAGGGGTCCATGCACTATAGGTGCCTGAAGAATGACCAAGACTATTTTGGGCTTCCTACATATTTTTACAGTATCATGGGCTCCAAAACCCTATTCTAATTTTCAAGGCCCCTTTCTGACCCAAACCGTATATACTATGGCGTTAAAGCATTCCTATATAAATACTATGGGGCCCAAGTATATACTGTTTGGGTGAATGGACCCTTATGATAGTCTGTCCAGGTACCACTTGCAATTGGATAATTTCCTAACCTTGGGTCCTTGAAGGGTTCTTTTTTTTCAGGGTGCCATACTATACTGGGGACCGAAGAGGGACCTAATTCAGAGAACTGCCCAGCTACATAGGTTTCCCGGTCAGTACTCTAAACCGTAGCTCGAGCTAGCGCGCAGCTTGGACAGCGACGCGCAAAGATGAAGCTCGAGCGGGAGGTACAGCCGGCCTCGGATCATTATCTTTCATTTCATTTAGCAAGATTCGCAGCGGGCTTTCGAAGTGTTTCGTGGATTTTAAGAGGTTGCTTTCGGAGGTGCCTTCAACAAACTGGGGGCGGTCCCTTGATTCGGAGGCCTGATAATTTGTATCCGACTGTTACATGAGTTTCCGTGGTTTTCACGGCGTGTTGGATGCATAGGACTTGGGGTGAGTCTGACAGCATAAAGGCTGCAGTGCTGCAGGCGCACATCCTGGGGCGTTGATGTCTCAGTCTAAGTGCCGTGGGAATGCGCATGGTGGGGTTGGAGGGTGGCCAGCTGGGCGCAGTGAAGGATGCATACGCAATCGAACACAATCTGGCATGTTGCAGCACCTTCCTCAACTCGGTGCAAACGAACGGGGCTGGACTCCGCCGAGACGAGCGACTCGTCACACGCGAATTATTCGTTACCGAGCGTCTCTGATGCTGATGGAAAGACGACCAAGCAGAAGGTTTTCACAGCGAAGTTTCTGAAAAGGACATTCGAGAGGCTGCTGGGGATGTCGATTTGAGCGACGACTGAACTCTTATATTTGACAATGTCTGGTAATGAAGTCCTTTAGCTGAAGTCAGTCATCATGCCCCTGTCCAGTAAAGCCTGAGCCCACTCCCCAAAGCCTAACCCATAACCTGTAAACCATCATTAAACCGTTGCAGTAACATCCCTTAACTAGTTGATTGAGTTGTCCCCCGCAGGCTTAAATTTAAATCCGGCTGAGTCAGCGTCCCACCCGTCCCTCCTGCTTAAGTTAAGTTTGGATAACTCCAAGGTCGATAGCTACCTGTTTCCAGGTTCGCTCATGAAGCTGAAGTCATTCACAGGGCAACTTCAGCTTGGGTCGCAGTAATGTATTCTCTAAGAATGCCCTTCCGTCATGGCATTGCGATGGAGTGACTAAGTATGCCTTTCGCACGCCTCGTAAAGGCCAGAGAAGCCACAATGCCTCAACCTTGCCTTGAACTGCCATAATGCACGGTTTCGTAGGGTCCTTCCCTGTAAACCGATGATATAATTGCATATCACAGGATTCCACGAAATAGGCGGTTTTGGTGGCGGCTTTATCCTGTTGCGCAGCACAAACTGAAGTTCATCTCCAACGTTGAAAGTTTAAGACACTCCTGAAGTAAGAACACCCGAGATGTTGTGGAAGATTTAACATCGCATCCAGCATTGTTCCTAGTGCTAGAGTTAGCTGGAGTGTCTCGGGCGATGACCATGCAAACACGAATGCCGGTCTTCGCAACAGACCCCGTCTGAGCTTGACCCGAAACTCCCAGGTGACAAAACTTTAACACCAATCCCGCGCGCCGCTATGGTAACCCTTGTACGTGGCCATTTCGGTAACACTTATACATTAGCAGCCTGTATAGCAGCCGCAAGACCAAAGGCCTTTGCCTTTCGACTTTCAACTTCAACCCAATCCGTGGCCTCAACTAATCCCGGATGCCGTTGATTTTAGGGTTTAGGCGAAGGGCTTGGGGGTTTGGGCGTTTGGGGCTTTAGGCATTCAGGGCTTAGGGGTTGAGAGGTCCATGGGCGTTTAGTGTTTAGGGGTTCAGAGGTTTGTTTATGGGGTTTCAGGGTTTAGGGTGTTGTTTGGGTTAGGCTCGCAGCCCCGGAATTCCTGAAGCTTGAAACCTCCATTGTTGGCCAGGCGAGCCCTGCGACCACCATAGCTTCGTCACCGGTGGCCTCTCCCAACATTGGTGAAGAGGTGCTTTAGGGCTCTTTGAGACTAGGCTTCAGGGTTTATGGCGTCTTTGGGCTTAGGTCTCTGAGATGCTGCCTAATGATGTTCTCCATTGTAGCTCCTTTTTTGGTGGGTTTGACCATTATATTCATGTTTAGGATCCTGTAAGGCAACCCAAGAAGGAGCTGTAATGAGACTACAGTATAGGTAAGCCGAAACCCTAATGCTTTCAGTGAAGGGCTTCTTGCTTTAGGACCTAGGCGGCTCGGGACCTTGCGAGACCTTCTGCGCCGCGAAGCGAAGAAGTCAGGGTTTGGAATCTAAGGTTTAGGGGCTCTGCAGTGATTCTCATATAAAAACTGGAAACCTTAAACTCTCAAACCCCAAACCCTAAACCCTAAACCCCTAAACCCTAAACCCTAAACCCCAAAACCCAAGCCCTCAATCCAAAACCCCTTAACTAGCCCCTCCATGGCTCCGAGATGTAAGCCCTGAGCTGAGCTCTCGGCCTCATCGCCTGAGCAGCATAGGTCTCGCAATGATTGGCGTGCTCAAAATAATGATATTGATTAGTGGGGATAACAAACACAACACAAGAGTAATTGTAATCTGAATAATAATTCTAAGAAATAGAACAGTAGTAATTAGTGATAGTCATGCTAATATTGCTACTGCTACGGATACTCTTCATACTGATGCTGGTACTGATACCGATGCTGTTGCTGATAATGCTGTTATCAACAAAAATCAATAAATGTTTAAGTAGATAGAGAAGTATTTAAGTATTACACACATGCATGTGTATATATATATATATATATATATATAAATGGTGTGTATATATATATATATATATATATAGATAGATATTTATTTATACAGTCTGTACATGTGTATATATATATATATATATATTTATATTTATTATGTACAAATAAGTACAGAACGACGGTCAGCCATCAGAACGTTCTCCTTGCATCGCAAAGCCAGCCTGAACCTTGTAATCCTGAAGACCAACTTTGTGAGAGCTCAACCGTATGCACTGCAGAGGCTTAGAATGTGCAGCCTTTCGATCCTAAATCCTCCACCCTTGCGAACCGCAAGCTTTAAAAGTCACGTCGGCTTGGTGGTTTAGGGGAAAGGGCTTGGGTGCAGGGTGTACCTGGACCCTAAGCAACCTGCCTTTTTAGGGTTCCCTAATAAGATTTCTTTATATAAGTCCTTAAAGGTAGGTTAGTTGGGGTTAAGGTAGGGTATAGGATCCCAAAGGGTCCTATGTACCGATATAGTAGAATGTAGGGTTTCCATACTAGGAAGTACTATTATGACTTAGGGAAGTATCCCCCGTAATAGTATATACATAGGACCCTTTGGGGATGTGGAGTGGGGAGTCCTCGCTCCGTTGAGCCAGGCTCCACCCACTGCAGATGAGGACAGCGCCTCTTCAAATGACGAGGCGAATGCTACTTTGCGGTTCCAGGATGTGTGCTTAGGTCTTTCGGGGACGAAGTACCCACTGACTAGGTGCATGGTTTTAGGGTAGTAGAACTGCAAGCCAGTACTGTAAGCCAGTATGTGGGAGAGGGTATAACTCTGATGATGCTTGAGCCATTAGGTTTAGACTTAGAGATTGGGAGTAGCCTTTGTGGGCTTCAGAGGATCACTGTGTTTCAGGGTCATGATGATGATGGTGGCGATGATACGATGCCAAAGCCAGTGCCAGCAGCGATGACTATCACTGGGAGGGTCGTCATGATGGTGATGGTGATGAGGATGATCATAATGCTGACGATGGTGATGATGCTGCTGCTGATGATGATGAAGATGGTGATCATGATGCTGACGATGAGAATGATGACGGTGACGATGACGACGACTATGACGGTGTTTATGATGTTGCTGATGATGACATGGGTGATGGTGGTGACAATGATGGCGATGGGGCAGACAACGGCGCTGAGAGCGTTGAAGAACAGCATGTTTGTAGCCACACTCGTTGTGTCGAAAGCTTTGTTGCAGTGTTCTGGTGCCAAGAGCCTAATCGGACTTGATGCTGCTGTGCCTCCTGCTGGGAGCTCGAGCTTCCACCCATGAGCCCTCAGTACTTACTTACCCTAAGGCCCCTAAGGCTCCAAAGATCCCACAGTGGGTTCTATTTACAGACTTTAGAGCCCAAAGTCGGTACTGTTTGTATACTTGGGTGGTTGTCAAAATTATGGTACCTTTTTGGGTACCCTAAATATTAGGTGCCGTATTATAATAAGTAAGGACCGACTGATGTCCGTTAATAATAAGGACCCCAAAAGGGACCCTAATTTTCACAACCACCCACTTGGAGCCCTAGGATACTAGGATACTCTGCCCAATAGCAACCTACACCTACTAATACCCTGAATCCAAGAAACCTTGTTGTCGGGTGCTTGCCTCTAGGGTGAGCTCCGAACCCGGGTCGCCGAATGGACTCGTGTTTCTGGGCCCCTGCAAAAGATAGTACCTAGTATGATGTAAGCATGTTGGCACTTTAAGATACTAGGACTAGGAGCCTAAGACTCTGCCAGCAGCTGGCATCATAGGAAGACATTTTGGGTGGCTTCCTGGCCGTCAGGTCCACAGCCACAGGAAAGAATCTAGCCAGAGAAGGGCGGATGGAGAAAGCTAAGTACGATTTCCGTAATGTGATAAGTCGGAGCCCCTAGGGATCCATGCACTTGGCCCCAATGTACCTATATAGGGACTGCTTCAAGGCCAAAGTATGTACCATTTGGACAGATGGACCCTTAAACCCTAAACCCCATTCGAACCCTGATAGTAGCCTTTTATGGTAACCCTTACAGGAACCCGATTACAGAACCCTTATAGTGAACCCCAGAAAGTTGGCACATACATTTAGGATGAATAATGCTGGGATTCCTTCTACTCTACCTTAAGGGCATGAGGGCAATGATGTTCCAACTTTCTGGCATTTACTGTAAATGCATGAGGGAGGGAGCACTGGAAGCCTAAGATGCTGCTCCTCCCGAGGCGGAGAAGGACGAAGATGCTCCAAAGGCCTCCAAAGCTTCCATGCTGGGCTTATAAAGGGGTCTATAGGGGTTACTAAAGGGATCTATAATAAGGGATCTATAATAAGGGTACAATAATAACAATACTAATAAGAGGAATACTTACCTTTGGTTAGTAGGGAATGGAAGAATGGTAGTAATAGTAGTTATAATTGTGCCCCCATTCCTCCATCTCCCTACTAACCAAAGGTAAGGTAGAGGCTTTGGGGTTGTAGGGTTTTAGGGTTCTGTAGGGTTTAAGTTTAGGGTTTAGGGTTCTCTGAGGTCTAGGGTTTAGGGTTTTTTTGGTTCTTGAGGATTTAGGGTTTAGGGTTTAGGGTTCAGGGTTTATGGTTTAGGGTGTTTAGGGTTCTAGAAGCTCTTGAGGGTCTAGGGTTTAGGGTTTTTTGGTTCTTGAGGGTTTACAGTAGAAGCCAGAAAGTTGGAATATGATTATCCTAACCCTTCTATGGTAAATTATAGGGGATCCTACCATTAATCCATATTCCAACTTTCTGGCGTTCCCTTTAGGGTTCTAGAAGCTCTTGAGGGTCTAGGGTGTAGGGCTCTTGTCTTCTTGAGGGTTTCGCGTTCTGTAGGGTGTAGGGTTCAGGCTTCATAGGGTCTAGGGTTATAAGGTTTTTGGGTAGGGTTCTGTAGGGTTCAGGGTTTAGGGATTAGGGTTCTGCCTAACTATAGTATGTATTGTAGTTCCTTTCGGGCCACCTTCTAAGATCCTAGTTGAGGGCGTCAGGTTTAAGGTTTCTGCACTGGGAGATAATTTGTGCACAGAGGTCAGCTCTTTACCCTACCCCCCCCCCCTCTCCTACGGCCAAACACCGGCGACAAACTGCACACACGGGACGGACACACATTCACTTGGGATCGGGCTTAAAGTCGAAGGGCTGTATAACCCAAGGAATCAAGCGTGCCGTCTAGACAGTGTTGGAGTCATTGCAAGTGGCCGCATTCGCTGGCAGTGCGCTAGACCTGACTGGATGATTGTTGTGGCGTTTCCTTGCATACGGCTTTTTACACTGTATGTACGGGAAGAAAACTAGAACCTTAGCAGTGCCATGATAGCTTTGGTAGTACCTGTAGTCTCCATTGTAGTTCCTTTTTACCAGTTTTATGGTTAGGATCCTATAACATAAACTTGTTTAACCAAACAAGGAACTACAATGGAGACTATAAGTAAGTCCTAAACCCTAAACCCTAAACCCTAACCTACCTTTGTGAGAGTCACGGCCAGGTGCGCCTCTCAAAGCGACGGGCTTTGGCGCTCCAGCAGGATGCCTTTTTTCCTTTTCAGTTGTGAGATTCACTCTGGGTTGCAAGGAATAAACATATGGGTAGTTCTCTAAATTAGGATACCTTTCGCCTCTTTCAGTTGGGAGAGTATTACTTTGGGTCGCAAGGGTTTGGGTTTCAATAGAATTTGCGTAGTTCTTCGACTTAGGATCCACTTTTACATCCCCAAAAGAGTACAAGCCACTTATAAACAGGACCCTAAAAGGGACCCCGATTCAGAGAACAACCCCTAGTTGGGGGTTGGAGTTCTGCGTTAGGCGGTTTGGAGTTTAGAAGGCTTAGGAAGTTTAGGGCTTATAGGATTTAGGGTTGAGGGTTTTTGCGTTTCAGGTTTTTTGAATAGTTTAGGATGTTTGATGCTTCGGGGTTCAAGAACCAAAGAACTGAGTCTGGAGCTCTTTGACTGAGTGCCTATATACAGTAGAAACCAAAAGTTGGAAACCCAATAGCCTTAATTCTTAAGAGTAATGTATATGGAATCCCAGCACTCTGTGGCCTTAATCCGGTTTCCAACTTTATGGGGTTTACTGTATAGTTTAGAGCCGACACCTTAATCGTGAAGCCCACGCCTCAAGCTTTGGCTGTAAATTTTATTCCCGAAACACCAACCCCAGCCCCGAAAGCTACATCCTTGTAGAAGGCGAGCAAAGCCGTTTAACAGGATCAACAAGGGACGAATAGAACACAACACAGCCTAAACGAACAGCGCACACAACTTACAGAGCCTGACTATGACACAAACTGAATTCATGAATCAGTGCTTGAACCAACACCACACAAACCCAATCTACCGAGCCTGAATATGACCCGAACTGAATACATGAGCATATGTGTTTTACATCTGCATGTGTATATATATATATATATATATACACACATTCTTTACTGACAGATATCCTGTATCCGTGTGCTGTTCTGTTTCGTTGTATACACACATAGGAGTCTCCGAAAATTAGGGGTACCTATATTCTGGGGTCCTTATAATAGGGATCCTACTATTTAGGGTACTATACTAGGGTCCCCTATTTTCGGAAACTCCCATATTAAGGGTAACTGCACTTATAGCTGCTTATAACCCCCAATTAAGGTACTTATAACCTTACTTACTAAGTCCCATGATCCTCCAAGTAGACCCTAAACCCTATAGATCCCCTTGTAAGGAACCCTATAGATCCCTTTACGGAGCCCTGTAAGAAACCTTACTAAGTCCCATGATCCTCCAAGTATACACAAAAAAATAGGCTCCCTTTTGGGGTCCTTATTATAATACGGCACCTAATATTTAGGGTACCCAAAAAGGGACCATAATTTTGACAACCACCCACGTGTTCTGAGAAACAATAGGAGCTCCTCGGAGAGTTCGTCTCCCCATCCTTTCAGAAGGCTCTCCACGAATTAGCCAGGACGGTGGCTTAGGGCGTATATGGTTTAGGGCGTAGGGCTTGGGGCTTAGAGTTTGGAGTTTAGGGTTTAGGGTTGCTGCTTGCTTTGTTGGGGTTGAGGGTTCAGGGATTAGGGGGTAGGGTATTCTATTGTTTTGCGTGTGGGGTTCAGGGTTGCCTCCCTTTGAGCGGGTGCAAAGTCATTGCAGGGGTTCTACTTAAAGGATCATGGGACCTAGTAACTAAGGTTATTATTAGGGTAACTATACATATAACTGCTTATAACCCCAATTAGGGTACTTATAACCATATTTACTAAGTCCCATGATCCTCCAAGTAGCAGGTTTGCTGAACGAGTTTGGGCGTCCTGAGGGCCAGGTTACAATGCTGTGTTTTGTGCAGGGGTTCAGCAGTTTAGGGGTCCGGATTAGAGATTTCTACCGGGTTTCCGACGGGGATCTACCTATAGTCTCCATTGTAGCTCCTTTGGTTAACCAGTTTTATGGTTAGGACCCTATAAAAGAGATTTTGGTTAACCAAAAACGGAACTACAAATGGAGACTATAGGTAGTATTCAGGCGTGTGGGTAGCGGGTTTGGGGCTGACGTGATTCGATCCAGTTCGAAGTTGAGGGTTGCAGCCCCTAACCTCTCTCTGAGGAACTTGGGGGCCTACCCGGTTTCCTTCAACTTCTCTGGAGGCCTATAAACCCTAACGGTTTAGGCTTAGGGTTGGGGGGTGAGGGTTTCGGTCAGCGTTGACGTTACTGATGCCTGCCTTGCGGATGAGAATACATCGGTCGGAATGATCAGACAAGATTTTCCCTTGCAGCCCCTGTACAATTTTACTTCGAAGACCCGGAAACCCGATGAGAATTGTACCAAGGCCCAACATAAAGTTCCTGATCCGTCCGGTCCTAGCGCCCACATCATCATAAACTCAGACACTCCAGTGCTCAAACCCTCACACGCACACCCTCATAGACCTACCCCCAGCCCCACTCAACTGAACAGGCCGAAGCCCAACCCTCTTAGAGCCTAAGCCCACTGCCACATAAACCTGGCAAGCCGGCCCCAACTCCCAAACTGTCGTAAACCCAACCTCCCGAGCCGAAACCGATGAAAGTCGATCGCACCCTGAACCGAAACCCCAAACTGCAACTCCTCAGACATCCAGTCTTTGAGCCCAAAGCCCCACTCCAAGCCCTAAATCCTAGAGCCTTAAACCAAAGCAACCGTGAGGATCCACAACGATCCCAAGGGCTGCAGCCGTGAATTCGCTTCTGGATTTCGGAAGTTGGTGAGAAACCGGCAGGCCACTTTGGCAGGTGTAGGGTTTAGGGCTTAGGGTTTAGCTTGGGTTTTGTCAAACGTGGGGTGTAGTACGGCTTTGGCTTCATTTCGGGTTTGCCCTTCGTTAGGTTTAGGCATTGGGTACGACGTTGTTGGATTTGGGTTTAAGATGTTGGGCTCAGGGCTTGGATCCTCGACTTAAGGTTTGGGGGCTCGGGGATGTTCAGGAAGTTCGGTGTTATATGCTCCTGTTCCCTTTTTTGATCAAATAAAAATATTTTGTTTGATTTTCATGACATTTGATGACTCCAATAGAAAATTTTTGATTTCTGGTTACAAGGGCTCGTAGGATTTGAGTGGGGCATTCGGGGTTAAAGATCCAGAGCCTGGACGTCTATCTGAGGCTTTGGGGTTTGGAACTCTGGTTTCGGCAACCCCAGCAATACCCCACTGCCTCACCCGAAGCCTGACGGAAATCTTTGCGCAAACCCTCCACGACTGCCAGGTGGAGGTAATTCCGCGCTATGGTTTCGAACCTTCCGAGGAGGGGGTGGAGATGATGCTCAGGACGGCATCCCCTAAACCCTAAACCCATCCGTAATTCATCTCAGACTCGGCTTCTAGGTTCGGAGCCTGCAGGCTACAGAACCTCTTTTAGGGGTAGGGTTTAGGGGTTTAGGGTCTAGGGTTTAGGGTTTCGGAATGATACGTTTGATATAGCTGAAACTCCAAAGGCCCTACACAATCCCTACGCCCAAGCCATAAGTCCCAACTTTGAGCTCTTCACCCTTTCCAAGCGCTGCATGAGCATGTGTTACTAATCCATGGTTTCCTTTTCCGGCATTTCCAGGAGTTTACAGATTAATATAGGGGCTTACATAATTACCAATACTACTGTGGGCCCCTCCTTTTTATCATTATGGTATAAGATATCCCCAAACATATATAAAGGCTCCTACATTATATAAGGCTTCGGAGCTCTGTGCCCCAAAGCCCCCTTGGACCCTACAGTAAATGCGGCAGAGGAGCTTCACGTTGTTTCATGGCGACCCGGACATCTACATCAATGAGGCTCAACAGTGGTTCCCTAAACTCGGCCATCAGGGCTTTTTCAAAGGTACTAGAAGGGCTTCTTCAAAGGGTACTACAAGGGCCCTTTCTTACAGTCTAAGTCTAGGCTTTTCGGTTTCTTGAGAGTTCCGGCGTGCATCCCATAATACTAGAAGGGCCCGTTTTTGTAGCAGAGTGGATCAGACCGTAGGGCTTCCTTTTCGCTTTCGAAAGACACTTCAGTCTGATTGAACTTTCCTGCAAGGGGCACGCTTTCGTAGGCTTCCGATAACCAGCTGAGCTCAAACTTGTTACTTTCGGGAGCCTCCTAAGGTATCCTTAACCCACTGTTTATTGTGAACCTTACCTTAACCCTGAAGGACCTACCTTTTCAGGACTTATATAAGGAAATCGTAATAAGGAGCCCTAAAAAGGTAGGTTATTCAGGGTTAAGGTAAAATACAATTTATAGGCGCCCCAGGTTTTGGCAGGTTAAGGTTTTGCTAAGTTGAGGTGGCCAGCTCTCTACCTTTTGACCCTGATCTTCAACCCAGTCTCATGAAACTGAAGCAAAAACCCTAAACCCTAACCCCTAAACCCTAAACCGAGGAAAGAGTTTCAGAAGTGTAACAAGCAGACCCCAGATGATATGTTGCTACCCTATGGCCCCATAATAGTTCTTTTTGGGGATTGCCTTATAGGTTTCGAGCCACAAAAAGGAACTACTATGGGGCCTTAGGGTAAGTAGAACGGTTGATGATATCATTCCTGCATCACCCATAATAAGCAATATACCCTAATTCCCATAGTTTGTCGGTCCTTAAGGTAATGCAGGATTTATATCATCAACCTAAACCCTAAACCCTAAAACCCAACAGATCCCTCAAAGGAACCCTTAAAGGTACCTGTTGAAATGCTTCTCACTGCATGCCCAGGTATCAGGTTAGACAGGTGTGTAGTCTACTTGAAGGGATTGCCGGCACTTGTATAGTTTCCTTCAGGTAGGCTTGTACATGTGTGTTTCCTGTATCCTTTGGCTTAGGGGAAGGCTGCGTAGGAAAGCCTCTTGAGCCATGTGTACTGTAACCAACAACTTGTAAAGCTGTACAGGTCGTTTGTTGGTTTGTCGGTTCTCTTGTTGCTTCGTTGAGATCGTGAGTCGCCTCTGCGCCCAGCCATAGAAAACATTCTGCGTGAGCTTCGCTGCAGGGTATGGCCACCCAGGGTGAACACCTTCAACAGGTGATGAGCCCAACGCCTGGGCCAGAAGCAACCGGAGCGGTGGCTTCTCCGGCCTCTCTGCCTGGAGTGCGGGGAGGCGGGGATGCACCGCAGACTACAGTGAATGGTACAACCGCCGGAGTTGGAGTGCCATCGCCCTCTGGGCTTGCGCAGCCTATTGGGGATGGAAGCCAGCAAACTATGATGGATGCGTCGTCGGGGCCATCGACTTCCACAGCTGGTCCAGTGCCATCCCCTCAGCTGCCACAAGAAACTGTTGGAACAGCCGGCCAACCGAGAGTTTCAGCAGTCGGTAGGACAGGAGGCGATGGAACACTAGGCCAGGTTGGAGGCTTGGGCACAGCTGGCGTTACGTATGAAGCAGTATCTACCACGGAGGTCGCTGATGCGAGTGGGGTGCATGGAGATGCAACTGCAGTGACTCAGGGTTTCAGTGTGGCCACCGAAAGTGGAATGGCTAGCGCTCAGATCAATGTTGCCGCAGGCGTCTCAGGGTACAACCCATCTGCAGCGAATCCTGGAAGTAGTGCTGAGGGCTTTGAAACGCCCAGATCAACGGCGTACGGGGCGTCAGCGGTCATGCAGACTGGGGCTCAGGCTTTTGCTAGTCAGTTGCTAGGAAGAGTGCAGTCTCTGTTTGGTGGCGCGGCGAACGTGCAGCCACTGCCGCAAGGGTGGGCTCCCAGTCCACTGACTTCTCCTCCAAGGCCGTCGCGACCACTACAGCCCCTCGAGAGAGGAGGCCGCGTCCTGCAAGATGAGTGTCAAGTGCCGATGCCGTTGTTCACTGGTGCCAGCGCGCAGCAGCTTGCTGCCATGGAGCAAAGAGCTCCCTTGCTCTACGGGTCCGGGTCTCCGGACAGGCCTCCGCACACCGAGTCCTCATCTATTCCGCATGATGCGATTCAGGCAGAAGTCGCGCGACAGCTTGATGGGTTGAAGCAGCAACTGCGAGCTGAGCAAGAGAGAGCTGGTCGTGCTGAGGCCGAACTCTCGAGGATTCGGTCTCAGCAGGCTGGTGAAGTTGAGGCTACGGCGTTGCAGCAGGTGGGTACTAGGGAGGTTGGCTTTAGTGGGTTTGGTGATAGTGGGTTCGGTTCGCATCCTGTCGCCAACCCTGGGGTTGGATTTGCCCCTTCTTCATCCTCACCGCCTCCTCCTCCGCCTCCTTCCGCTCCCGAGCCTCAGGGCTTCGCTGGTTTGTTCTCAGGGCTCCTTGGTTCCGGTGCGCGGTCTTCCAGCCCTGCACCGCAGAGGCCACAAGCAGAACCCAGAGGCACACTGCCAGCAGGAGCCGCGAGTGCATCAGGACCCACAGATCGTGAGATACTGATTGCTGGGATGCATCAACTTCAAGATGCCATGTCAGAGATGCTCAAGGGATCTCGTGCCGAACGCGATGGCGGCAATTCTCCCACCAACCCTGAAGCTGTTAAGCCAGGCATCTCGAGTTTCCCAGCTTTGGCAGAGCTCACTTCGGATGAAGGGTCTCTTCTGTACCAAGATTGGTTAGTCGTGATTGGGGGTTTGGTCGGTGATGTTTCGGACACAGCAGCAGAGTGGTGGCGTCAGGTTTTGGGTGTGGTTGATACGGCCTATGGGGTTTGGATTTCGTCATCACCCTTGGATAGGCTAAAGGTTGAGCCAGTTGTACCGGCTGAGTTGCTTCAAGGGCGATGGGCGCGTGTCAACTTTAGGATCTGTAGTATGCTTATGGCGGCAGTTCCCGAGTCTATCAAAGCAGACATTGTGGCCCGCAAATGCAATCAATCAGCTCCTTCCATCCTTTTCCGTTTGCACACCACGTACCAACCAGGTGGAGGTTCAGAAAAGGAGGTTATTCAGAAGAATCTCATGCAGCCCACTCCAGCATCTGATCCCTCCTCAGCCGTGAAGTCTTTGCGTGAGTGGATTCGTTGGTACAATCGCTGTGAAAGTTGCAACATGTCACCTCCGGACTCGACCATTTTGTCCAAGAGCCTCACTACCATCACTAGCCAAGTTTTGGCGCAGCATGAAGAAGCGAAGTTTCGAACGTTTATGCTTCGTTCCATGTTAAAAATGGATGCTCAACCAACTTCGTCTGCAGTCCTGGAGTATCACAAGCACTTGCTTGCAGAGATGGAAGCCCTTGCAGTCTCTAAGGCCACAGGTGTGAGTGCCCCTAAGGTTCGAGCTGTAGGCACGCCCAGTCCGGGAACATCTCCAAAGGCCAGTGGGCAGCCGCAGGCTTCAAAGCCCTGCAAGTTTTTCATGGGTACTTCGGGGTGTAGGCGGGGTCCTAAGTGCACGTTTAGCCACGACATGTCAGGACTTTCTCGTCAGGAGCGCAGCAAAAAGTGCTTAGCATGTGGCTCTGAGGCACACCGCCAAAAGGACTGCCCGGTAGCTGGAGGAAGCCCAAAGGGGAAAGGACAGCCAGGTGGAGGAAACACCAACAATGCTGCAGGCCACAGGCCTACAACGGCTGATCAGGCGTCTACTGCAATCCAGCCGGGCGCGAGCCCAGGCCGAGCGGAGGACTTCACAGCGTTTATGCGCATGATGTTTGCAGCTGCCAGTTCTTCCGAAGCCTTTCCTCCTGCATCCACCCCAGCCGCTCCCGCGCAGCCTCCGGCGATTGAAGACAAACCTGCAGCGCAGGAGGAGCCTAAGCCGAGCATCAAGACCATCCATCTCACAGCCATTGAGCCTGGGCAGGTTTTGGAAGTAGATGGTAGTCCTAGTTTTTTGGCTTTGGTAGACAGTGGGGCCACTCATGCCCTTCGCGCTGCAAGTTCCGAAGCTGAATGGGCTAGTGCGCAACCCGTTGTCGTGTCACTGGCTGGAAAGGAGACTTCGGCTATGCGTTTGTCTGCTGCTGGTACTCTTCTGTTGCCTCCCACATCCAGTGCTCAAACCATCGTGCCGCTGGGTTCTGTCATCCAGCAGCTGGGGTATCGTTTGGATTGGACTGCCTCGCGATGCCGTTTGATTGCTCCTTCGGGTCGTGCCTTTCGCTTGAGGGTTAAAGGTGGGTGTCCAGAGATCATGGAATCAGAAGCCTTGGTGCTAATCAGCAAGCTAGAAGAAAAGCGGCTAGAGGACTTGAAGTCTCTGGAGGCGAATGTGGCCGAAGGTACCTCTCGCATCCGAGCTGTCAAAGCCTTGATGTCAAAGAGCTGGTGGGATCACATGCAGGACTATGTGAGCCTTGGATCTACCAATTCAGCCCAACTAGCGTTGCAGGCCGCGCCTTTCTTGGCAGATGTTCCCCAAGCAGCTTTGCAGGGACTTGTTGAGGATGTTGCTCAGGTTTCAGGATGGGAGCTCCTAAAGGGTTTGACGCATCTCAATCGGCGTCGCCGTCGTGCATTGCTCAATGCCCCAGAGTGGATTGTTCATCTGTACGCTGGAGCCCCAGGCCCTAAACCCTTTTCGCACCTTGAGTCCAAGAATGTGGCTGTCCTGGAATTGGACATTACCAGAGGCTCAGACCAAGATGTGCTACGCACTCCTGCTTGGCGCGCTCTAGTTTGGGGTGCCGTGCATGGCAAAGTGTCGCATCTTCTTGGTGCTCCACCGCGTGGTACGTTTGACACACATGCTCATGGGAGTAGCGTTGTCCCACCTGTGCGCGGGCCATTGGACTTATATGGCCTTCCAGATTTGTCAGCAGCACAACGGTCGAAGGTTGATCGTGAAACGGCTTTGCTTTGCCGACAGATTTGGTTGCATGCTGTGGCGACGGCAGGTCGCAAGGTTAGGCCGCCAGCTGGAGTTACTAGGCTTGAGGTTGGCTTTCTGCTTGAGCACCCGATGCTTATTGATCGCTACGTGCCTCCTTCGCATGCCTTGTTTGGTCAGGTCCCTAGTTTTTGGAATACTGGACTTTGGAATTCCTATGCCGATGAAGCAGGGTTGTTTGAAGTTCATGTCTACAAGGGGGATTTAGAGCATGTGATAAGTAGGCCTACGACCTTAGGCACGAACTATGGTGATTTGCAGTACCTAGAGACCCTAAGCCTTGACAAGGGTTTGCGTGGTGTCACTGTGCAGGCAGCCGCTGCAGAGCCTGAGAGTGAGAGCAGTGGCATGCCTCATTTGCATCGCAAGTCCCATGAGTCAGCTCGATGGGCCCCTGGTTTTGCCCAAGCCGTGAGCATGAGCATCCAAAACTGGTCTAGGTGGTTCCGCATTGCTAAAACAAAGGCAGACGAACAGGCTTGGAGGGATCATGTGAAGAATAATCACCAACCGTTTCGGAAGGACTGTAGTGTGTGCATCAGAACTGCCGCCTCAGGACGCCGCCACGTTGGTGTGACTCACCCCTCGCAGTTCACTCTGTCTGCGGATGTCTGTGGACCTCTGAAGGTGCCAGCTGTTGACCCGGAAGGTAGGTCAAAGGCGCCGAAGAAGTTCAAGTATTTTCTAGCTGCTTCGTATCGCTTTCCTCGTTTGCACGGCATGCCCGAAATTCCAGACCCCTTAGATGAGGTAGATCTCTCCAAGGAGGAGCCGCTGGACGATTTCCTTGAGGGTGCAGGTACAGGGCTAACTGAAGAAGAAGCGAGGGATATCTTAGAGAATCTTAGTGAAGATGATGCCCCACCTCTTCCGCCTCCACCACATGCTCCGGACGACAGTTACAGCCCCTCTAAAGAGGAGGCCGAGAGCCAAGAAGCAGAGGAGGAGGAAGATGGAAAAGAGGCTCAGGAGGAGGAAGCTGACGACGAGGAGGAGGCACTCCCGAATCGCGGTCCTCAAGAAGGGGATTGGGAGTTTGAGTACTCAGATCTCAAAGAGCCAGTGCAGTCTGACAGGCTCATGTTCTGCGTTCCGCTGTTTGACAATAAGTCGCCTTCCGTCCTTGAAGCCCTTCAAGAAATTTACCTCTACTTGCGGGCACTCAATCTTCCAGTCTTGCGTTTGCATACCGATAGGTCGCGTGAGTTCATGAATAAGGCCACTCGCAAGTGGTTTGCAAATCAGCTCGTGAGGGTCACCACAACTGAGGGTGATGCGCCAGCCCAAAATGGCTCAGCAGAGCGCACCATCAGGTGGCTTAAGACTCGGGCACGAACTCTACTGCGAGCTGCTGATTTCCCGCCGCCCCTGTGGGCATGTGCAATGCGAGCTGCTGCAGCACAGCAGAGGTCTGAGGTACTAGGTATGGCCACGAAGCTTGCAGCGCCTTTTGGTGCTAAGTGCCTGGTGCGCGTGAAGGCCTACACGTCTGTTGCAGCTGCTAAGGGCGAGATTGCCGAACGGTGGATTTCAGGTCGGTATGCGGGTTTATCTCCAACGGTTAATGAAGGTCATTTGGTGTACAGGGATGATGGCAAAGGCAATGGGTTCACACAGTCGCTGCACGTGAGAACTAAGGTTGTTGAGCCTCCTGAGAGCCCTGAGCAGTTTGAGGGCGAGTCTGTCCCTGTAAGGCGTCGCGTTGTAGGAAAGTCCCCGCCAGAAGCAGAGCTGAGAGCTGCCCAGCTCGGCTCATGGACGTGGTCTGAGCTTGAAGCTGGCGCAAAGACTTTGCTGCAGGAATGGGATCCTGAGGCTGCCAAGAATCTCCTCATGCAGGTTTGCCAAGCCTATCCCGAAGAGCAGTATCAAGCTGGAATGTTCCGTAGGGGAGGGATAGTAGGCTGTATGCGATCGACTTGGAGTAGGCCGTGGCTTGCCTCACTGTGCGCGCGCCTGTTGCAGCATCACGCACCTGATGCTACCTTCACGTCGGTGTGTCTGTCCAACTCGTGTCAAAAGGACATTCACACTGATTCTCCCAACCTTCCGGGAACTACAAACCTCATCCTACCAGTGTGTCTTCCTAAGCGTGGGGGCGATCTTTGGGTTGAGTTAGGTAGTGGGGATGTTGTTAGGGGGTCTATTGTAGAGCACACTGATGCACGAGGTCGCAAGCGTCACGGTGTGGTGCACAGACTTGAAGAGGATGAAGTTTTCGAGTTTGATCCTAAGCGGCATCATTTCGTAACTCCCTTCAAGGGCACCCGCGTCGTTGTTATAGGCTACACTTCCGACGTGCTTGGAAAGGCCGAAAAAGATGACCTTGACGGCTTAGCAGATTTGGGATTTCCTCTCCCAGACTCCGCCTATCTCCAGGCCCCGCGTCTGTCTCAAGTACAGGAGGAGGAGGAGGCCACTGAGGCTCATGAGATCCCTATCCATCAACACCCTAGCTTCCCGGAGAGCCAACCCGTCAACAAAGGTGGTGGTTGGCAAGAAGTCTTTCCAGTTGCAGATGGGTTTGTAGACTTCGCTGTGAACTGGTCGTGTTCGTATCGGCCAGTTGCCCCTGTATGCAGCCCCTCTAAAGAGGAGGCCGGACCAGAGCAGAACCAAAGACCCGTTGAGATTGATGAGGCCTGGCCGGTTACTGTGTCTTGGGACATGTATGTTCCGCAGGAGCCCATGAGCGATGCCGCAAACGCCAGCAACTGCAGTTTGAGGGTGCTTAAGGTTGTAGAAAGTGGTTCGCGGAGCTCGTTAGAGGAGGAGGGTTTCGTAAGCGAAGGTAGACCCGTAATCCCCTACCGCCTGTGCAAAGCCGAACCGACGTTCACGAAGAACATAGAACACCTTCTAAGCAATCTAAGCTCACCTCTGCAAATCGTTCACACTGTAGACCCCGCAGAAGTCGCACTCAATCCAATCCCTTGGATTCCGTCCATTGAGAAAGAAGTAAAGGCCATTGAGCATGCGGTGCTCAGACTGCGCCCTTCAGACCCCAGGCAGGCCGAGTACTTGAGTGATCCTCGACTGCAGGTGGTACCTTCCAAGTTTGTGTTCACAGTGAAACCGCCCGACCAAGGGGCAGCAGCTGTTGGTGACACTGGGAAGCTTGCGCTCACTCAGCCCGACAACAGTACAGAGGCCCTTCAGGGCGCTCCAAAGGCTTCGTCGCAAGGCCAAAGTTTGTACCGTCGGAAAGCGAGACTTGTTGCTTGCGGAAATGTGGCGCCAAATACAGGCTTGGATGTGTATGCTGGAGGTGCTCAGGCTGAGAGCTTGAGAACAGTGATTGCCCTGGCAAGCTTCTTTGGTTGGTTGTTGGGAGTGTTGGATATCACCAGCGCGTTCCTCAAAACGCCTATTCCTTGTCTTGAAGGTTTCCCCATCTTTGCGTTGACCCCGCCCCGCTTGTTGGTCAAGCTTGGTCTTGCAGTTGCACATGAGCTGTGGATACTATCCCACGCGGTTTACGGCCTTCGAGAGGCCCCGCGCTTGTGGGGACAGTATCGAGATGCTTGTTTGGCAGCGTTGGTGTGGGACCTTGACGGCGTGACCTACCGGCTTGAGTCTTCGACCCTAGACCCGAACTGGTGGAAAGTCGTCAGGGTTGAAGGTGGTCGAGTTGAGGGCGCATTGTTGGTGTACGTTGATGACTTCTTGTTGTGTGGGTCGCTAGGTGTCCTTCAAAGTTTGGCAAAGGCTCTGCAAGAAAAGTGGGCCACAACACCGTTTGTGGTAGCTACCCCAGAGCAGCCGATCAAGTTCCTTGGCGTGGACATCATTGTCATTCCTCGTGGGTTTGTTCTCTCACAGCAGTCGTACGCAGAAGAAGTCTTGCGGCTTCATGAGGTACCTTGCCACGTGAGGGGTAGAATCCCTTGTCCTCGGGAGCTAGCGTCGTTTGAAGTTGGCGAAGGAGACTCCAGCCCCCCTGACGGGGAGGCCGTTCACCGCGCGCAACAGGTGACTGGTGAACTGCTGTGGTTGTCTCAACGTACTCGCCCGGACCTGGCGTTCACTGCCAGCTTGCTTGCTAGTTTGTCTACGAAGGCGCCTTGTCGTGCTCTACGCATTGCTGACCGTGCCTTGGCTTACTTGCAGCGAACCAAGACAGCGTCGCTGGTGTTTGAGGCGGACGGAACCCAACTTCACGGTTGGAGTGACGCAAGCTTCTCGCCAGAAGGCCTTCGCTCACATGGAGGCTGGTGCGTGTGTGTGCATGGATGTCCAGTTGCTTGGAGGTCGGCGCGTCAAGCTTTTGTGACACTTTCTACTGCTGAAAGTGAACTCACTGCTTCGATTGAGTGTGCAATCGCGCTTGAATCAATTGAGGCGTTGCTTCACACGGTTGGTTTTGACGTTGCGGAAGAAAGGGTTTTGCACGTTGATTCCCAAGCGTCACTTGCGATTTCTGACGGTCATGGATCATGGAGAACGCGACACCTACGGGTAAGAGCCGAGTACCTTCGTGAGCAGACTCGCTCTGGGAAGCTGAGGCTTGCCTTCTGCCCGGGTGTGGAACAGCTTGCAGATCTACTGACCAAACCTCTTCCGTCTGCAAGGATTGAAGAGCTTGTCAGGTTATGGGGCATGCGTGACTTTGCGGGTGATACAGCCGACCGAGAGGTCAGGCCGAGCTCGTCAGCAGCTGTCGACCCAGTCGCGTTGAGTGCCTTGTTGTGTTTGCTTCAGATCCAACCTGCACGAAGCTCAAGCCGTGAATCCGAGTATCCTGGCTTGCAGCTTGATGGATCCCTGGAGCTGTACTTCGTTCTTGGCATGGCATTGGTTTGTGTCCTTGTTGTGTGGGAGTGGTTAAAGAGATTGTGGGATCGGCTTGATGCGTGGTGGGCTGGTTCGCATGCGTCGTCTCGTCGAGCCCGTCGTTTGAGGCGTATGCAGAGAGCTGTTGAGGATGAGCTTGCTGCCCAACTGCAGGGCATGAGTCTTGAGGACGTGTCTTCCAGACCACCAGCAGGTGAGTCCACAGCTCACAACGAGAGGGCACCTGTGCCTTCGCAGTCCTCCCACGAGTTGCCTGCTGCACCACGGCCCAAGGCCACACAGTCTCGTCGCCGCCCTGCAGTGCGTGAGCAGTCTACTCAAACGGATCGTGAGCCTGCTTTCCAACCAGTCACAGGAGTCCCACCAGATCCGATGCCTGCCAGGATCGAAATCCGCACGCAGTATGAACTTCCCCAAGGTCCCTTTTACTTCACTGCGCACGGGGATTGTGTTCATCTAGATTCTAATTGTTGGGGTTTAAGGCGTAATACACCCTTAACTACCCGCAACTTGTGCCGTGTTTGCAGAGACCGCCACCGCACAGGTCTCTAAAGGCAAGCCAAGGTTCAAGGCTAGAGGTCCCAGGAACGGGCATGCTGTAAATAGTGCAGCGTGTGCTAGTTGCCTGTCGGCTCTAGCAAGGAGGAGTGTTGAAATGCTTCTCACTGCATGCCCAGGTATCAGGTTAGACAGGTGTGTAGTCTGCTTGAAGGGATTGCCGGCACTTGTATAGTTTCCTTCAGGTAGGCTTGTACATGTGTGTTTCCTGTATCCTTTGGCTTAGGGGAAGGCTGCGTAGGAAAGCCTCTTGAGCCATGTGTACTGTAACCAACAACTTGTAAAGCTGTACTGGTCGTTTGTTGTTTGTCGGTTCCCTTGTTGCTTCGTTGAGATCGTGAGTCGCCTCTGCGCCCAGCCATAGAAAACATTCTGCGTGAGCTTCGCTGCAGGGTATGGCCACCCAGGGTGCACACCTTCAACAGTACCCCTTAAAGATCCCTTTATAGTAGAAGCCCAAAAGTTGGAAACCCCATAGCCTCAATCCTTAAGAGTAATGTATAGGGAATCCCAGCACTATTTGGCCTTAATCCGGTTTCCAACTTTATGGGGTTTACTGTAAAGGAACCCCCAAACCCTATATAGATCCCTGAAAGGGTCCCTTATAGATCTCTTTAAGGAACCCCTATAGGGATCCCAAAAAGGGTCCCTTATAGATCCCTTTAAGGAACCCCAAGGACCTCTGAAAAAGGCAGCCCGAATCCTTAAGGACCATCGAGGCAGAAGCCCTAGGCACCCATGCTATCCATCCTTCGTACCCAGAGGTTTTAGGGTTTTAGGGTTTAGGTTTTTAGGGTTTAGGGTTTAGGGTTTTAGGGTTTAGGGTTATTACAAGGGTACCTAGACCCCCCAAAGTAGGTAAAATAATGGCCCAAATCCTAAAAACAAGGCGATTATTCTACATACTTTTGGGGTTCAGGTAGTTTCGGTCGGCCTTAAAAACCCGACCCCTGAACCTCCGAATTGTAAGAATTCTCGGGAAAAAAGATGTCCTAAAAACCAACCCATGAACTCAAAAATTGTAGGAATTCCCGGAAAAAGGTCGCCATCAAAGAGGCGCTCTCTTTGGAGGTGACTGCCTCCAAGGCTCCGCACAGTGTTTTGTGGTCTACCTATAGTCTCCATTGTAGTCCTTTTTTTTGGTTGACCAGTTTTATGGTTAGGACCCTATAATAGAGATTTTGGTTAACCAAAAAAGGAACTACAATGGAGACTATAGGTAGGGTTTCTCTTTAAGATTTGCTGCTCTGGTCTTGGTCATGCATCTATAATCTCCATTTTTGTCCGTTTTGAACGGTTACCTCATGAGATCCTGCATACAAACGTATATAGTTAAGCCAGATGAAAGGAACTACAATCGAGACTAGAGGTGGAGGTTTCCGAAACTATAGGGGCACCTCATATGGGGGTCCTTATAATAAGGATCCTACTTTTGTGGTATTATATTAGGGTCCCCTATTTTCGGAAACCCCCAGGTAGAGCTTTGCAGCGCAGGAGCTTCCGCTGCTTTATCCCTGAGCCTGAGCATCGCATGTTCTCAAAGCTTTCGGGAGCCCACGGTGCTGAGGTCCGCTTCCCGGGGCAGCCATGGGCGTGCCGGGCCTGTCAGAGTGGCTGAAGGTGCTCAGCCTTGAAGATCGCAGCTGCGAGGTGATCGCATGGTGTGAGGAACAGGGTGCTGCTACCTTGACTGAAGTCGCAGAGAATCGGGAGGAGTTAGCGCATGTCTTGGGGGACATCCCTGAGCTAAAGGAAGGACGAGCTTTGACACTGGCCGAGCTTGTCTCACAGCGTATC
The DNA here is from genome assembly GCA_905221615.1 of Symbiodinium sp. CCMP2592. Classification (NCBI taxonomy): domain Eukaryota; class Dinophyceae; order Suessiales; family Symbiodiniaceae; genus Symbiodinium; species Symbiodinium sp. CCMP2592. The sequence goes on along the minus strand of CAJNDT010000558.1, from coordinate 1,058,127 downwards.
TACAGTCATGATCTGGAGGAGATCCTCATGGCACTCATCTCTGTCTTGGACGAGGACCAGCTGAAGCACGTGGAGCTCTCGCTGAAACCGGGGCTTTCATCTCTTCTTGCCCGCTTGGCTCTCCGATGCCGACAGGTTCCACCCGCCTCCTGTTCTCCTGAGCCACAAGGCAGTGCTGCCAGTGGATGCCTCGGAGATTCGAGTGCTCCACGTGGGATTGCCCTCACTGCCGAGACGGCATCGCAGCTTAGTCACGGAGACCAAGTTGTTCTGCATGTGCTCGCTGGCCGCTGGCAGGGTTGGCACGTCTGCGAAGTCCTGGAGGTGAGGACGCAATCCTTCTACCTGCGCCACGTGGAGGATGGCTTCGAAGAAAACATTCCCTGGGCCCTTCTGGGTGGTGGCTCCTACCACATCGAGCTTCTGGGCAAAGACAGCCATGTGTCTGAGCCCAGCTACTTCACCAAGACCTCGCAAGTGGAGGTCACTGCGGCGCCCTACATCAGCAGGCGTGACGCGCGGCTCCTGCGCCTGGCAGAGCGCGGCGTCGGCTCGCAGCGGGGCGCGCGAGGCGCTGATGACCTCTGCGAGTCTTGCGGCCGATCCGCCTGGCGCGGCCAACGCAGCCGCGAGGACGGAGCGCTGTACTGTGACGAGTGCTGGGCGGAGTGGCCGGACAGTTAAAAAGGTTAGAGGCTTCAGCCATACCTTCGGGGACATAAAGACAGTCGGCGATCTTTCTGATACTCACACAAGAAAGCTGGCATTCCTAGCTCGTTAATGTAAATTCTTTGGACAACCATGTGTCATCACGTATCTGCTGCTATAGCTTTAACCCTGTGTAGATGTGCCGTAACTAATATGGATCAATCACGGGGTCACAGGCCCCAGCACCAGCAGGCCGACCCCGGGCTGTCCATCCCGAGATCCTTTCAGAACTCCCGAAGCACTTGGCAGTTCATGTGTCGTTATATGCAGGGCTGTAAGTCCAAAGAAGGGTTAGAACAAAAAGCTGTCCTACCTAAAACCACACTTATAAGTCCCTAAACCCTAAACCCTAAACCATAAGCATCCATGAACCTCCGAGCGGGGTTTGGGGCTCTCGGTGCGAGGAGCGTGAAACTCACTGCATGCAGATGCTTCAGCCTTCAGCCACCGAACCCTGTATATAGCAACCTTTGCTACAGCTCCCACGCCGATCCTGGAACACTGTGCCTAACTTCAACCCTCAGACACCACATCCAGAAACTCCAATATTAACCATAGGCCCCATTGTGGTTCATATATAGAATCCTAGAAGGTAATCCCAAAAAGGAACTACTATGGGGCCTATGGGCATAATTTATTAAAGCCCTGATCCCGGAAAGACCAGGATTCGACAACCCGCGCTCAACCGAGCCTAAACCCTAAACTTCCCAGGCCGTAAATTAGCCCATGCACAGACTCTAAACCCTGAACCCCGCTTATATCCCACCCTAAACTCCCTTTGCTTCAGGCGAATTCGGAGACCTGCGTCTGCGCCAAGCCGGCGACCAAGGCTAGACAAAGGGTTCCAGAATGCCTTTTCTCGGGGTTGTTTCAGGGGCTGTGAGGTTCCTTGATAAGGGCTCCTACACCCAAAGGCTCCATGTACCTTTATAGTAGATACTTAAGCCGTAAAGGGGTCCCTAAAAAGGTACGTTAAGGCCTAAGTATATACTATATGGGTACATGGAGCCTTAGGGATAAAGGGGCTTTATAAGGGTCCCTAAAATTTCCTTTAATTAAACGCTTCTTTGAGGCTATAAGGCTCCTGAGCTTGAGGCTTTCCAGAAGGGGTATTACAGGGTTCCATTCCCAAAGGCTCCATGTACCCATATAGTAGGTACTTAGGCCTGAAAGTAGCCATATAGGGACCCCTTTAAGGCCTAAGTACCTACTATATGGGTACATGGAGCCTTAGGGATTAGGTGATCCAATTTCTTCACGATTGGGGATTTTTGCAGTGGATTGCGCGAAAGAGCAGGCTTGTTATCAAGCCTCTGTGGTGACTTGGTGCAGGATGCTCGTGCGTGTGAAGCTCAGGACCATTCATGTATGTATGCTTGCATGCATGCATGTATGCATGTACGTCTGCATGTATGTATGTATGCCTGTGTGTGTACATGTATGTATGTGTGCGTGTATATATATATATATATGTATGTATATGTATGTGTGTGTACATATATATATATATATACAGGTGTATTACGTACACAAATACATTCCGTAAACAGGGTCCGCGAAAGTCCCGCTAAAGTAGCCGTGAACGGAAAACACTTGGGAGCACCACAGTTCACACATCTGGCCGTTTCCGATACAACCGCCACATAATTACATGTGTATACAGACACCTACATATATATATATATATATAGATGCCGACCTAAACTGAAAGGAAGAAAGATAGGTAGAATTACATAAGTACAGCAGCTAACGCACCCTTGTTTCCTTTCAGGTGGTGACTTCTCTGGACTCGGGTCGATCCCCAATGGAGTAGGCCAACACTCTGCAACGAAGTTTGACCCTTGAAGGGACCTTAGTTGTTCTTCAGTTGACTCTGCTAGCCTTGAAGGTCCATGTGCCCATATAGTCATATAACTTATTCTGTGGCCTTAAATATATAAACCTCAAACCTTATAATCCCTAATTAATATAGTCCCTATAGATACTATACTGTGGCCTTAAAAGTATATAAACCGTTACAAACCCTATAATCCCTATAATATATATATATATATATATATATATATATACATATATATAGAGGTACGTCAGGCCCGAAATCCGACATCCAAGCAGGAGCGAGTGCTGGAGCTGCTCCGAGTGCAGCTTCGAGAGTTCAGCAAGGAGCGCACTTTGTTGGAGTTTGGCATTAAGGGTCCATGCATGCGTATGTGTATATATATATATATATATATATTGTGTCCGTATGTATGTATGTATGTAAGTATATATTTATATAATATACATATATTCAATAACTAGATATACCCGCGGTTACACACAAAGACCTATGGCACCCCATGGTAAGACGCGATGAAGGCTAATTACATCCTTCGAAACCCTTTTAATGTCTTCAGGACTGACGGCTGTAAGGTGGGAACCTGTGTTCGTTCTGGTATGCTAGGGGCTGCAGTGATCCTAGGTTACAATCGACTTAGGGTGTGCATTTTTGCATCTATACGGGTGTAGAGTTCAGGGTCCAGCGTGTAAGATGGCGTATGGTTCGGCTTCGACTTAAAAAAGTTTATATACGTGGGCATATGAGGATCTACCCACGCCAGTAGCCACACAAGCACATGCGCGAAGAGGCTTTGGGATGAATTTGGGGATTTTGAGGAGTGTATATGGCGGCTGCTGACTATTGGCGAGTATAGAAGTTGAGTTTTCTTATGGGGATTCTAGTCCTGACAGCCTTATATCGCATATGCTGAACACCCAAAGGCTCCATGTACCTTTATAGTAGATACTTAAGCTTTAAAGGGGTCCCTATGTAGGTACTTTAAGGGCCAAGTATATACTATATGGGTACATGGAGCCTTGGGGACAGATAGATGTTACCACATACGCACAGAGAGATGATCAGCCCCTAGGCTGCAGCGTGCTTCGTTGCCCTGCGACAGGCAATCTTTCAGCAGAAGCTCAACGATCTGAAGCAGAGTTACGACACTGCATCAGGACAGTAGGGCAGTTGCGGTGTTAGGTAATTGCATGCGCACGTCTTTTGATGTCCTATTCTTGAGGTCAAGCACAGTTGGGATGAACCCACAAGTGGGAGTATTTGGGTTTGGGAGCTTGTGAAGTGAGTCGTAATCGATACCTGAAGGATGCCCAGGCCTTCTTTCTTAGGCGGTTTACATTTGCAGGGCATTTGTGGCTTCAGGGACTATCCCTGGCCATAAATCCTCTTATCGGGTTTCAACCCCACCATCCGACAGCGTGCAGCAGCTGACCACAACCTCAAACCTATACATCTTACACCCTAAACTCCGGACATCCAAAACTGGAACTAGGCTAATTAGAACCCACTCTGCAGCCTTGACTTACAACAGTTCATTGTAAGAACCTTTGACTCTGTTATATTGATGTCCGAAGATCAGCAGTAAGAACGGCAATGATCATATCCCTGTAGAGCTTGCATCTAGTTTTTCTATACTCTATCACCGGATCCCCCTCCTGTCCACAGCGCTTACACAACATTGCAAAACTCCTCATAAACAACCGCATAAGACCGCGATGCCACTCACCAAGCAGACCTTCGCAGGCCTTGTGTGATCCTCCATAAAAGACATCAGTGGACGCCTTCCGAAGCCCCTATATGGAAACCTGCACCGCTCTTTGATTTGGTAAAACCTTTTAGTGGCTAGGGCGTGTCGCCGTAGTCAGTCCCAAATCAAGTTCTGTGAAACACGTCGTGCTAGAATGCAGCTCACGCCCAGCTACATAGGAGATTAGACCCCAGGACTCACTGGACCCAGGACCCCAAGATCCCTAAGGCTCCATGTAGCCATATAGTATACACTTAGGCCTTAAAGTACTTACATAGGAACCCCTTTAAGGCCTAAGTATATACTATAGGGGTACATGGAGCCTTAGGGGATCCTAGGGTGAGTGCCATGGTTGTGAAGGGCAGAAGTTGCTCAGATGATGGTCGAGGTGAGGGAGTGGCATCATTGATCCAGATTCACGGTTTAAGGTTTAGGGTTCCCTAAGGCTCCATGTACCCATATAGTAGGCACTTTGGCCTTAAAGGGGTCCATATATGGCTACCTTAAGGGCAAAGTACCTATTATATGGGTACATGGAGCCTTTAGGGTTTAGGGTCTGGGCTCTTGGCGCGCGGCGGGACGGCCACAGAGCCTGCGCGGGCAGAGGGGTCAGGTGAACAGGCTCAGGCCAGCGCGAGGTTCTGGCAACACGGTCGGACTTGCAGAACGCCACTGAGGAGGTGTTGGCATTGGTCATGGGCGAGCCTTCGCAGCCAAGCATTCTCCGCATCGATGCAGATGCTGCTCATGCCCACTGAACGTTACCCTTATGATAAGGACCAGGGTGATCATGAATAAGAGTAATCATGAACACATTCCATCAGCATCCATGCGGCAGAGCCTAGAACAAAACATTCAAGTCGCCCTTGTTTTGCCAGAGCCCTGTGGTGTATCAGGCACTTTGTAGAGCCTGCAAGGCGCTTGCCTTGTTATTGTCCTACTTGGAGGATCATGGGACTTAGTAAGTAAGGTCATAAGTACCTTAATCGGGGTTATAAGTAATTATAAATATAGTTACCGGAACAGTGACATTAGTTACTAAGTCCCATGATCCTTTAAGTATTCTGCTCCTTAACCCCCCAAAGGAGGTACAACAATGGCCAATATCTATGAAAGGCTATTATTCTGCGTACTTTAGGGGTCCAGGTAATCCCTAAACCCTGAGCCCATCAAGCCATAATTATTACGGCGGCTATATCGCAGAGCGCTTTTCAAACCCATATGAAAGGAACACCGTAAGGCCCTATCCTTTACCCGACCCTTTTATATATAGCCGTACAAAACTGTACAAGATCACGTAAACTCCCGTAGTACATGAACCCGTCTAGTAACCTTATAATGTCACACATGGTCCCTTAAAAACTTCAAATTAAGCCCTATAAACCCTAAACCAGACACCTCCATCCCCGAAACTCTAAATTCAGACCTAAATCCTAAAGCAGTCACCTCCATTTGTTGTTCAAGTCCATTCCATGTGCTTAAACCCTTCACCCTAAATCAAGCCCTGAATCCTAAACCGGTCACCTCTAGTGTTTGTTGTTCAAGTCTGTTCAAGTCCCCTAAGCCCGAAACCCTAAATTAAACCCTACCTTAGCCCCGAAGAACCTACATTTGTAAGGACTTCTACAAAGAAATCACAATAAGGAACCCTAAAAAGGTAGAAGTCATAATAAGGAACCCGAAAAAAAAGGTATGTTATTCAGCGTTAAAGTAAACCCTGAATGAAGCCCCGGATCTCCTCCTTCCATGTTCTGGTCGGAAGGCCTTTTGAAGGAACCCTAAACCCTAAACTCTATACTTTGTCATAGTTGGGTAACATTTTACATTTTTTTGATACTTAAACCCAATAAGGAACAAGAATGTACATTTTTAATCCTATACCGACAATGAAATAGTATAGATCCCTATAGATCCTTTCACAGGAAGCCTATAGATACGGTTGATGATATAAATCCTGCATTACCTGAAGGACCCTAGACTATGGGAATTATGGTATGTTCCTTATTATGGGTAATGCAGGATTTATATCATCAACAGTACCCTAAGGCCCCATAGTAGTTCCTTTTCGTGGCTAGAATCCTATAAGGTAATCCCAAAAAGGAACGATTATGGGGCCTTAGGGTAGCATCCTATCATCTGGGGTCTGCTCGCTACTTATATCATCAACAGTACCTCCATGTTCCTAAACCCTAAACCCTAAAACCCTAAACCCTAAACCCCGTTCTGGTCTGAAAGGCCGGCTCTGGAAGAAGAACTTCATAGACCCGGAGCTACCTGTGGAGGATCCTGATGGCTACTACCACCTCCCAGGCGGATAGACTATGGCTCTATGGTTCTAGGGTTTAGGGTTTAGGGTTTGATGGCTACTACCACCACCCAGGCGGATGGAATATGGCTTTTTAAGGGTTTAGGGATTAGGGATTTAGAGTTTAGGGTTTGCTGGCTACAACCACCTTGCAGGCAAATGGAACATGGCTTTGTAAGGGTTTCGGGTTTAGGAATTAGGGATTTAGAGTTTAGGATTTGCTGGCTACTACCACCTCCCCGGCGGATGGAATATGGCTCTTAAGGGTTTAGAGTTTAGGAATTAGGGATTTAGAGTTTAGGGTTTGACGGCTACTACCACTTGCCAGGCGGATGGAATATGGCTTTAGGGATTTAGACTATATATGGTTCTAGGGTTTAGGGTTTGATGGTTACTACCACCTCCCAGGCAGTGTCGGGATCTGGGGATTACGGTTTATAGGGTTTGGACTACTTTAGGGGCCTAGTTAATTACCTGTGCTTTTTTGGGGGGTCCTGGTCGTAATTGGAGTATAGTGGGTCCCAAAACGCAATTAAAATGATTAAGGCCCCTACGCTATCTATGGTTGTTGAAATTGTGGCTCTTAGGGCCTGGGGTTGAAGAGTTTGGGGATTTAGGGATTTTTGGGGTTTGCTGTGTGGGTGGTGTTTATGTTTTGTTTTCCATTTTTGGCTTTCTCAGTTGAACTCCAAGGGTAAAAGGAGGGACCCATAGGTATATACCCTTAATATAGCTGTCATATACCCATTATATAGCCCATTATAGGGTAGGCGTCTCCATTAAGGGTCCCTCCTTTTCCCCTGTCATTTTCCTAAGGCTCCATGTACCCATATAGTATATACTTAGGCCTTAAAGTACCTATATAGGGACCCCTTGAAGGCTTAAGTATCTACTATAAAGGTACATGGAGCCTTTGGGTTAGTCGAAGTCTGCAGAGTTGTGGTGTAGCGCGGTTGAGGACTTGAAGTTGCTTCGGGCTTCGGGCCTTTCCCTAAGGGTCCAAAGGACCCAATAATCAAGTACTTGGGTTTAGGATAGTAGATATGTAGGTTATGTTTTGGGAGAGTATATGATTATTGGGTACTTGGACCCTCAGGGTTTCTTTTGGACCGCGAGACACCAGAAACCGGAATCCTGGAGCTGACATGCGCAGCCCCAAAGTCAGCCCACAGCTTTAGGGCTGGGGCTTTAGGGGTGTAGGGGCTTCGGGGTTAGGGCTTATAGGGTTTATGCTTGTTATACATACCTGCCGGGGAGCCGTCGATGGCAAACAAAACCGTTAAGCCACAGCAGAAGCCGTGTGCTGTGCATGCGAGCATGCCGATATCATTCACAGAAATGTTTATACAGCAGTGTATACATGTACACGCATGCATGCAAGCACATGAATACACATATGCACATACATGCATTGAGCTCACTTGATCATTAACAATTGTGCTTCGCTGCGACATGTATGTGTGAGAGCACGTATGCCTTTATGTATGTATATGTGCATACACATGTTCGAGTATACGCATGTCCTAGAATCCGGCAAGAGCACCCGGGAGCCATCCCTGAACACAGGAAGAGCCGAACTTGCTCTGCGCGTGCAGAAGAGGAGCACGCCATGGTTTCGATTTGTGTTACCATAAGGGTCCATGTACCCAAAAAGTATATACTTAGGCCCCAAAGTACCTATATAGGGACTGCTTTCAGGCGAAAGTATCTACTATTTGGGTACATGAACCCTTAGGGTTAATGTAGTAGAGAGTTGAGTGAGCAGGATTCATGGCGCCTCGGGTTCAGGGCTTACAATTATGACATAGGGAGGCTTTTCAGAGTTTGCTCCAAGGGTAAAAGGAGGGACCCTTAATAAGGATCCTAGCTATGTACTATGTACCCTTAATATAGCTGTTATATACCCATTATATAGCCCATTATAGGGTAGGGGTCCCCATGAAGGGTCCCTCCATTTCCCCCTTTGACTTGCGGTTCCGGACTTACCGCAAAGCTGGGAGGCCCAAGCTCTTCTGCTGGGATCTCTCGCGCTGCAAACCTTTTGCTCAGGTTTGGAGGTCTTGGGTTTCAGACCTCCGCACGGTTTAGGGTTTAGGGTTTTTAGGGTTTAGGGTTTAGGGTTTAGGGATTAGGGTTTAGGGTTTAGGGTTTAGGGTTTAGCGAAAACCAGGAGAGCTCGCGTTACATTCCCCAGAATCATGAGCTTCCGTTTCCAAGGCGACCCTAAGGCCCCAAAGTAGTTCCTTTTGGGGGTTCATATATAGAGTCCTATAAGGTAATTCCAAAAAGGAACTACTTTGGGACCTCTGGGTAAGTGCTGGTTTCCCTTCTCCGCTGCGGGACTCAAAGTCTCTGAACCCAGGGACTTGTGCCCTCGAACCTCCGACGTCTCCCCAAAGTAGCCGAAAAGACCTACCTTCTAAGGAACTCTATATACAGATATATATATATATAAACCATAATAAGGAACGCTGAAAAGGTAAAGGAACTATATTTTTAGAAACCAGAATAAGGAACCCTAAAAAGGTAGGTCTTTTCGGTTACAGGTAAACCCTCAACCCGAGAGCTCAAGGCAAAACCCTGAAGAGTCTGAATTCCTCAACACCCCGCCGGAACGATGAAATTTCATCTTGGGGCTGAAGTGAAGCATGTCCCCGTAAAAGCCTAATGCATAGTTTAGGGTTTCCTTATTATGGTTACAGTGCAATAAACACTAATGCGTTGGTTCCTTATAGTGATATTTTGTGTAGTAACACCCCCAAACCCTATTATTGCGGGGGTTCCTTATCATGTTTTTTGTGTAATATATTCCGCAAAACCCTCTTCTGATTCTGAAGGCGCCTGTGTTTGACCCCCAATCCTCAAGCGTTTGAGTCGACCTGCTCGAGGATATTACCTCGTTTCGGCTTCGAAGGCACCAAGGATGGGGTCAGGGCCCTGTACTAAATCGCAAACTTGCAGCCCCCTCAGCAAGCCTTTTGAAGGGTTTGAAGGTGTGTACCCTAAGGCCCCATACTGTTGATGATATAAATCCTGCATTACCCATAATAGAGAATATACCATAAATCCCATTGCCGTAGTCTAGGGTCACTAAAGTAATGCAGGATTTATATCATCAACCGTAGTAGTTCCTTTTTGTGGTTCATATTTAGAATCCTATAAGATCCTATAAGATAATCCCCAAAAGGAACTACTTTGGGGCCTATGGGTAAGGCTGCAGGGCTGATGATTCGGGGGATGTGGAATTTGAAGAGTCGGCTACCCATAGGCCACAAAGTAGTTCCTTTTTGGGATCACCTTGGAGGATTCTAAATATGAACCACAAAAAGGAGCCACTATGGGGCCTTAGGGTAGAGTGAAGGTTTAGGGCTTGAGATGTGAGGGATTTCGGGATTTGGGGGGGTTGTTTGCGACGGTGTTGCCTAGAGGCCATCGAGTTTTCGAGATAAAGTTAAGGTATGCTTGCCTGGACCCTAAGGAACCTGCCTTTTTAGGGTTCCCTAATATGATGTTTTATATAAGTCCTTAAAAAGGTAGGTTACTTGGGGTTAAGGTGAACCAATAAGCAGGTACGTCTTGTTGAAAGCTGTTTGGAAGGAATCTCGCACTCGTTGATAGTCGGACGGTGCACACAAGTTTACACAGTGGGTCAAGTGCACGGATGAAGACTGAACGTAGAAACGACGGTGCCAGCCTTTGGGTGGGGGGTACTGGGTTGCACTGGCGGGATAAGCCATGATCCCTAATCCCCTCAACCTTAAACCCTCAACCCTAAACTTCTAATCCCGAAACCCTAAACCATCAACCAGGCTGGTTCAAAGCAGCAGGGTGGCGGAAACTGACCGATTCCAAGAACTCGTCTCCGGTACAGTTTCGAGTTCTTGGAGCTCTGACGACATGCTGACATTACTCGTACCTAAACCCCTAAACCCCAAACAGGCCCAGGGTTTCTGGACTCAGTTGTTTTGGGGGGTCCTTCGTCTGGATCCCAGATTCCTACCTTGACGTGTTGGAGTGGGATCTTCTGAATCCTAGCATAAACTCTTTAGCTCTTAGTTCCGGATGCCCTAAGCCCTAAACCAAAGCCTAAGTCCATGTGCCCAAACAGTATATGCTTTGGCCACAATGTACCTATATGGGGACTACCCTAAGACCAAAGTATATACTATTTTGGTACATAAATCCTGAAACGCTAAACCCTTATAGAGCCTTTACAGTCACCCTTATAGTACCCCTTAAAGGAACGGAACCCTTAAAGGGTGCCTGTTTGGGTACATGGACCCTCAGGGGAAAGGCTCTTTGAGATGCTCCGCTCTCACCTTTAGCCTCCAAGCCGCCCTAAACCCTAAACCCTAAACCCTAAACCCTAAACCCTAAACCCTAAACCCTAAACCCTAAACCCTAAACCCTAAGCAGCCGAAGCCGGGAGGGGTCTTAGGAGTTTAGGGGCTGACGCTCTCTAAGGTTTGGGGTCTCTGGTGCTTTCAGGGTCTCGCTTGCTTGGTTAGGGTGCCTCTGTTGCTTATAGTTTCCCAAAAAGACACTCTCCATGGGAAGTAGAGAGTACAGTATGGCTTGGGCAGGAATTCCGTGTTGAGTTGGAGAGACCATGCAGAGCTGCCTCCTGTGTTACAGATTTGCTGTGCGCACGACTGAGGTCAAGGATATGATTTGCCATGGCCTCAACTCCTTGCACTTTTCGCACCAAGCATTGTGGGATACAATCCCAAAGGGTCCTAGGTACTATTATGGGGGATACTTCCCCAAATCATAATAGTAATTCCCATTATAGAAACCCTACTTTCTCCCATGTAGGTACATTGGACCCTTTGGGAATGCATTCAAGGTTGAGGGTTTTGGTGTCTGGGGCCGGAACTCGTTCCACCCATAGGCCCCAGAGTAGTTCGTTTTTGGGATTACCTTAGAGGATTCTAAATATGAACCACAAAAAGGAACTACTATGGGGCCTTAGGGTAAGGATAAACGGATTGGTTTTCACAGTCGTAACGTGAAAAAGGCTCCCAGTACTCGATGAGATGTTTCGGTAGCACGGTTTGCACAGCTTGGTGTCTAGAACCTAGAGGTTATACTAGTCCACATACGCAATACCTGCTGTGGGCTGTGTGCTGTGTGCTGTTGCTGACGCGCTAGCTCAGACTCTCCTCTCAGGTCATTGTGCAAGCTATCTTGAAGAGTCGGACGTTGCGCACCTCTTCGATAGCCTGAACATGAAGCCAGACCCTGAGAATGCCTGAGCACTCTGCATATTCAATATAATGTTTGGTAGTGCAGGAATTTATGCTCATAAATTTCCGGAGTGCAGACACCAGAACAACTACTCTTTCCTGCACTCGTTGTTCTAGCGGCATTTGCGGCGATACTCGTTTGCTCAGCTGAAGTTGAATTGGCTTGTAATTTCGTGTTTGGGAAGACTGGACCTTTCCTTCAGACTTCTGGAATATCGGGATGAGTGATGGCAGGACAAGCTGGTCTTAGGGTGCTCTTATCCGCTAGCTCAAGGCAGTTGCGGGTTCTATGTGAGGGCGTGGGGAATACGGATTGCGGGTTTAGTTGGGGGTTTAGAGTTTCAGGCTTTGAAATATGACCCCATATCAAAGGTCTTGGTGGCCTTCAGAATACATCAGGCCCTGTGGGGTTCCGAGAAGGCAGGTTTATATTGGGGGGGGGGGGTGCCTGAATGAGTAAGGGTTCCTGTTACCACTGCTATCCGCTCTCCCTTATTTGGGGTTCCTCTACTTATACCTCAGAATAATGGACTAATGTCGCCCCCCACATTCTTCAACAGCTGTTGAGGCCCCGATAGTACCCGCAACACCAGTCCCAAATGACCGAAATGACCGGAACCTCATGGGGGATCGTAATCGTAAGTCTGGCGTATCTCGTCATCGTATGTCTGGCGTATCTCGTCACCTTTTCACCCTAGGAACCTCGAAGTACAATAATGAGAAGGTTTTAGGTGTGCTGTACAGAGGGGCAGAGGGGGGTGAGAACGCTCTGATCCGAAGACTTTCCCGAAACCCGGATCCTCAAAAACTGGCCAATTCTCAGTCCAAAGCCCTACCTTAAACTACTAAAACCTACCTGTTTTTGTAGGTTCTTATTATAAACCCTAATATTGTACTTATATGGACCCAAAAAAGAAAGTAGGTCTTGGTAGGTTCAGGTTGCGCTCTTGAGTCATGTTGCTGTCACCCCTACTGGTTATCCTGGGCATTAAACTCTGCTTCACCCCCCACCAGGGCCTGTCTGGGAAAGCCTAAACCCTAAGGCTCCATGTGCCCATATAGTATATGCTTAGGCCTTAAAGTACCTATATCGGGGCCCCTTTACGGCTGAAGTATCTACTACAAAGGTACATGGAGCCTTTTGGAAACATGTCCCAATACAGCCCCAGAAAGGACAGAGAAAGCATACAAGGGATGGGCGATGGCGGGGGTGGGTTGCTGCTGACACGGCTCCCCGTACCCTAAGGCTCCATGCACCCCTATAGTTTTTACTTAGGCCTTAAAGGGGTTCCTATGTAGGTACTTTAAGGCCTAAGTGTATACTATATGGCTACATGGAGCCTTAGGGGTAGTGGTGTTGATAAGCCAGTGTCCGGTTTAAGTTCCTGTTGGCAAAGAAACCATAATGTACTGTCAAACAGTGCTTAAGGCCCCCACAATTGTGACAACCCCGAAGACGCTGTGCGAGGTTGGGTATGTCTCCTGATGCCTGTCGGCGTTTCAGAAAGCTGGCGTCGCAACTTCCAAGCTGATCTTGCACCCGGCAAAACCGTGTTTTTTCCGGTCTAAGCTATCTGGAGCTCTGAACCGTAGCTCAGACCCCAAACCCTTATAAACACTGCAGCCGATAACAAAACTTGCGCCATGTCTTTGGGGTGCAAAATTTCGGGGTGACATGCTTGCTGGATTATGTAAGCTTTTCGGTCTCCTCCTGAATCCCGAATAAACCCCCAAACCGTAAGCTTCGTGGGTTTGCTCTTTATGAGTATCGCGTAAATTTGCGGGCTTCAAATTTCGGGTTCGAGGATATGATTTTTAAGCTTCAGGGTTTATAGGGGTTTACCGCTACGGTTTAAGGGGTTTACAGGTTTAGGGCTTTACGGTTTAGGGGTTTTGTGGTTTAAGGTCTTCTGGTTTAGGGATTTAGGTTAAGGAGTTTGAGGTTGAGTGAGGTTGTCCCGGGCGCGAACGGCATGTGGAAGTCTGGACGTTTGTTTTCCAACCGTTTCCGATGCCGTATTAACAGGCTTGAATCGTGTGTTGGCTGCACGAAGGGGCCCAGCCAGCTGAGCTGTGCCGATCGTGCAACAGGGCACACCATAGCGTCACCGATCCCCTTTGACGTAGATCCGTGTATCAAGTCAGGCTGCGGCACTGAGCTCATGCAGAGACATCATCTCAGCACCTCCTGCAAGGCTTTGCATGGATCTCAATCTGCAAACGAGATTACTATTGTCAGCATCGATTTTCTTACTTGCATCCCCATTACATATATATATATATAATGGCATATGTATCATCTACGTACCTACCACTTGACCTATGCACAAAAAGCCTGTGCTAAAACACACGGCACCGTGTCATTCAGTGTTGTGTTTCGTATTTTTTCCGGCCGGCGTGTTGTTGCACGCCTTCTTCTACTATCGCAACGAGGACATTCGATGATACGAGTCAGGTTGTGATACATACATATGTATATCTCTCTCTCTCTCTCTCTCTCTCTCTCTCTCTCTCTCTCTTACATATATATGTGTGTATGTATGTATATGTATATATATATATATATATATATTATGCGTGTGTGTGTATATATATATATAGAAAATATATTTGGTGAAGCTTTTAGATAAGGGGAGGGCGGCCAAGCGCCCCGGAGGCGCAGAGGTAGTGTGAAAGTCTTGTTTGAATCGTATATCTATAAAGCTAACCTCCACCTCTCCACGCCTCTACACCCCTCCACCCTCCTACACCTCCACCCCCTCCCCATCCTCCCCCTCCCCACCCTCCAGCCCTCCACCCTCCCCTCCCCCTCTTCCACCCCCCCCTTCTCCACCCGCCTGATATCAATGGGCCCGGAAGGCAACGGAGGTAGTACAAGTTGTGTGTTTCGGTATTATAGAATCCGCATATCAAAGTATAGTCACCATATATACACATACATGCATGGCTATATAACTAACTTACTAATCATGTATATTATGCAGTCTGTACATCCAGAGATTTCGACCAGTCTTTGTGTTTACGCATTATTTCTTGGGCTTTCTTCTCTGTTGCCATCCCATCGTGTCCTACAGGACGTAAGTTTCAGAGGAAACGGTGCCCCAGTGAAGAGGCTCCATACTAACTAGGCTTCGTAACTCAATCACAGCATACAAGAAACCCACCCCTAAGTCCTAAACCCCTCAACTCGAGACTACTAAACCCCTGCCATGTGACCAAATCTCACCTCTGAGCTCAGCCTCCTGCAGCTTCGAGCCGTGCAAGGCACGCCCGGATGCATCATCCTTCGGCCCTTTGCAGACGCGAAGCATCGCATCTCAGTGTGATTACGAGTTGTATATATATATATATATGCATATACACACACATATCTTTATAGAGCAAAAATACCAACAAAGTTGACCTAACTGCGCTATCAATATTGATAAGAAGAAGGATAGTAATACTAACAATCTTAACAGTACGAAATGACAACACGACTGTTGCTAACACTACTGCTAATGCCAATACTAAGGACAGCAATGCCATCATCATTATCATTACCATCGTCATCACCATCATGATAAACCCGTCATCACCACAGTATCCTTACCGCTGACAACAGCCATGCTAATAATAGCAGTAACAGCAGCAGGAACAAAAATAGCAACAATCCTTATGTGCACATGGTTCTAAGCAATAGCAAGATACTTGTTGTTACTAGAATTGGTGTAACTGCCATTATTCTTGTTGTTCTTAATATACCGACAGGAATGTTGACATCAATAGCTACAGTATGAACCATAACTACAATAAGGTTTCAAAAGGATATTAGTATCTTTGTAGTAAGAAAAAGCAACAGCAGCAACAACACTAGATTTCATAATCATCAGAAAATTGGTGATATGTCGGCAAACATATCTCAGCACCAAAAGCCACTGTTTGAAACCATGTTTTCCCTGCCTAGTCTCGTTACTGATGTGCGTTTAAGGCTTACGCTTTAGGGCGATGCTCAAACCTAAACCAAAGCAGGTCCAGTCTGTAGAGGTGCCCTACAGCACAGTCATCGCGAGAGCTGAGCCAGCATGGAATGGCGAGCAAGGGCTAAGCAAGGCTGGTGCATTGCACGGTGTCTGCGCCGATCCTGAATGGTACCTGGGCATGTCCACGCTATCCCTGGGAGTTCCTGCTGTGTACAGGGTTTTCGGTTCAGCCCGAAATTCGCACCCCAAAGCCTACGGCAGAAAGCCTCAGCAACGCGAAAGCGTCTGCGGGGGCCTGAAACCTACGAGCACTGCACCCGCAAATCCCTGAGGTCCAAACCCTGTGGGCTGCGAGTCTTCGATTTGTTTCACAACGGCCTAGGGTTTCGGATTTACGTAGGGTTGTTAAGTACTAGCTTGGCACGAGGACGGTTGAATATATGGTTTCTAGCTCCAAAACCGGCTTCGGTTTTTCGAGTTCAGAGGCTTCTTGTAGTTGGGGATCGCCCTCTTAGTTGGTAGCCGTGCAAAGTGAAGTGTTCGCAAGATTTTGGGTGACGTGCGCAACATAGGAATGCTGAATAATTGGGATAGGGTTTCGGGGTAGACTATACTTTAACTATACCAAGGACCCCCCCAAAAATAGCATTCGTCATAGGCCCTATATTGCGATTCGCTGGGTCGCTGGGCAGTGTGGCCAACAACGGATTTCAGGGTTATCTAGGTCAAGGCAAGGCTGCACCTTGGGGCATGGATGTGTCATTTTGTGGCCGATTGACTTGGCCAAGTCTACGGCAACACGTACTCTGGAGGTCTGAATAAGTAGCAGTAGCATCTCCTTAGAGCATCACAGTCACTATATAACTATGCCCCCAGTACTTGTTTTTTCCATGTTCAGGCCTCCATATTGCCCCTTTGCGCGACCACTCTTCCGTTCTACGGGCGCCTTTGGGGTTATGCCGCGACCCACCAGTGGTTCCCAGCCGCTTCTGATGCGCTCTCGGGGCCTCATTTCATGCATGTCATGTAACCTTAAGCCGGAATAACCTACCTTTTTAAGGACTTATATAAGGAAATCATGATAAGGAACCTTAAAAAGGTGGGTTATTCAGGGTCATGTAAGGTCTCAAGCCCAGTCTGTCTTTGAACGGTAATCGGTTTTCCATCCTAAGTTTTGAACGGCAGTACGTTTTCAAGCCTGCAGCAAATGCGAATGCCTTAACCCTGCAAGCACCCCAAACCCTAAACCCTAAACCCCTAAACCGTGAAACAATGTCCGAAAGCACCGAAACCCTGAAGGCCGGAGCAACAAGTTCCCAAAGTCAAGAACCAGACTGTTTTGTTGCTGGTCGGGTTACCTTATACTGTCTTATGATAGGAGTCGGAGTCGGAGAACAGGTTATCCCCCAACGAGGTATTATAGTTCAAGGTCTAGGTAGAGAAAAGTCAGGAGTCTCGCTGCAGGTGGAAGATGTTCCTCAACCATAAACCCTAAGCCGATAATCCTGAGTCCTTGCCTCGATACCCCACTGTATTCCGAGAGACGCCAAGACCCCTTAATTAAGCAATATCCCCTGTATGGGTTCAATTTAAGCGATATTCCTCAATGTAGGGGTTTTGTTCTCCTTGAGATCCCCTTTCATTCTCAACCCTGCAGCCTACTTCTAATGCTTGAACCCCAACATTCAGTCATTAATCTTCGACACCGCAAAAGCCTGAGAACAGGGGCTCCGCACTTTTGTTGATCAATCACGATAGTTGCCCTAAGGCTCCATGTACCCATATAGTATATACTTAGGCCTTAAAGTGCCTATCTCGGGACCCCTTTACGGCTAAAGTACCTACTATAACCCTGGGCATCAAAATAGCCCGAAAGCCACATATAGTATGGTCTTTGGGCCCAAAAGCCTCAGTATATGAGTCCTTAGATGCCTAGGGTTTACGGCTTAAGTATCTACTATAAAGGTACATGGAGCCTTTGGGTTGGTAGCAGATGACGCCGTTTTCATACGTCACTACCGGGTCTCGGTCTCCACGGAGGATGCAGTCATGGCACATGAACTCGGATCTCCAGTAGTACCCTTATTCCCTTTTTGTAGTCTTAGGTTCCTTATAAAGTTACCCAATACCAAAAAGAGAGGCCTTTTTATTCTTAGGTTACTGGGTATCCTAGTGAACTCTACTTTGAGGAGTGGCTTAGGCCATGAGGGACAGCTAACAGTGGAACCCTCAAGTACGGTTGATGTACCAGAATTCTCATAGTTTAGGGTCCTGAAGGTAATGCGGGATTTGTGTCATCAACCGTAGGTTTAGGGTTTAGGGGTTTGGGCTTAGGGTATAGTTTTAGGGCCGGTTTGGCTCCCAGCCTCCCTACGTGAGCTGGAATTAGGATTAGGATGTATCAGATGGGTCTTCGTACGGAGGGACATACGGTTGATGGTATAAATCCTGCATTACCCAAAATATGGAATATACCATATTTCCTTAAGGTAATGCAGGATTCATGTAACCATGTCCATCCTTAGGTAGGTTACATCATGACCCCCACCGAAAAAGGTGCTGGCAACGATGCCTGTTGGAGTTTCCGAGGAAATGTTGATAGTAGTTAGATGACTTCAACCCGCAACCTCAAACCCTAAGCCCCAAACCTTCAACTCCGAAACCCTTGGCCCTAAACCGTAAATGAAACTAAACCCCTCAAACCTCTGAAGCGAGTCCGAGGATGCCGAGATCCCGTCTTGAGAGTTGCTGTCGCTCGCTGGTGGCTTTGAGTCGGCTCTGTTCCGCCTTCCTGAATCCGCTTTTGCGACTTTGCGCAGTAGCTGACTTACAAGTTCTCGTTACGTAGCTTGGAGATATACATATATATATATATATATATATATAACCTACAGCGTAGAAAATCCAGTATAGAATGTAACGTATCTGATATGTGATATAACAGCCTTTTTTGATGGACCAAGGTAACCGCAGCTTACCTACACAAGACCTTCCCAGAGACTCCAATATCCCTTAAGGAACATTCCTTAAATCATATTAGGGATCGTACTATAGTTTAAGGTATATTCCTAAGGGGTATTGGAGTCTTGGGTTTCTTCTTTATACCGTCAGATGCAGATTAAGCCGCTGGCTCGGCTGTAAGACGAAGCTCCCATGGGTGAGTTTCTACTCTCCAGGCGCCGTCATGTAGATGTTTGTTTTTCCGGATCCACTCGAGTTTGGAGTTCGGGCTAGTAGGATACATATATATATATATATATATATATATTCATTCATTTATTTAGTTATTTTTGTTTTCGTTCATATCTGTATATATTTATACATGTGTATATATATATATATATATCTCTCTCTCTCTCTCCTCTCTCTCTCTCTCCTCTCTATCTCTCTCTGTCCCTGTCTGACCTCTCTATCTGTTTTGTGTTCTCTCTCAGTCTCTCTCTCTCTCTCTCTCTCTCTCTCTCTCTGTCTCTCTCGCCATTTGTAAAACAGAATGCGGGAATAGGAATATCCTGGAGAACTTGCCGGACCAATGATCTCGGTGAATAGATGCACTGGGTAAGCACAGCCCTCAACGTATCCTGCATGCCGCATGTGGGGGTGGATCAAAATTATGGACACCTTTTGATCCCCTAGTACCTAGACTGTAAGGTATATACTGTAATACAGACCCCAAAAGGGCCCATAATTTTGATCAACCCCTATATGCCACATCGCAATTGGAAGCCCCAGATGGAAGCGACGGTGCTTGCCAACTGTGCGACGAGCCGTGGCCGTCAGTAGACATTTTTGTCTAAAGCAGTGTGGTATGGAAGTCGTATTATGATGATAGTACTATGATGTGCCCCCGGCTTAATCAGGCTCTTGTGTTACGGACATCTAGGGCTTAGGGCTTGTCGAGCCCACACCCAAACTCTCCTTTCATCACTTCTAGGCTTCAGTGACGACATGTTGAAGCCTAAGTTCCAAACCCTTTTATCCTACAGTAAGCCCCAAAAAGCTGGAAATCGGATCAATGAAAAATTAGTGCTGGGATTCCTGATACAGTAGGTTTTCAACCTTTGGTCCTGTACTATAAACCCTAAACCCCCTCAGCCCACAGCCCGAAACCCCTTCAGCCTGAATCGTAAGCTGCGTCAGCCCCAATACCCCTTCAGCCCTAAACCCCAAATTTCTTGAGGCCTAAACCCAAAACCCCTCAAAGCATAGACCGCCTCGAAGCCACATCTAGCGATCTGCAGCTTCGCATTCACGCCCCACGCCTGGCCGTTGGGCGCCCATCTTGCTCGGCATCGATTCGTTTACTTTGCTTGCCGGCAATGGGGTTTAGGGTGCAGGGATCCTTGCATCCAGGATTCTTCTGTTTGTGACTTCCTGGACCCCAAAAGTATGTAGAATAATATCCTTTTATAGGCTTTGGGCCGTCATTTTACCTACTTTGGGGGGGTCTACTTAAAGGATCATGGGACTTAGTAACTAAGGTTATTAGTAGGGCAACTATACCTATAACTACTTATAACTCCAATTAGGGTACCTAGAACCTTACTTACTAAGTCTCATGATCCTCCCAGTAGACTCTTAGAGCCCTAGTCCTTGTGCCCTAGACCCCAAGCCCTAAAGTCGAAACCCTTCAAATCCAAGCTAAGTATGGACCCCGAACAGATCTGAAACCGGCTTCTAGGGCCCCTGACGGGTTCATGTAGGGTATATAGTATATAGTAGGAATATGACCCTAAACCCCCTAAACCCCCTAAACTCCTAAATCCGAAACTCCTAAATCCTAAACCCTAAACCCCTAAACCCCTAAACTCCTAAACCCATAAGCCTTAAGGATCCCAGGGTTAGGGTCCTCGCATTATGAGCAGGATGGGGGTCGTGCCCAGAGTCGGCCCGGTGAGTCGGGTGGCCTTCCAAAAAGTTACACTCCCCCAGGTTTAGTGTTTTAGGGGTTAAGGACTTTAGGGTTTTAGGGTACTTAATGCCTTCCAAAAAGCTACACTCCCTAACGACCCCTCTAATAGAATCCTTATGTTGGGGGTCTAGCTACACTCCGCAGGTTTAAGCGAACTTAAGGCCTCAGCGTTAAGGATTTGGAACTTACAGGTTCAGGGTTTTAGGTTTCGAACTTAAGGTTTCGAAGATCAGCGTTTAAGATTTCGGAGCTTAAGGGTTCAGGGTTAAAGATTTCGGGCATAGGGTGCAGGGTTTAGGGGTTATGGGGTTCAGGATTTAGGGTTTAGGATTTTTAGGGTTCGAGATTTAGGGTTCAGGGTTCATAATAGGGTTCAGGGTTGGAAATTCAGTTTATAGGGCTCAGGGTTTAGCGTTTTTCGGGGCTCCGGGTTTATAGGGCTCCCGCTGGGTTTATGGGGTTTAGGGTTCAATGTTTAAAGTTTAGGATGTTTCGGGTTCAGTGTTCACGGTTCCGGGATTAGGGTTCCGCGTTGGGCTCAGGGTCCTGGGTTTAGGGTTCATACGGTTCAGGGTTTAGGGTATGTAGGGTCTAGGGTTCAGGGTTTAGGTTTGATGAGTTCGATGGCTCCTTCCAAGGATTCCTTCAAGAGTGTCTCTAAGGATTTTAGAGTGTAGCGTTTCAGGGTTTCGAGGTCCCCCAGGCAGCACTCCATCCATATATATATATATGATGTGTTTCGAGTTCCTGGCGCATTGGAGTTTGGATGTGTGGATCAAGAGCCGAGGGGCTTGCGGCTTCTAATGCGGCTCCAGGGTTCACTCTTCTTGGTCTTCAACGGAGTTCGGGATTCCGTGATGGTCTACGGACCTGAACTCTAAACCCTTAACCCCCTAAACCCCTAAACCCCCTAAACCCCTACGCCCCTAAGCCCCCTACGGAGCACAGTTGTGTTTGGGACATAGGAGTCCGAGGTGCAAGATATGGACTTCTAGGGCTTAGGGTTTAGGGGTTAGGGGTTTAGGGTTTAGGATTTAGGGGTTTAGGGTTTCGGGCCTGGGAGTGTACTTTTGCAAAGTGCGCCACCAGGTTCTGTGGAGCGTGCCTTCATTTTAGTGAGATGACAAGATCCCACCGTGACGAAACGCTGCATCGCCTAACACTGTAGGCTGTAGGACCAAATGACCCTTAAAAGTAGGGGCCTTATACCCATATACTATGAATCCCTGTATGGTATATGAACCTTAAACCCTTTTAGGGTTCATTTCGTCCTTAAGGTAGGATACAATGCAACA
Source organism: Symbiodinium sp. CCMP2592 (assembly GCA_905221615.1). Taxonomy (NCBI): domain Eukaryota; class Dinophyceae; order Suessiales; family Symbiodiniaceae; genus Symbiodinium; species Symbiodinium sp. CCMP2592. The sequence continues at coordinate 1,036,115 of CAJNDT010000558.1, read as the reverse complement.
GAGCGTAGTGTAGCTGCCATTGCCCTTGCCCACAACACACGAACCAAAACATAGGTCTCATATACATCACATGCAGATGCGCGCGTTTGCAGCACATGCGCCACGCGCTCATCCAAAGCGATACAACACCCAAAAATCCCCGGGACCGTGGATACCGTAAGCCCTTAACCCTTAAACCCTGAACCCTAAACCCTAAACCCCCCGTTGTGGTCGCTTCCTTGCTGGCTGGCGACTGTCGGGGAGGTGGACGTTGTGAAGGAATGGGTGGCACCCTGAAGGTCTTCTGAGATGAGGGGAATGTGGATTTAGTTGAGAGCCGACTGTCGGCAGACGTAAAAGTCAACTCAACTTTAAAAAAAAACCCTAAACCCTGACTTACTTGGTAGCTGACTAGGCCCAGCAACCATTGACCTTTGACCTTTTGGAAACAGCCCCAGCATGGTTCATGGTTAATACTGGGGCCTAAACAATTACCTATTGCGTGGAGTGCCTTCTTACAACTATCGTGTAATTGGCCCCCAAACCCTATTCTAATTATTAAGGCTCCTATATGGGTGGTTGTCAAAATTATGATCCGTTTTGGGGTTCTTAATACTGTATAATACGGCACCTAAAATTTAGGGTATCCTAAAAGGGACCCTAAGTTTGACAACCACCCATATTATGTAGGCAGGGGAGCTGCTGAGCCAGGTGTACTACGGGGTTCAGAGTTCAGGGGCTTCAATAATTCGAACAGTGCTCGAAGTTCTAGGTTCCATCATATAGGTGCCTTCATAATTAGATCTTTTGGGGGGAGGGGTATACTATGGTATAAATGTATGATTAAGAACTCTGGGGGATGGTATTACTGATTATTCCGACGCCTGGATGGGGGATGGCATTGATTTCAGCACGAGATTGGACCCTACCAAGGGCGGTCGACACTTGTCTTCCAGGCACCGGCACATGCAGCCGCAATCCAGCATTCGTCGTTTCCAATGTAGCTTTATTCCTCCGAGACCCTGGCCCCTGAACCCCTTATCCCTAATCTTCTGAACCCGTTTAAGTTGCATCCTTTGCCAGCATAGCCTCTTCAGGTCAAGGATTCTTGCCAACTGTTTTCAGAGCTTGCCCGTCTCCGATCAGCCACGAATTTCTTGAAGCCTGGGTCGCGCGGCGCAGATCTAATGGGCGAATATGTGGCACCGAATCATTACAGGAGTTGGTTTTGGATCGAGTTTTGAACTTTCAGCAAGTTGAGGCTTTTGCCTATCTGCCCTTCCAATCTTGCCTCTTGACCAAGGAGTCAAGCTTCATCTCCTATAGATTCTTTGGCTGACGTAGCTACCGATGGAGGCCGTGACGCACGCCAGCAGTCTCAAACGTGTAACCATAAATCCGGCCATACACCCGCTTCCTACATAGTGGGGCCCGCATCTAAGCTTGAACTGAGTGGTTGTTTTGGCTATTCGCTGCATCCTACGTCCTACACCTCCTGAACCCTGAAGTCGTTTATACACCCTCTCAAGCTCATGCAGCTTTCTGCAAGGTCTCATCAGAAACCGGAACTGATTGTAACCTTAAGCTCGGAAGCTCAATGCCGCCAAGTTATCAATCCGACAGCATGGAGCCTCCCAAAGCATGGTACTACAGGGGTTTTAATAGTTGCCTATACTGTTTGGAGGGTCCTTATAGTATCCCTCAAGGACATCTTCCACTTCGTAGGACATGGTTCACGGCCCAATGCCAGTTTTTTTTACGGCTTGTTCCGTTAGCACGGGACACTGGGCTGCCTCTATAGGGTGTACCCTAAGGCCCCATAGTAGTTCCTTTTTGTGGTTCATATTTAGAATCCTACAAGGTAATCCCCCAAAGGAACTACTTTGGGGCCTATGGGTAAGGACTACAACCCTAAACCCTAAACCTCTAAGCCCTAAACCCCAAACTTTGGGGCCTATGTGCAAGGACTACAACCCTAAACACTAAACCTCGAAGCCCTAGACCCTAAACTTTGGGGCCTATGGGTATAGGACAATCCCTATGTGAGGTTTTCGGGTTTAGGCTGCGGGACCTTGGAGGCTCGCTTCGTTCGATGCCTTTAGAACCGGTTTAGGGTTTAGGACTTGGGGTTTAGGGTTCAGGATTCGTGGTTTAGGGTTAGGGTTTAGGATTTAGGGTTTAGGATTTAGGGGATCGATGCTTGTAGAACCGAAACTCGGTTGCTTAGTAGCTGAGTGGATACACTTTACACTTTTGGGGATCATATTCCCCACGATAAAACTGAAAGTGCACACGTTTTGGGGGTTATGAACTCAGCAACTCAGGTTGTAACATGGCTTGGAACATTGATGTTGAGGGCTGTTTAAGGGTTGTTTTATGTTTGTTTACCAGGGGTTTTTAGGGTTTAGGTCCAGCTGTGTGGTAATACGGCAGAAGTTGCGTGGATTGTCATGTGCTTCCACCCAGATGTCTTTTGAAGTCAGCTCCGTCCATTGCTCGCCAAGGTTTGAGTATGTCATGCATGGCCATCATTCGGATAACAGTGGTTTCAAGAAGCCGTGGCGATGATCCGTTCTCAAGCCCGCAGAAACTGAAAGCATGCGTTGGACTAGCGTTGTACTGAGTATTCCGTGTGTACTGGGCATCATTACTCCTAGTAGTGGTTGTGGTAGTTGTCGTCGTCTTTGCAGACGTAGTCGTAGTCGTAGAAGTGGTAGTCGTAGTAGCAGTAGTAGTCGTCGTCGTGGTCGTGGAGCAGCAGCAGCAGTAGTAGCGGTGGCGGTGGTGGCGGCGGTGGTGGTGGTGGCGGTTGTAGTAGGGCCGTTGATCATTCCACCAAAACCGTAGTCTCTCAGGCTCGCCTATGTGACCCCCGGGGCACTGCCTTTGACCTCAACAGAATCGGTAGCTGGGGCCGCAGGTACACCCCGAACTCATTTGAGCCGCCAATATCGACTTCGATCCTCCTTGACCTCAACCCAATGTCGTAACTGCATGCAGTCTCAAGGCCCCGTAGACTCATCTGGCTAAGCCCTTCTTGTCATTCACCTCCAAAGCGAGCTTGGTTCGGGGCGGACCTCCAAAGGGGGCTTTCGACCGATGTTGGGTTCACTCGCCAGACCTAGCTGCTTCGTGGTCGCGCCGCATACATACGCAAAGGACATGAATACAGGCATGGTTTATTATGATGACTATGGAACGCCCAACAGTTTAGCATGGGCATGTGGGGAGGGGGACGAATAGACTTATGCAATCTTAGGTTTTAGTATAGGACCAGGCTTGTGCTATCTTGTGGTTTCATATACAGGTCTATGCGATTATGACCACCTTACTAGTTCAGGCCACACTCACGAGCGTGATTGTTTAGTTCATTTGTTTAGTTTTGACAAGCCGCAGGAGGTCGCTCAGGGTGTAGAGGCAATGTTTGGAAACAGGAAGTGGTACCGTGTTGACTTGATGTAGTTGAAGCGCTTTCTCTGTTGTCGATCATGGTTTGCATTGTTCATGGCACCTGTTTAAGCGGTGCCGATGTTCCTGCCTTTAGAGCCACCTGTGCGCCGTGTTGTAACGGCACGTCTCGCTTGCCTTCGCGTGCGGGAAGTTTCAAGTGCCTTGGCCAGTCAAAGGTGCGAGCCGGCTTCGGTCTCCGTGTGTGCACTGGGGGAAAATCTGTAAGCCCTACCTCTACCACCAAAACGGTGACTTCCGTAAAAAGAAAAAAACACGATACGGAACCCTAAAAATGCAGGTTTCTTACCCTGGGGCTCCAAGTATACAAATGTACACACCTTGTCAAGTCCGTAAATAGTACTTGACTTGGGCTACCTGGAGCCCAGGTTAGGGAACCTTAAGCCCCAAATCCAATTCCAGCACCGGTATAGTAGAGTGGTAGAACCTTATAAGCCTCCAATCAACCCTAAACCCTGTAGATCCCTTGAAAGGAACCTTTAGATCCCTTTAAAGGAACCCTTAGATCCTTTTGAAGGGAACCCTAAACCCCTGAACCCTCCAGCACCGGTACGGGTGAGCTGCCGTCGGCTCCCGCTGGCCTTATTGGGTCCACGAGGATCAGAGTGAGGCCTTGTAGCAACGTGGAAGCTTGAGGCCTCCTGCTCGCGGTGCACACCGAATATAGCAGCCCAAATGATTACGAAGATGTTCCTTTGGGTTCCTTCTTAACACTGCCGAATATAGAAGCCTGGTAGTTACCAATGTCGTTCCTTAGGGTTCCTTACTACAGTGTATAGTGCGAATATGTTCCTCTAGACTCCTTTTTAACATGCCCAAAACCCTATATATTCTCATGGTGATTTTTTTCATTGTAAAGTAAAAGCCAGAAAGTTGGAATATGATTATCCTAGACCCTTTATGGTACATTACAAGGTATCCTACCCTGAAACCATATTCCAACTTTCTGGTTATAGGTACCCTAATTGGAATTATAAGTAGTTATAAGTATAGTTGCCCTACTAATAACCGTAGTTACTATGTCCCATGATCCTTTAAGTAGCCCTAAGGCCCCTCTTATAGAACCCTTATAGATCCCTTTTAAGGAGCCCTTTAAAGAACCCTATAGTTACTATGTCCCATGATCCTTTAAAGTAGAGAGCCTTCAGCATGACAAGCGGGCAATGACGGAACCAGGTCCGAAAGCACCAACAGCACTGCCAAAGTTAACGACAACAATGTAGTAGTAGTAGTCGTCGTAGTAGTAGTAGTAGCAGTAGTAGTAGTAGTCGTCGTAGTAGTAGTAGTAGCAGTAGTAGTAGTAGTAGTCGTCGTAGTAGTAGTAGTAGCAGTAGTAGTAGTAGTAGTAGTCGTAGTAGTAGTAGTAGCAGTAGTAGTAGTAGTAGTCGTCGTAGTCGTATTAGTAGAAGTAGTAGTGGTAGTAGTAGTAGTAGTAGTAGTAGTAGCAGCAGTAGTAGTAGTCGCAGTAGTAGTAGTCGCAGTAGTAGCCGTAGTCGTATTAGTAGTAGTAGTAGTAGTAGTAGTAGTAGTAGTAGTAGTAGTAGTAGTAGTAGTAGTAGTAGTAGTAGTAGTAGTAGTAGTAGTAGTAGTAGTAGTAGTAGTAGTAGTAGTAGTAGTAGTAGTAGTAGTAGTAGTAGTAGTAAGTAGTAGTAGTAGTAGTAGTAGTAGTAGTAGTAGTAGTAGTAGTAGTAGTAGTAGTAGTAGTAGTAGTAGTAGTAGTAGTCGCAGTAGTAGCCGTAGTCGTATTAGTAGAAGTAGTAGTGGTAGTAGTAGTAGTAGTAGTAGAAGTAGTAGTAGTAGTAGTAGTAGTAGTAGTAGCAGTAGCAGTAGCAGTAGCAGTAGCAGTAGCAGTAGCAGTAGCAGTAGCAGTAGCAGTAGTAGTAGTAGTAGTAGTAGTAGTAGTAGTAGTAGTAGTAGTAGTAGTGGTAGTAGTAGTGGTAGTAGTAGTGGTAGTAGCAGTAGTAGCAGTAGTAGTAGTAGTAGTAGTAGTCGCAGTAGTAGCCGTAGTCGTATTTGTAGAAGTAGAAGTGGTAGTAGTAGTAGTAGTAGAAGTAGTAGTAGTAGTAGTAGTAGTAGTAGTAGCTTGAAAGTGGTAGTACTAATCGTGGAAACGACAAGCCGTAGTCGTCACCATCCGAGTAGCTACTAGCAATACTGTCGGATGGGCTGTCGGTGGTCCCAGAAAAATTAGTAACAGTAGGGAGAAGCCAAGGAATCGAGGAACATGAACTGTATACTCCCACTGATACAACATGCAGCCACACCAAGCTTCCTAACAACCCCAACCACTTCAGCAACACTATACGCGAGTTTCAGGAGCTAGTTCTACGGGCGCTCGCGTGCTTTGTTCTTGTCATCCTCTTCCCCCCCCAGACCCCCTTAAATCCTAAACCCTTACCGCCTTACCGGTCATGGGCACTAGGTCAGGGCATCAAACCGAGCAGACGGCTGTAGACTCCGCTTGGGTCCAAAGCCCAGAGCTGCTCTCGAGCCTCTCAAACTCTCCAGTGGCGTTCGTTCGGGGATTCAGAGTTTGAGGGTTTCTAGGTTTTCGGGATCCTCAGGGCTTTAGGATTTAGGCTCTAGGTTAAGGGTTTGGGGTATTAGGGCTTGATGCTTCAGGGTTTAGGGTTGAGTCCTTAGGGTTTAGAGTGTGTGTTTGGAGATGTATTGTTGCAACACCTCCCCCTTTCCCGGCGCCTAGCCAGCCACTTCCAACTGCTATGTCGTGAAGAGAACTGGTCAGAAGCGCCATCGCTGTCATTTTCAGGCTTCGGATCGCCGAGACTTCGGTTGGGGTACCGTGCTAGTTTCCAGGTGGCCCAGACAGCACAGGGTTTAGGGTTTGGGTTTTAGGGTTTCGGTTTAGGGATCAGTGCTGAAGCAGTCACGATAGGTGCACAAAGTCTGCAGACCTTCTTACAGACGTGGCCGCTGTTCTCCTCACTCCAATCCTTTAGATCAAAAGCCGGTCTTCCTAAACCCCAACACTTCAGTGAGCACCGCAGTATGAAGGCAGCAAGATAGATCTTCACCTCCCAGGGCGCTAGGGCAGCTGTCGTTGATGCTATCACGCTTCAAGACTTTCCTATTGGAGTTCAGCGTTCAATTTCCCATTGGGTTTTAAAGAGAGGGGCAGCTCACAAGGCCAGCATGCGTAAAGTTCGAGGAATGTTGCATGTTGCTTGGCAAGTGACCGCGAGGACATCATTTGAATACGCCCAAAGTGAAAAGCGAGTCCATGTCTGTTCTTGGTTGTTGATGTGCTGACTTGGTGGCTGCATCGAGACTCAGCTCAACCCTAAATCCTAAACTATACCGTGGATGGTGTCTGATGTGTACTTCATTCCGATATGGGAGTTTCCGAAAATAGGGACCCTAATATAGTAGCTTAAATAGTAGGGTCCTTACTATAAGGACCCCTAAGTCAGGTACCCCTGTTTTCGGAAACTCCCATATCGACCCGACATCGTACACCCTCTAGTCCGAGCCCCAGCATCGCTTAGCGAAGAAGGCAACTGCAAGGTTGCAGAAACTTTCAGGCCTAAACCAAACCCGAAACCGTGGCTCTAAACGCCAGGTTTGTTTCTTACAGGCGATGCTCCTGTCGTTCACAAACGACCATGATATGTCATAGATGTATATTTAGATTTTTGCAGATCCCCTTGTCTCCTTGTGCATTCCGGCCCGCAGGAAACGATACAAGCTCACCCGTGTCATTCAGCGGCTAATTCTCTGCCTTTTGGGTGCTGCCGGCCTGGACTTGCCTTGTTTTCGTATTATTAGTATTGGGTGTGATTTCCATGCAGCCCCAGAGGCATTTTGATAGTTTTCTTCGCATGTTGCACGTGTATGCGTATGTCTATATATATACATATATGTACATGATGCATACGTACATGTATACATACCTAATTATGTATATTCATTCATTTTACATGTATAAGCATGCGCGCATGTACAGTTTGCATATATGCATGTGTGACCGTGTGCATGTATGCATGCATGTATGCATGTAAGATCATTTGAGGAGTCATGCCACGGCCCTGTATGGAAGATCCTGAGTTTTTTTTGTTGTTTCAGCTTTGGAGTGTGTGGTATCCAGTTGGGTTTTGCCCAACCCGGCCTGAATCCTCAACACGACCTAGAAAGTCGGATCTACCTAAAGGCTATATCGAGGATTCTAACTTCTATTAACAATTGAGCTAGGCACGCTCGACCCTGCCCCTAAACCATGATGCGTGGTAGTCACGAGCACCGGGAGTTGCGAAAGGGAGGATCAGGTCAACTCGAAGATGCGAACCGCCGTGCTCTGAAACCCCGAACACTAAAACCCAACTCCCCTTTGAGGCCCCAAACGCTAAAGCCGGACCCACTGACAAGAACAAAGCAATTCCAAAGCCTTGGACGCCACGTAGAAAAGCAACATAAGCAGCACCGTGCGAACGAGTATAGCCTTTATCCATATCTACCGTCTACTTGCCTCAGAACCATTACCCTACCTACAACAGCGCATCTACTTTCAACTGCATGGACCAGTGGCCAGGTGTTCTGCAGATCTGCCTTTTTGCCATGAGCGAGCTGAACGCGTCCAATGTCACGGGCTGAGGGCTTCCTGTTAAAACGACCCCAGACTCAAACATGCTCTGGGGTTTACAGTGCAGCCCGCACCGAAAGCTTCAGCTGCATGCCGTCTTGCTTTGCTCAGGAGTCCTCGTCTAGAGATCCTCGATTCGATATTCGGCGACACCCTAAACCTAAACCCTAAACCCTAAATTCGGTGTTGAGCTCATTTGGCTCGGAGTGCCCGAACTTCGCTTGACTGCTTTGAATCCTCGGCGGTTCACGGTTCGCACTGCTCTGGGAGTTACCCTGAGCTACCAAAACCTACTGCTTTGTGGGGGTCCGTGGTTTATCGTAAGAACTCACACAGGAGTAGGTTTTGGTAGCTTAAGTTAGGTCTGGCGTACTAGCCAAAAGAGCTGAGGTTTCGGTTTATGGGTGTGAAATTTGCGGTTCAGTGTTGCAAAGAGGTTCCGTATATGCTACTATCATGGAGTTAGGTGCCCAAAACCACAATAGTGATACTCTTTTGGGACCTAGTGGCAGTGTATGGGAGTTTCCGAAAATAGCAGACCCTAATATATAGTTAGTAGGATCCTTACTATAAGGACCCCCAAAATAAGGTACCCGTACCCCTAATTTTCGGAAACTCCCATATGGGGCCCCCTAGGGTATGTTTGAATTCAATTCCCCAGATCAAGAGTTGTTCTACGGCTTAGAGTTTCGGATTTTGGGGTTAGAGGTTTGCAAGAGATGGGTGGTTGTCAAAATTAGGGGTCCCTTTTGGGTACCCTAAATATTAGGTGCCGTATTATAATGAGGACCCAAAAAGAGACAATAATTTTGACAACCACCCAGATGTACCCCGGACTACACCAAGAATTCAAAACTTGAAACCTAACCAGCAGCTTGGAAAGGCCGAGGAAAGACACGTTGTTGCAGGCTTCCTCTGCTCCGAAGCCAAGATGCACGGTATACTATAGAAGCTGAAATAAGTGCGAATATGATTCCGTAGGGTTCCTGAATAAAACTACGCTATGAAGGAGCCCAGAAGCCTATTCTAATTATGAAGGCCCCTACATGACCCAAGCCCAACAAAGTCGAGCTAGGACCCTCACACATTGGGATCCCTTCTTTTCGAAGACTGCCAGATGTATCCCAAACAACTGCATAGAAAGGTTTAGCGCCATTGATCTTGCAAGGTGCTTCGTGTAAGGGAGGGGACCTTTGGGCTGTGCAGGTTACTAGGGCATTTTTTCCACAGTAACCTACATGCTGAAACCCAACTGCCAACAACACTCAAACACCCTAAACCCATATGCCCTTAACCGTAAATTCACAACACCTCAGGGAGCCCTGATCAACTACTGGTTGGCGATGCTTTTCGGATGCGCCGGGGAGTCGTTGTTGAGCACGTGCGGTGCTGAGATGGCTTGGGGGTTTAAGGGTTTAGGTTTTAGGCTTCAAGCGTTTTTTTCGTAGCCCCCAACTACCTCCTCATGAGGAATCGGAGATTGATGAGGGCTGGGGGTTCCCGAGCAACGAGCTTTGAGTGCCCGATTTGTTTTGGTTTATGGCTTATGTCATCATTGTAGCTGCCTAGATAAATCCAAGGGTAAAAGGACGGACCCTTAATAAGGACCCCTAGGTATATACCGTACCCTTAATATATCTATTACCCATTATATAGCCCCATTATGGGGTAGGGGTCCCCCTCCTTCTCCCCTTTGAATAAAGTTCAGGGTTTAGGGTGCTCAGGGCTTCGAGCCACGGTCTGAGGGCTTTGTGTTTGAGTTTGCGGTACTCTGAGAAATCCCGGCCTGCACATAGTACCCTAAATAGTAGGATCCTGAATATAAGGACCCCCAAATAAGGTACCCCTATTTCCGGAAACTCCCATAGGAAGCAGCAGGATTCCGAACCAAGCCCGAGTTTGGCTCTACCTGAAGAGTTGGCATGAAATGTCACGGTTTGCCTACCTGAAGCCTTGGTGTAACCCAATTGCGGGCTGTTCTACAGCAGGGCTCCATTAAACGACAACCTGCATTTGGAAAAGCAGCCCGAATATCATTCTCATGCGAGCTTTGGCCTTAAGCTAGCTGGGAATCCATGGACGAGAGGTTCCTTGACATGATTGAAGTCTGAAACCCATAATGAACCCTGGCTAGATCCTCACTTGCAGTTCCTTGCTTCGGTTACCGTCTGTCGTGCCTAGAAGACCCTATCCTTAAACGGACTCATCAACGAAGAAAGGTCAGCAGTTCGCCACCATCATTGGTTGCACCCCGTACCCCGAAATTGCAGAAGCTCACACAGCCTAAGGTTCAGAGCTTCGGAGGTACAAGATCTTTCTTCCCATAGCCTTCAGGTTCGACATCCGCGGCCCTGTGCGGCAGATCGTTTTCCTCCTGCTCTTCGTGATGGTGTGAAGTAGCGCCGACATTGTTGTGTTTCTTGTCCAGGGCAGGGCATGGGAAGCGGATGGCATGCACAGATCATGCGAACTGCACAGCAAAGCGGAGATTATGGAAGTGGTTCTTGCCAAGACCTGCCGGAAAGAAAACCTTAGGTGAGAGGCTTGCCCGGGTTGAGAAAGTTGTCTCTAGTTGCACTGTTGGGTCTATAGGGCTCATGGGGCTTTAAAACTCTCGGACTAAACCCTAAACCCTAAACCCTAAACCCTAATGTGATCAGGGGATCGGAGCTTCTCTCGAGTTTTTGGCAGAAGGCGAGGCGTGTGGCCATGACAATAAGCCGAAATGCTTGGACCCGCATGTTTCCTAATCGCTCTAGACTCCTTGACTTTTAAACCCTAAATCCGAAACCCCCTAACCCAAGACTCGGACTTGTGTAGCAAAGTTCTGGGTAGATCCACTCCTCCCCCCCACACTTAACCCCCTCCTCGACTGTCGAGCCTTCCTCTCCAGCAAGCCATCGCTATGGGAGTTTCCGGAAATAGGGGTAACTTATTTGGGGTCCTTATATTAAGGATCCTACTATTTAGGGTACTATATTAGGGTCCCCTATTTTCGGAAACCTCCCTATAGCGATTAGAGTTACAATCTCTATAACGCTTACCTGGACCGTTTGAGACCCGTTTTATCAGGCACTCCTTTATTACAGATTTCCTTAATTTCGACAAGTCTGGGGTTAAGGTAAACCCCCTAAACCCTAAACCCTGAACCAGCTCTACTGGCCTGAGCGTTCAAGGTGTGTGGTTTCTTACAACAGTTCATGGGGCTTCATTCAGCACCTTGTACCGTCTTCATAAGGGTTTAGGGGGCTTATAAGCTATGTATATCTATATCTATATATATATATATATATACACACACATACGGCGTTGTATGGGTCATGTGAGGTATGCAAGGTGTCATCAGGGACGTCAGTTCCTGCACCTACCACACCCATGCTTAGAATAATTCGAAGGTGGTGCTCCGTAGGGGATTCGGCGTTGTATACCAGAGTAAAGTGATGGTAGCTCATTCAGCAAGCCATTGGCTTTCAGTTTAAGCCAGCCAGATGTGCGGCACTAGCTGGAACTCGATTCGCTTTGGCGACAAAATGCCTCTTGCTCGTCACTACTGGCGCTGTCATGCTCCTTACACATGCGCAACGCAAAAGTACTGCAGGCACCATTACTGAATATAGATTAATTAGCAGCTGGAAGAAAGCCTTGCAGTTCGAATACCTAAGCCCGAACCGAAACCCTCAAACCCTCACGTCTTATGAAACCTAGAGTCTGTTACAGATGGCATGATGCTGCACGCTCCATGCGAGACTTGGGCTCAAGCCTGGTATGGGGCGTGCAATGATGCCTGGGTTAAGGGTGTAGGGGTTTGGATTCAGTGTCGTTGCGTATGCCTAAACCAGAAGCCAGAAGCCCCAAACTTCAAACCCGAAGCCCGTGACCCTAATCCCTAACCCTCCACCTTAAACCAATCCCCGAGCTCTGAACTTCAGTGTCGAATGCTCACATAGGCTGCACTTGGCAACTAGCCGGCAAGGTGAGGGAAGCAAACCAGAGAGTCGAGCGTCAAATGCTTCAATGCGCATTTCACATCAAGGCCTTAACTGCCTTGACTCGGGAATCGACATATACAAAGAGTTCCTAAGCCACCGACCTACCTTCCACAGTCCAATCCCGCAAAGGAAAGCCATTAACCCTAAACTCTCAAGCTTACCCATAGGCCCCAAAGTAGCTCCTTTTTTGGGGATTACCTTATAGCATTCTCTATATGAACCCCAGAAAGGAACTACTATGGGGCCTTAATTAGGGTAAACCACACAGCCAGCAAAGCCAACGCCAAAGCCCCCAATCCGCCCCTCATGCCGGTGAGCTTCCATTTTGGTGAGGCGCTTACATTCATATGGGGTTCCGGGTTTAGCGGTTTCGTTCTTCGGTTTTATGGTCTATCGGGGTTCGGGGTTCAGGGTGCTTCAGGAACCTACATCTTGCCCGAGATTGGCTCTGCACTGCTGAGAATAGCAGTTGGCAGTACTACTGCTACTTGTACTTCTAGGCAACAACACTGTAAGGCCTGCATGTTTACGTGAATTCGAAAATCGCTGAACTGCTCCGAAAACCCGCGAAGTTTCACAAGCCGCGGACATGGTCAACAGCCCGGTGAAGATCTTTGGTTTACAGTATGATGTCTATAGGTTATAATTCCCTAGGCTCTGGGTGTAGAACGGGTACTAGTATTGTTCCTGGACTGCAGATTCTGATGTTTTCGCTCAAACAAGACATATAGGCACCGGTACTTGCCCTCAGCCGTAAGTCTACGGAAATGAACACCATCGTGCGAACGGGATGGTACGGTAGAGCTTCGGGTGAAGAACACCAGGACAGAATTCCCAAGCTAAACCCTAAACCCTAAACCCCCAAACCCCTAAACCCCAAACCCTAAACCCTAAACCCCTAAACCCCTAAACCCTAAACCCCAAAGAGGAGAACCGGCCGGAAAACTTGGCGGGACGGCCAAAGACGCCGATCACGCTCCTGGCGGGCTTTCTTGGCTCTGGGAAGCTCGCCTCGACATACACGGCATGTGTCCGCATGTGTGCATATTTCTGTGAATGTATACATATACAGACTATATATATGTGTGTGTGTACATGTAGCTACTTAAACAGAGGGAGAGAGAGAGAGAGAGAGAGAGAGAGAGAGAGAGAGAGAGAGAGAAAGAGAGAGAGAGAGAGAGAGAGAGACGTGCGTTCTTTGGTTGATGTTTTAGTTGCTTGACCGGCTGGTTGATCGAGTGTTCGATTGATTGGCGGATCGATTGATTGATGTATTGTTTGCTTGATTGATGGCGGGATTGATTGATTGGCTGATTATCGATGCATTGGCTGATTCTTTGGTTGTCAGGTTTATTGTTTTTTGAACGGAGTTTCGGCTATTTGCGGTACAGGACTTAGGACGCATACGAAATATTGCCATTAAACATACAAAGCCCTATGGTATGCTCTAAGCCTAACTGGAGGCTCATACCCTACCCCTTTGTTAGGGCGCCTACTTTTTAAGATAACAGATCCTCACCATAAAACTAGGTATCCTAAACAAGGGGTAAGGTATGAGCCCTAAGCCTACTCAGGAAAACCACTCTCTTGAAGCACTTGCTGGAGAATCAGAGTGGTCTCCGAATTGGTGTTGACCGGAGCTGAGCTTCCTTTTGGGGTTTAGGGTTTTAGGGTTTAGGGATAAGGGTCCAATGTACCTACATGGGAGAATGTAGGGTTTCTACAATGGGAATTACTATTATGGTTTGGGGAAGTATCCCCCATAATAGTACCTAGGACCCTTTGGGAAAAAAGACTTCAAGTTTAGGGTTTTAAGTTTACCTGTTTTACTCACCAGAAACCCTTGCTTTGTAGGGCACCCTTTCATGATAATTATAAGGTCTCCTTCTATAGGTCCTGTAAAGTAGGACGTTTTTTGGGGGAGCCAGGGGGGGGGGGTGAAGGTAGGCTTTGTGATTTCGGCTCCTTGGTTTAGGATCCAGGGCGTTTCGGCTTAGGAGTGCTGGAGGGGTGGGGGGGAGATGTAGGATTTAGGGTTTAGGGTCTATAGGTGTTGGGGTTTAGGGTTTTGGGGTTTAGATGGTTTCGACTTAGGGGTTAGGAGAGCCGGATTTGAGGGAGAAGGCTTTCGGCTTTGGGGCGTGGAGGACTTGTCGTGGCCCGTCCTGCAAAGGGGGCCTTGTTGCTTGGTTCCTGGTTGAATGCCACCAGGCTAGGAGGAACTTCAGAGCAAGACGGAAATAGGGGACCATAATATGGTACCCTAAATAGTAGGATCCTTATTATAAGAACCCCAAAATAAGGTACCCCTAATTTTCGGAAACTCCCAGGTATGATTAGGGGCTTAAGGTTTAGTACGGGGGCCTTCGGCTGTGGCATCGTGAGCTTGGCACGGTGACTGGCCATCGGGTGGGGGTCGCTTGCAGTGGAAACCAGAAAGTTGGAACATCCTTATCCTCATGCCCTTAAGGAAAAATGCAAGGAATGTTATGTGGTGCCTACCCTACGTTTCATTGAGTTTTCTCCCTAAATACAAGGAATCCCAGCACTAATCATCCTAAACCCATGTTCCAACTTTCCTGGGATCACCATATCCAAGCCCAATGCCAGATCCTTCAAGGAGAAAGGCGCCCAATCCAGAATTGAGCTCAAAGCGAATAGCTATTGCCACGATGAATGTCGGCTCGAAGCACAAGGACACGAAGGGGATGGTTACCAGCTGGACGTCAATGGCTTTGGACAGTGCTCTTATCCCCAGGTCCGATAAGTAAGGTTTAGGGGTTTAGGGTTTGAGGGACAGCCAACCGAAATCTATTGCCAGCTTTGCCGCAAGCCGAAATCGTTGCCCTTCGGGCCATTATTGCACTCAGCCTGAGGATTCAAAGGACCCAGTAATTAGGTACCTACATTTAGGATAGTCGTTTCGTAGGTTACTGTGTTAGAAAGAGTATATGTATGATTACCCGGTACTTTCTTGGACCCTCACTGGTAGTGCAATTATACATGGTCTACAAGGGGATATTGCTGCTGATTGTTCTGACCAGTATATTGTACAGGGATGAGTTGCCTCGTCCACAAGGCCACAAGGCTTATACCTTGTAAGTAAAGATTGTAACCTAAGGATGGGACTGAATCACGGAACGTACCGTGCCGACGAGAACTATAGAGTTTAAGGTTTTCATGATCCGGCTCAAGGTTTCAGGCTGCAAGCGTTGCATGATTCTGTCTCTGGAAGTCTGCGGTTTAGAGTCTAACCTTGCGCATCTGCAAGGTGTGGTTAAGGGTTCAGCGTTTTGGGGTCCTATACGGCTCTAAGCGGCTGAAGGCTAAAGTGATCCCTAAACGTCACCTCTCCTCACAGATGGCTTGCCGGGGCATCTGGGAATTTCTCCCTAAACCTTGTCTATGAAGCCTTTAAGCCCTAAACCGTGTTGCTGAGGTCGTGAACGATGTGGCTTCCATCAACATCGACTCACAACTTGTCCGGAGATATGAGCCTCTTTGGAGCGGTTTAGGGATTTAGGGGAGAGGCAAATAGTCTCCAATGTGTGTCCGTTTGTTGGCCTGCGTCTTCGTGGCAGGATTCTGTGGGCATCTAGAGTTTGTGAGCCAACTTAACGGAGCTCATAGGAGATTAGCAGCTGGTAGCAACCTCGTTTCTTTGATTTTCTGAACTTGTCTTTTTGTGGTCAGGAAGCCGGTGCAGTTTGTCCTGGAGCCTCATCCATGGTCAGTGCTGTCTCTCCACAATCCTTCTGTCACAAGGCAAGTCCTAAACCCTTAAAGTTAAACCCTAAACCAGACAACCCCTAAATCCCTAAATGAAGCCCTAAACCAGACAACCCCTAAATCCCTAAATTAAACCCTAAACCAGACAACCTCTAAATCCCTAAATGAAGCCCTAAACCAGACAACCCCTAAATCCCTAAATTAAACCCTAAACCAGACAACCCCTAAATCCCTAAATGAAGCCCTAAACCAGACAACCCCTAAATCCCTAAATTAAACCCTAAACCAGACAGCCCCTAAATCCCTAGATTAAACCCTAAACCAGACAACCCCTAAATCCCTAGAGTAAACCCTAAACCAGACAACCCCTAAATCCCCGATCCTAAATCACAAACCCAAATCCTACGCCCCGATTTCATGGCACTGCCTCGGATGTGGCACAGAAAAACCTCCACCTCTACGAAGCTCCATGACGTCCCTTGCAGCAACGCCCAAGCGCACGATGCTTCGAATTCAGACCCAAAGGCTCCATGTACCTTTATAGTAGATACTTAAGCTGTAAAGGGGTCCCGACATAGGTACTTTAAGGCCTAAGTATATACTATATGGGTACCATGGAGCCTTAGGGAGATGATACAGGCTTTTTTCAGGGTGCACTTCATACTTTCCCTGTGATAAATGAGGAACATGACCGGGGCATAGCACAAGCCATCCTCAGCCTGGGTGTCCACTTGCTCAAACAATATATGGGGATTTCCGGAAACAGGGGATCCCCAATATAGTACCCTAAGTAGTAGGATCCTTGACCCCCCAAAATGAGGTACCACTATTTTCGGAATCTCCCATATACTCCAACCACAAAAGGCATCCAAGAGGGGGGGGGGACTCTTGACGCTTGGAGCAGTGGACTGACGGGGGCCACTGGCTTTAGTCTCTACACCTTCGTCACATGCTGCCCTAAATATCAACCTACAAGGGTAGCCGCAAAAACCGCGCAGCCCGAATTCTCCATCCCAAACCCCAACTCCTCACGGAACAGTCTCTCACCGGGGAACCTGGCTTTGCCAAGTCCTGAGATTCAGGTCGGGGCTTGTGGAAGTTAGCGAGCTTCAGAACGGCCACTTTGCTCAGACAAGGTTTTTTGGGATTCAGGGGCTGTGGCTGAGGATTCAGGAGTTCGGGTCAAGCTTCGTGTTGGGGATAAAAGTTTGACGTCTTAGGCTTTAAGGTCCAGAGCAGTGGGGCTCATAGCTTACAAAATAACAGCTGTTCTTCCCAGTCTCGGGTATAGAATTTGGGAGTTTACGAAAGCAGGGAGCTCAATCTAGACCCTACAGAGAAGGAGCTCTCCAATCAGAACCCACGCCCCACCTTTTCCACCCGCACGAGGACCCCAAGTTTCACCCCCCCCCCCCCCCCCCCCGCCCCCAACTTTAGGGAGACCCCTAGTTTCAAGAAAGCTTGCATTCCGGGTTGGAGTCTGGGCGAAATTGTTCGCCAAAGGACGATTGAGCGCGATGTTCGATATTATTGATGATGTGGCGATGGTATAGTATGAACCTGGATCATTAGTAATAGGGTTCCTTATCCGACTTATCCCCTATTCATATACCCCCGAAACCCTATTCTAACCATTAAGGCCCGCATCTTTGACGGAGCCATCTTCGTACGATAGACTTGCAACCTTGCTATCAGGGTGTGGGGTTGCGGGTCGAGTATAGGAGCTTTCGGGAACTAGCATGCTGTTAAATGCTGCATTGCGCGGTGTGGGTCTAGCTTCCTCGTTCGAAAATCCCGATACAGTGCCTGAACCCTTGACATAAACCCTTCCAAAGCGTAAACCCTACCAGGCCCTATGAACCCCATGAAACCCTGTAAGACCTATAAACAAGCCCTATAAACCTGAGAAGCTCTGTAGGCCGTATATGCCCTAAGCCTTAAGCCATAAACCCTCTTTGCCATAACTGCACGCCAGAAGAATCATCGCGTCTCTCGTGCTGCCTTGGAAGTCGTCTGGAACTTGCTGTAGCTTGTTTGGCTCCGCAAATCCTACTTGGAGGTTCATGGGTAGCTATAAGTAGGGTTATGAGTAGGTAGGGTAAGTATGCATATTTCCCATATTAGGGGACTTATATTATACCCCTACTTATAACTACCCCTGAACCTCCAAGTAAGCAAGAAAGCCCAAGTCCTAAAGCTTAAGCATCCCCAGAGCTCTTGTGGGTGCAGGGCACAACTACCCTAAACCCGAAACTGGGTTGTGCTTTGGGATAATTTTTGATTTCCCTTATTTCCTTATAAAGGGAACCTATTCATAAATGATTTTCAAAGGCTTTAAAGCACAACCCAGGAAACCTCACATCCTGAGCTCTTGGGATGCCCAGGATGTGTCTGCTGCTCTTCTGCCGACGATCTCTTTGCAGCCGTCCAGGCGATAGTCATGCGATCCAAGGACCTACTTGGAGGATCATGGGACTTAGTAAGGTTCCTTAAAGGGCTCCTCAAAGGGATCTATAGGGTTCCTTATAAAGGGATCTATAGGGTTTAGGGTCTACTTGGGGGGATCATGGGACTTAGTAAGTATGGTTATAAGTACCCTAATTGGGGTTATAAGCAGTTAGAAGTATAGTTACCCTAGTAATAACCTTAGTTACTAAGTCCTATGATCCTTTAAGTAAACCCACAACCACACCCCATTAAACACCGCACCCTACGCCCCATTATAAACTCTAAATGACACACCCCGTTATAGGCCCTAAACCCACAACGCCTGCGCCTCACACCCTAAAACTGTTATAAACCCTACCTGGACCCCAAATATCCTATTTTTTAAGGATTTGTATAATAAGGAAGCCATAATCGGCATTGGAACCTTAAAGGAAGGTTTTTATAGGTCCAGGTAGACCCTAGACTCCTATGCTCGTGCGGTTGGAGGACGCCTTGCACTTCGATCAACTTCAGAGTCTCTTCAACTAGGGGTACTTTGTTATCCCAAGGGCTCCATGTACCTTTATAGTAGATACTTAAGTCTTAAAGGGGTCCCTATATAGGTACTTTAAGGCCCAAGTATAGGCTATATGGGTACATGGAGCCTTAGGGTATGTAGGGTTAGGGTATGTAGGGGTTTAAGGTTTAGGGTTGTGGTACTTTGTTATGTACTGGTAGGGGGTTTAGGATTTGAGGTTGAGGTACTTTGTTATGTAGGGGTTCAGGGTTTAGAGGGTTTGGTCCTGATTATTTGGTATAGTATGCCTTCGAGGACAAGTAGAGTATGCTTATACCTTCCTAGTTGAGGGTCCCTGGGCCCACGTTAGCCCCGTTTCTTTTCCGAAAGTCATAGTTCGGGGAATTATCTGCTTGCCAGTTTTTCCACCCGAAGATCATAACCCTAAACCCTAAACCGTGGGGCTGTAGCTTTGTGATGATCGAGACTCGGTGCATGGTTGGACATGGGAGTTTCTCGAAAATTAGGGGTACCGTATTTTGGGGTCCTTATAATGAGGATCCTACTATATAGGGTACTATATGAGGGTCCCCCATTTTCGGAAGCTCCCACATGAGGATCAGCAGTGTTGGCGCTTCGTTTTGCTGCCAGGTTAGGTGTCCTCTAGTGGTGGGTTCTGAAGTGTGGCAAGCATTGTCTCCTCACTGAGGCTTGATGATACTTATTTGAGGTTTAGGGTTTAGGGAATACTATACAACTCAAAGTGTAGAGGCTTTTCTTGTCACGTTAACATATGTTCGGGATCCTGAGTTGCAAACGCCGAGTATACACGCTACAAGCCGCAACGCAACCTTGAACCCAACACCGTCAACCCATGTTTCGGATGAAACATGCAGAAACCCATTAACCCAACGTGATAGACTGTCTCTGGGCCTTAGTGCCACGAAGGGCCCGGCTCTACTGTATAAGTTTGTTCAGGGCGTTTGGGGGGTTGGGATGAAGAAGTATAGAGTGCAAGAGTGTTGGGGTAGTTAGGTAAAAAGGAGCACGTTGTTCAGGGTGATTCGGGTGGATTGAGTTTGAGATTTGGGTTTGGGATAAAAATCAAGGTTCAGTATTGAGGCCAACAGTTGATCTAGACAACTTAGTTCCTTTAGCGTTAAAGTTTTGGGTTTGCTGTGAAGACTTCACCAAGTACCTGGACAGTTGGTTTGACACTGCTATTCGGTTTCTGTTGCTGTGTTTTGCAGGACCATACTTGACTAATTACGTTTTTTTGGGGGCCTTAAAGGAACCATTATGAAATTAGATTCCATACCTTTTCGCTGTGTCATAGGGACCCTTAGGGGGGTAGGGAGAGGGGGGGTAGGGGGCCTTAATGACCTGGTAAGGCCTATTTAAGGAAGTATAGTCCCCTCCCCCTTACCCCCCTAAGATTTCCCTATGACTCTGGTTGCTTCAAAATCCACGCCGGGCCGTGGGCGCCGGAGTTGTAGTTTGGAAACTCCGGCTCTTTTGTTACGGAAACCTACGGGCTGAGTAGGTGATCTTTTCCACCTTTTGGGGTACATATATATATATATATGTATGTATGTATATGTATATATATATATATATATACAATCCTACTACAGCTCAAAACATCAATTTTCTTGGGGGGCTAGGATGCTCAGCCCCTCAGGAAGTTAGAAGCCAAATCAGACGCGGATTTGTTCTCACAGGAGGTCCTTCTTATGAGCATTAAGGCCCCCTACCCCCCCCTCCCCGTACTTGGAGGTTCATGGGCTGGTTCATGGGTAGTTATAAGTAGGGTTATAAGTGGGGTAACTATACTTATAACCCATATTAGGGGACTTGTAACCCTACTTATAACTACCCCTGAACCTCCAGAAACCTCAGTCCACCATAGACCCTGAGCAGAGTGTAGCTACCCATGAACCTCCAAGTATGATGTTCGGAGGACCACATGGCTTAGTAAGGTTTATTTAAGGAAGAATAGTAGCCTACCCCCCTCCCCCTTACCCCCCTAACGGTCCCTGTGATGTTCGGAGGACCACCCATTTGAGCATGTGCTGGTGGAGTTGAGTGGCGTGGGCGAGCCGGAGGCGCCTCTATACAGTCCTGAAAAAAGGGCCCGTAATTATATAATTAGAACAGGGTTGTGGGGCCCACTATGTTATACTTATCCTAAGAAGGGGCCTTAATAATTAGAGCAGGGTTGTGAGGCCCACTATAGTATAATTATCCTAAACAGGGACTTACTAATTAGAATAGGGTTGTGGGGCCCACGATACTATAATTCCAGTAAGGAGCCTCATAAACAGTAAATTTAAGTACTTTTTTCCGCCCCTATACTACGTTAAGGCTGAGGGTTTGGAAAGCTTACTTGGGGGATCATGGGAGTACCTTAATCTTGGTTACAAGTAGTTGTAAGTATAGTTACCCGATTAATAACCTTAGTTAATAAGTCCCATGATCCTTTAAGTAGGAGTCCTGAAGGCCAATCCTTGTAGACTTTGTTCCCGAGGCCAAGGCCTACAGCCTCAACGTGATTTCTGAAGCCCAAAGTTATTGAAAGCAAATGGCTGCGAAGACTGCGCCACGAACCCCAAGCCTGGGCCTAGGTGTTGAATCTTGCAAAATCGCTGTGCAGGTCTCTGTGTGTGTGTGTGTGTTTCTGCGTGGAGACGGGTGTGGGTGTGGGTGGGCGGGATTTCACCTGAGTTGGGATCGGTCTCGGGTGGAAGTTGTCTGTCGTGGCAACGACTGGTGAACTAGTGTTGCCAATGATGAAGGTGATACCCCCTTCTAGACCGAAGATGCATGTGACGATTCTGACCAAGATAATGATGTCAAGCAGAAAGTGATGTCCAGCCACTGATGCTGATACCCATATACATGTTACCAGTAGTATGACTAGCTCTGACGACGAACGACGTGGCTGAGCCCCTCTGAAAGCCTCCCTTGCCTTGTCTTGCTTTGCAGTCCGTGCGTCGGAATTGGGCGCTCGCATTAGATTGCCAACTCCCAGTGGCGATGCGCTCGGAGGCGAGGCTGTGTTTCGGCTTGAGGTTGAAATCTTAGGGTTAAGGGCGTACAAAATTTATTTGGGAGCAATTTGCCAAACCCTAAGCCGAAACCCGAAACCCCTTAAGTGTACGGGCTCTTGTCTTGAGATGTTTGGGGTTTAGTGGGAATGAACACTGCGAGAGGGTTTAAGTCACGCAGCCCATCTGCTTTATGCACACTTTTCAAGGCGACCTAGGCCACCCTCCCCCAATTCTGCATCTTTCCGACCTTCAGCAGCATAATCACCATGGGAACGACCGGCAAGCCTTTCGGTACATCCCCTAAGGGCCCATCTGCCCACATAGTATATATGTGTGTATATATATATACACACATATTTGACCCCAAAGCACCTTGTATAGAGACCACTTTAAGGCTAAAGTATATACTACTTGGGTACATGGACTCGTAGGGTTCATCATACCTACAAGATTTAGTTCAGCCCGGCCGCTCTGACACACAAGACTTCTACAGTCCAAACCATGCAAGTTGTGTTTTGAAGCCCCATGCTTGGAGGTTCATGGTTAGATATAAGTAGGGTTATAAATAGGATAACTATAGTCATAACCCATATTAGGAGACTTACAACCCCTCTTATAACTACCCCTGAACCTCCAAGTGTGAGCCCTAAGTTCTGGCAGGTGGCTCGGGTTGTGACAGTGGTTGATGCCGCACGGAGGCATGTTGATGAGTCACAGTCTACCATGCGGATGGTTGTCAAAATTATGGTTCCTTTTTTGGGTCCTTATTATAATGCGGCATTAAGGTGCCAAAAAGGGGACCCTAATTTTTGACAACTACCCATGTTGAGAAGATACGGTCTGGCTCGATCGTTGCTGCTTCGTTGCACGTGAGTCGGTATGCTCGTAGGCGGCTCAGTGCCTCCCTAAAACCTAAACCCCTAAACCCCTAACCCCTAAACCCCTTAACCCTAAACCTTGCTAGTCCTGACCCATTCCTTACTCAGTCACATATGGCTTGAGTCTTAAAGCCTAAAAGCATGGATTCTTTGGTGCTCCAGGTTCGATCTTTCTGGTTGTAGACCCTAATACCTGCGTAATCCCTAAACGATTGCTAAGAGAGGAAAAATGTGTGAGAGAGAGAGAGAGAGAGACAGAGAGAGAGAGAGAGAGACAGAGACAGAGAGAGAGAGATAGAGAGAGATAGAGAGAGAGAGAGAGAGAGTGCGAGAGAGAGAGAGAGAGAGAGAACACGCTGAGCAAGCAAGCAAGCAAGAGAGAGAGAGAGAGAGAGAGAGCGAGAGAGTTTGAGTAAGAGATTGTGTGTTTGTCTGAGTGTGAGTGTGGGTGTATAACAAATGTGTGTATGTAGATATATTTATAGATAGATATAGATATGCTCTCTGATGCTTCAAGATTGAGACCTCGCACGGCTCAGAAAATATCAAATACAGGGTTTGATGTATTGTACGCTCTTCATATGTAGAGGATAATTAACCAGACTCTGGAGTGATGCAGGAGTGGGGGTTTTATAGTAGCCTTGACATCAGACGGATCCTCGCGACAAACATCCTATGATCGTCTTGTGTTGGATCTCGGGTAGGATGTTCAGAAGCGTGCAGATTGTGATTCATGCTTGAGCAAGCGTCAGAGGTTCGGCTCGGGGTCGTGGGTTTAGGGTTTAGGGTTTAGGGTTTAGGTTAATCAAGTGGCCTTGGTAATTTGAATATGGTTTTGGCAATCGGGTTGTGGAGTGCATTCAGTGCAACTAGCAGCAATACGGAAGGCTTTGAACTGGCATTGGTACATAGTTAGGTTTCTATGTTACATGTGTTTTTTGGTTCTGACGCCGGCCAAGGCGAGCACGTTTCCGCGCGACTGGCTTGATTCTCGACAGGATCCTCGGCTCCTGAGCTTTCCAGGGCTTGGGGCTTAGGGCAACTGAGTATATAGCTAAGTAGGTAAACTTTAACCTTTTGGGTTAGCGTTTTTGGGGCTAGGGTAGTCAGACCCTAAGCTAATCCTGGCAAGCCTAAGCCCTATACCCAAGTAGATATGTATAATATGACATCCAATATAGATTGTTACAAGGTGGGAAAAGTACCCCGGCTGAAGATGTCTTGAGGCTTCCAAGTTCAACTCGAAGCGGGGGCTGACTGTGACCAGACCACCCCGACCTTAGGGTCTGGATACTCTGCGATGACGTGATTAAAGGGTTCCTTTAAGGGTTGCCATAAAGGGTTCTATGAGGGCTCTCTAGGGTTAAGGATTTCAGGGTCCATGTACCCAAATAGTATATACTTTAAAGTATTCTTCCCGATAATTACAGGACTTTTGGCCCCAAAGTCTATACTTCTTGGTGAAATGGACCCTTATGGTGTTATGCTTGTGGCGAGATATGCACTTTCTCAGCAAACAGCCAAACTTCCAACCCATGCGCTGGGTGCTACGACCAAGATCTAGCCGATGACCGTCACTTTACACAAATACATAGCTAGATCAACCGAATGGTGAACAGGTTATTTAAGTATAGATAGTGGTTTCAGTAAGTCTCGAAGGCATGCATAGAGCCCGCTTTGCAAACCCTGAAACCCAAAGCCTTGGCGCTCCAGACCTTGAATGCTAGAACCTGAGACCACTTAAAGGATCATGGGACTTAGTAACTAAGGTTATTGTTAGGGTAACTATGCTTATAACTACTTCTAACCCCAATTAAGGTACTTATAACCTTCCGTACTAAGTCCCTTGATCCTCCAAGCATGTCCACCCGGAATCACATCCCCTCATTCAGTGGCTTGCATCTATGTCAGTACCGCAATCTAATGGACCCGAGGGATAAGCAAGTCTCAATGTAAGCAGCCGCACCTCAAAAGAAGACCCGGACTACGGATGTTGAGAAATCGCTAACAACTTGAACCTTCTCAGAGGTCAAAGAATAAGCAGAAACAGTTTACAAGGAGATCCCTTCATTCTGTGGGGATTTATGTGGGATATCCCTATCCCATTTTTCGCTTATGTGCTTTTTTGGGCCCAACCCTAAACCCCTAAACCTAAACCCTAAACCCCTAAACCCTGAACCCTAAACCCCTAAACCCCTAAAGCCTAAACCCGCAGAGCTGTGCCGAGGCGCTTGAGCGGAACCGTCTCCCTGAGGAGCAGCCGCACGAGCCTTCAAAGTCGCTTTCCTACACTTTTTGGGAACGAGGGTATATCAAGTTTAGGGTTAGGGTTGCGGATTTCGGGTTTAGGGTTAAGGTAGCTTTCCTACATTTTTTGGAACGAGGGTAAGAGGGTATAGAGTTTGTCTACAGTCTCCTTGGGAAGTTTTTTGTTCATATAAAGCCCAAGAGAACATTAAGAAGGCCATTATTATCATGATAAATATCATTATTCTTGTTTTTTTCTTTTCTTTATTGGTATTATTATTATTGTTATTATTATTAATATTATTGTTGTTGTTATTGTTACTATGGTTCTAAGTGGGTTATAGTTTCAGGGCTGGGGTTCCAGATCTCGGGTTTAGGGTTCGGGTTCAGAGTTCAGGTTTCAGGATTTACCCTAACTCCAAGTAACCTACCTTTGTAAGGGCTTATATAAAGAAATCATATTAGGGAACCCCAAAAAGGCAGGTTCCCCAGGGTCCAGGTAGGGTTTAGGGTTCGGGGTTGGGGTTCGAGCTCGGATTTCGCGTGCTTTCCTGCGCCTGTCGGGACAAAGGTGGATGTTAGAGTGTATTTTCAGACATTATGTGGGGTGGGTTCTGGTTTACAGTTTCAAGCTGCAGCAGTTGTAGCAATCGGAAGTGCGCCAGCCCGTCATCGCCGATATGGGGGACACTTACCCAGTACTTTCTGCTTTGGAAACCCAACTTTCCACTATATTATAGGTATTTACGACCCTTTGTTGTTGGTTTCCCGTAGGGTTGAAGCACCTGATTATCATATACTCTCCAAAACAGTAACCTACAAAACTTTTCCGAGTACCTCTTCTTGGGGGTCCTTTGGACCCTTAGGGTTTTCTCCGAAATTTCACATGAATCATGCAACGCTGCGCTTCTGAGGCTCGAACTCGAAATCGAAACTCGCTTGTGTTGACTGGTGTTTCGTAAGTGGTACATACATACAATACATACAGACATATATAGATACATAGATGCACGCATGCAAACAAAGAGACAGACGGCAGACAGACTGACCGACAGACATTAGCAGTCGAATGTGGTTTGAGGAGCAGCAGTCCACTACATACGGTTGATGATATAAATCCTGCATTACCTTAAGGACCCTAAACTATGGGAATTATGGTATACTCCTTCTTATGGGTAATGCAGGACTTGTATCATCAACCGTAGCTAGGCAACTGCATGGAGCTTCTAGGGGAAGGTGTGAAGGGTTCAGGGTTTCAGAGATCACGACATGTCCACCCCTTCTTCGACGGCCAACGTGCGGACGCACGACGGCTTTGAGACCTGCTTCCGATGCCCCAAGAGAGGCGTCCTCAGGCAGAGAGTGTCCAAATTCAAAGCTGCCCTGTACAGTGCTTACCAGAGTACCGGGAAGCGATTTGCCATTCAGGGGTTTACCTTACCCATAACTATTTGAGCTCTTCCCAAAGGGTCCAAGCAATTACTTTGGGGGACCAAATACCTACTAAGTACCTACTATAATGGTACTTGGACCCTTTGAGCTCTTTGTGCTTTTGCAACCAAGCCTAGCAGTCGAAGGTCGGTGCTGCGTCTGAGCCCGAAGCCATGAGTCCCAAACTGGGTTTAGGGTTTTACGACCGCCATGCGCCACCAATGCTGTTATGGTAGAAGGAAAATCGTCGTGCAAAGCGCGTAGGCGCTGCCGCCAAGCGAGCGGAGTAGCTGGGGTATTTCTGAAGGTACTGCTTCAGACCCAAGAAGTCTACTCTTAACTGGGAGGAGTAGCCGGGCTGTGTTTTGACGTCCTGTTGGAAGAACTCCAAAGCTTTATCCGATACTAATCCTAGCCAGTGCGGGGGGGGAGGACCACGTTTGCTGTTCTTTTGAATGCCTACTCTATCTTTGTAACCTGGGGAGAAGATTACGTGATGAATAGGGTCATTGTGAGGAGTAGCCAGGCTGGTAGTGAGCTGTTGTAGCTGCTCCTGTAGTATTATTTGGGATGGGAGAATGGGCTGTTCCGCTTTTAGCCAAACTGCTTTGTTGGTGATTCTGGAGTAATATGATGCTTTTATGCCTACCACTCTCCTTAGGAACTGGAAGTACCATCCGTCGATTTTCTTGAGATGTTTTTCTTCCAATGTGAGTGTGCATAGGCCATAGAGGAGTACTGAGACGACGTAGGCTCTGAATATGATCAACCTGGTTTTTTGGGGCACCGAAGTCTTCCAGAAGGCTGATAATTTGCAGTAGGCTATGTGGGCCTGGGAGAGCCTATGGTTGATTGCTTCGAGGGTGGGATTAAACCAAGCCACCATAGAACCTAAGTATTTGATTTTATCGTTGACTGGGGTTGGCGTGCTATCAATAAAAGAGGGCGGAGTAGTCGGTATGGGTGTCCTCAGATACTCTGTTTTGGTGAAGTTGAGGAATAGCCCATATAGCGTTGCCTCGGATTGTACATTGCGCAAGTATTCCTCTACCGCTGTAACTGTAACCCCAAATAAAAGAGTATCATCTGCATATTCTAGATCGTATACTGGTTTGCCAACAGACCATGTGTTTGTAGGGGGTTTAGGGTTTAGGATTCAGGGTTTAAAGGGTTTAGGGTTCAGGGTTTAGGATTCAGGGTTTAAAGGGTTTAGGGTTTAGGATTCAGGGTTTAAAGTGTTTAGGGTTCAGGGTTTAGGATTTAGGGTTCAGGGTTTAAAGGGTTTAGGTTTTAGGGTTTACCCAAACCCCAGAAGTCTTAGTCACAAGCGCGAAGCTGAAACTAGGACGGTTTAGTTTCGGTGTGGTTTGGGGTTGAGGGATGGCACTCATGACACTCTCGGTGTAGCTTAAGCATTGCCCACCTTTAATCCCAGAGCCTACAAACCCAAGAATCCCGAGACCCCTCTCGAAAAACCCTGTTTTAATCATTGAGCCCCCTACCCAGAGAGTCCAATACCTCTTAATCAAGGAATATAGCATAAATCATAATATGAAGCCTTAAATAATTTAAGCCATAACCCCGCACTTAAGGAATATAGCTTACATCATAATATGAAGCCCATATTCCTTAATTTAAGGGGTATTGGGCTCTCTGGGTACCTCAGCCCGAAACCTTAAGGTGAGCCCTTCAGGCGGACATGCGGATCACCTGTGTGCGCAGGCCTTGAAGGGCACTACACAACAGCCTTGTCCTTTTTCATGGTTTCCCCCAAAAGAATAACCAGACCGGCTAGTAGACCTTAAATAATTCCTACTAAGGGATATAGGTATAGGGCTCTGTCTATTATTTCTAAAAGGACAAGGGCACTACACAATGTGCCGCGACTGTGCCTGGGGCCCTTGCCCCCGATGTGGAGAAGCCCCAGGCGAAGTGGGAGCTATTAGGGCTTGGAGATAGAGCTTCATAGGCTTTTATAGGGTCTACTACCTGAACCCCACCGAAATAACCCACCTTTTTAGGGGTTCCTTTTGTATGATGTCCCTGGGTCTATGAAGGTCGGTTCTAGTTTTGGGGTTCAGGGTACAGGATTTTGATAAGCTTTCGCCTGGGACCCTGGAGCATGTTTAAGTTTCGGGGAAGTCGCAGGATAGAGTTTATACTTTAGAAGCTGCCCCCTCCCTGCAATAGTGGCTATAAGGATTATATTAGGGTCCTATTATATTCTTATTATACCACTATTACAGGGTTGGGGGCCCCGTCTAATTTATAGTAGGGTTTGTATGGTGTGCGACTGGGATGCATGAGATTCGGCTTCGGTCTCGCCTGCAGCTTCTCCCAAACCTCTTAGATACTGCTCTAAGACAATTCATATATAGCCTTATGTGTCTCAATGCTCACAAACATAATAAGATACTAGAGATCAGGATCAGTGTGTGTTTTTGTCTATGTTTATATTTATGTAAATATGTGTATGCATTTGTATTTATGTATTTTCTTGTTTGTTTAATGTCGTATGAGCCCTGAGGAATGGACGAAGTGGAAACTGAAAGCAGCTTGCCCTACTCTGCCACGGACAGCTTGAGTGAGGTCTCGGAGGCTGTTGCAGCCGAGCTTTCTTGGCGTATCCTTCGAGTTCTAGATACGGCCATGCGCCCTGTGACTGCTATTGCTGTAGCACGGCAGTGCGGGCTGCAGGCGTCCAAGGATGTGAACCCGACACTCTACCGTCTGGAAACTGCTGGAAAAGTCGAAAAATGTTGGAATGACCGGCAGCCTTTGTGGCAGCTAGCATCGAGAGCAAAGCCACAGCCAACACAGCCCATGCAGGGATATCGTGGTTCCATGCTGCCTGATGCCATGGTGCCAGAGGAAGTGCGGCACAGTGACAATGCCATGGTCAAAGCCACGGACAGTCCTCTGGTGAAGAACATTCTGACCATCCTTGCTAAAGAAGGTGTTCCACTGACCGCGATCAGCGTCGCACGGCGGTGTGGCCTGGAGAGGGCCTCCGACGTGAATCCGACGCTTTATGCCCTTCTGAAGGAAAGCAGGCTGTTTAAGACAGAGGACGGAAAGCCTGCGTGGTCTTTGCCAAAGTCGTGACCCTCTGAGCTGATGGATGGAATGGGAGTGTCGCGTGCTGCCTTGCTGCAGACAGTCACTGCATGGATGCCGTGCCATGCATTGAGCAGCGCCTTGGGAATGGATATCGTCGATGTCGTCCCAGGATTTCAGGAGCCCTCTGCTCATGCGGGTGTTTCCGAAAATTAGGGGTACCTTGTTTTGGGGGTCCTTATAATAAGGATCCTACTATTTAGGGTGCTATATTAGGGTCCCCCATTTTCGGAAACTCGCATGTTAAGGATGTCCTAGCTGACATGGTCCACTTTAAAGCCAGACGCGGGCCACGGCGCAGAACCCTGGGTTCTCATCTTCCAAAACCTTGGCGCGAACTGCATCTCTGTGAGCCCGAGCAAGTACTCGACATAGCCTTTACCAAAAGGCCCCAAAGTAGTTCCTTTTTGGGATTACCTTGCAGGATTCGAGGAACTACTTTGCGGCCTTAGGGTAACTTTGCACCCTAAACTTGGGTAACCTGAGGTGAGGTGAAGACGTCACTCGAACACCAAAATATGTGAAGATCTTCGTCATCTTTTAGTGCAAACGCGCCAGGGTAGGAGGGGGTAAAGGTTGGTTCTTGGGGTGGGCACAAGATCTGTTTGAAGGAAGGGGCACCACAATAAAGTCGTTCATCCTATACCAGGCCCTGTACCCCAAATACTAGACTACATGAGCCCTCAAGCTTTCAATCCCCGGTGGTTCTTCCCGAACTGTACCAGTCTAGCTACGAAAATCATTTACGAGGCCCCGAGCCCTGAGCTCGAGACGTTTCGCGAAAGTTCGGGTCCAACCCCGAATCCGGAAATGCATTCTCTACAGACAATGTTCAAGGTTTGGGATACTTGTTCATGGGTATAGTTATAAGTAGGTTATAAGTAGGGTAACTATACTTATATTCCATATTAGGGGACTTATAACTCCCCCTGAACCTCCAAGTAAGGGCTTTTCCTAAAGTTCCAACAAAAAGCAGCCCAAAGGCTCTGGGGAGTTGTGTGAAGTAGGCAGCTCCTCTCGCTTTCTTCATTTTTTGATGCGTTTTCATCACCGTTGTCATCTTCATGAGCCACGACAGATTGTCCTTCCATTGTCGTATCAGGCCAGTTTCATTTCTTGGTGCCTCATATACCAGCAGTCTGGTACTTCACGTTTTAAAAACCTTTGGGCTTCTCCTTGTTTTCGGTTCGCCAGTGCTCCTGGCATACATTGGTGGTGTTGTTGTGGTCGTCGCGTCTAAACCCTACACCCTAAACCCTAAAGCACAGAACTCGCTGTGTCTAAACCCGACACCCTAAACCCTAAAGCACAAAACTCGCTGTGTCTAAACCCGACACCCTAAACCCTAAAGCACAAAACTCCCTGCGTCTAAATCCAGACCTCGGCCCCTCGCCCCAAGTCCTAAGCTCCTAAACCTAAAACTCGTAATGGCGGGCGGGATTGACCCCAACCCTAGACCCTCATTCCAGGCAGAGACAAACTACAGAGGGCGTGGGTCAGCTTCTCGCGGAGCAGGTGGAGTTAGCAGATGCCCCTGTGGCTGCAGGACAGACTTGTAGTGTGTGTATATATATATATATACACATACTGTATAGTATACGCAAATATATATATATATATATATATATATTTATATTTATTTATATTTATATTTATGTATGTATATATGTGGCCTTAATATCTAGATTAGGTTTTCGTGTTATGACATACATAAACATCATATTACAACTTTTTCTGCGCCACTAGAAGCTCAAATTGCAGTCCCACACATTAGAATTGTTCCTTGTTTCTAACTTACCTATAGGCCCGAATGATGCGAACATAAGCTTGTGCCTCCAAACACTGTTGCAAGTATGGAGGCCGAGTCACAGGGTCGTTCAGCAATCCTAGAGCATGGAGGCACATTGCCTGCTGAACATGACGTCCCAAAGGTGGTAGTGGTGAACAAGATCGACCTGGCCAGTGAGGATGAGCTGAACACGACCCTGCAGGTGAATGGTCACGGAGTGGGTTGAGGGGTTCAAGGGTTGGGATGTCACTGATACGTATACATATATATATATATTTATTTATTTGTTTATTTATTTGTTGGCATATATATATATATATATATATATACATACATACATACATACATACATATATATATATATATATACATCGGAGTTTAGAGATTACAGGGGTCTGGGTCTTCCTCGGAGGAGCCCGGGTCTAGAGTTTCCCGGTATGGGCTTGGTATGCAAGAACCATATAGACCCCCAAACTTCACCCTTAAACACTAAGCCCTACCTTAGCCCGGAATAACCTACCTTTTTAAGGACTTATATAAGGAACTCATATTAGGGAACCCTAAAAGGTAGGTTCCTTAGGGTCCAGGTAAACACTTCACCCTTAAACCCGAAACCACAAAGTCGGGTCAGAGTTTCAGGGCGTACTTCGGCCGAGCTTCGTTTAGGGTTCAGGCTTCAGGACTCAGGGCCAGGGATATATACCTGTGCCGAAAAGACCTACCTTTCTTAAAGAACTACACCTATGTATATGTAGAAACCAGAATGAGGAACCCTAAAACGGTAGGGTTTTTTCCGCTACAGGTAGGGTTCAGGGTTCAGCCATGATGTCGATGTGTATTCACAGCCGTCGAAACCCTATTCATTCTGTAATTCCGATACTCTACAGCCCCGCCCCTATGCGCTGAGAAACCAACCTGCTTTTGCTCCCATCTTGGGTTATGGTTCCGTAATGGTTTGCAGGCTTACACTTTGGTTTAGGCCTTCTAGGTGTATTACACGTCTTGTTGCCTAGGGGCTTAATCGCTTTCCCCATAACATTAACCCCCACCCCCCTAATATAAAAAACTCCCGGCCCCTGGAATTTCGTGGTTTCGGGCCGATAGTTGAAAGTGAATTACAAACATTAGGGGGGCCTAGGATTGTATTCGTTTTCATGGAGCCCAGACTGCGTGATGGGCGATCTTTGTATCTGGCTCATTATTACTCCCAATCGGACTCATTCTCGGATGCCCCTAAACCGTAAACCCCCCCTAATATCGAAACTCCGGCCCCAAAATCACGTTTTTATGTCAGGGGGAGCTTTAGCGTTCAAGGGGCATGGTTTCAGGTTTGGGCACAAAGCTGAGCAACCAGGAAGGGCATGTGCAGGTTCCCTACATTCACGCTACATCCACCCCCAACCCTAATCTAAACCCTGAAGCCCTAAACCCAAGAGACCAAACCAGCATCAGGATCTCAGACGAAAGCCTTTTCCGAAGTCCCCAATTGCATGCTGCGAATTAGGTTCACCACCGTAGAGGCTCGAGTGATTCGTGTTTTCCTGGTAGTCCCTACAATAAAAGCAATGGTAGGTAACCATGATACATCCTACCCCGAAACCGTATTCTGATTAGTTTAGGGTTTAGGGTTTAGGGTTTAGGGTTTAGGGCCTTAAGTGAGCTGTGATTGAATCCAAGGTGGTGGAAGCGCTGAACCCCAAAGCAGGAGTTTGCCGGCTGCTTGGCTGTTACGGGGATCACGGTTTAGGGTTTAGGGTTTAGGGTTTAGGGTATTGGAGAATGTAGAACCCTAGACCCTAACTGAGGTACCTTAAAAAGGGGTGGGGGTATGAGCCTATAGGTATGCTGGGGCTCCAAATAGCCCCAAAGAAAGTGCTTTTTACAGGGTGTATTTCCTTCGAGCATTGCACCCCGTAAAAATGAAACGCACGAAGCCTATGAACCCGAAGCGGCAAGCCGCAACCGCTCCCCGCATCGAGGACTAAATTCGGCCAAGTTGCTGTCTCCACTGTGCTTCCACCGGTGCCTAACGGACTTCGTGTGCAGCTCCAGGGCGGTGGCGACGGACTCTCGGCATCTCTTAAATACAAACTCCTACATGCTAAACCCCGTCCACACCATAACAACAAATCAAAAGCCCCAACTCCGTACCACCAACTAAAACCTGTGCGCTGAGGATACTCATGGACACAGACTGCGTCTGAGATCCACATCCGCATGCCTATTCCACAGCAGCTGGCCCTATCGGCGGGGCAGAAAGTAAACCTTTTGAGGTTTCGGACCG
Organism: Symbiodinium sp. CCMP2592; assembly: GCA_905221615.1. Classification (NCBI taxonomy): domain Eukaryota; class Dinophyceae; order Suessiales; family Symbiodiniaceae; genus Symbiodinium; species Symbiodinium sp. CCMP2592. The sequence goes on along the minus strand of CAJNDT010000558.1, from coordinate 1,002,613 downwards.
AGTGGGCTTCGCGCTCAGAGATACATCAAGCGTGTAGGTACCCCGGCAATAGTCCGAATGTTGTTTAGAAAACCGTAGTACTTGCACGCTAGTATTCAAGTGTATGATCGTTGGGTACGCGGACCTTTGTTTAGGTTTGAGGCTCCGTCAGGGTGTTAGGGGGCATCACGGCTTCACAGTTCTAGCAGTCCAGGACACGGTCTCGCCTGCTACTTGGAGGTTCATGGGTAGTTCTAAGCGGGGTTATAAATCCTCTAATACGGATTATAACTATAGATATCCAACTTATGACCCCAATGTTAACCAACCATGGAACCTCCAAATAGTAGAGTACTTATGGCCCCACTTCTAACCAACCATGGAACCTCAAAGTAGTAGCCCTCAGACCCTAAACCTTAAAGCCGTACTACTTATCACTCCACTTGTAACTACCCTAAGGCCCCATAGTAGTTCCTTTTCGTGGCTCATATTTAGAATCCTATAAGGTAATCCCCAAAAGGAACTACTTTGGGGCCTATGGGTACCCATGGAGCCTCCGATTACAGAACATCAAAGGGGAAAAGGAGGGACCATTAATCGGGACCCCTACCCTATAATGGGCTACATAATGGTATTATAATGGCTATACTAAGGGTATATACCTAGGGGTCCTTATCAAGGGTCCCTCCTTTTCTGCTTGGAGAACAAGGTCTGGCCCGGAGAAGCCAGGAACTTTCAGCTCATCGGCCCCAGTTCCCGGCCTTTACAGTAGAAGCCCCAAAGTTGGAAACCCCATAGCCTCAATCATTGAGAGTAATGTATAGGGAATCCCAGCACTATTTGGCCTTAATCCGGTTTCCAACTTTATGGGGTTTACTGTACATACCTCTATTCAAGGATAGTAAGTAAGGTTATAATACTTATAACTATTAACTCCGTTCAAGGTACTCATGACCTTACTTGCTAAGTCCCATGACCCTCCAAGTAATTTCAAAACTCAGGGCGCCGCACAAAGGAACTCCCGAGACTCTGTAAGCCTTCAGCACCGCCATCAAGACGAGGCATACCCGTGGAAAGGACATTGACTGGGCCTTGGGCAAGCGCATGCTCAAGTCACTCGCCGTGTTCTGATATTGAATCAAGAGCGATTTGAGATAACATTCACGGTATCGGATTTAGGAATCGGCATGCAATGATGCCAAGAATCGTAAGGGGCCTCGCAGCTTACGGCGGGAATGGTAATCATGGCCAACGGAAGGGGGAGGATATATGGCCATCGTGAATGAGACAGGCAAGAGGCCCCAAGCAACCGTAAACAACTGTTCGGGATGTTGGGCTTCAGGATGGAGCAAATTAAACCAAACGCTGGACTCAACATGAGTTCTACGCTCCAGAGTTTCGAAAGCCCAATCTTGGTAACTCTTTGCAGCATTGAGGCTTTGACTTGATGCTGAAGGCATCAGGTTCGTGTCACAACGATGTCTGGTCTGTTGCTTTGTCGTTGCCTTTGGCCGTGCTGCTGATCTTGATGGCATTGTAGCGATGAAGCGTGACGATGCTGCTGCTGCTGCTGATAATGATGGTGGTCATGGTCCCCATGACCTTGATGAGCATGATCACCAGCATCATCAGCAGCATCAACATCGTCGCCATCAAGGTGGTGGTGCTGGGCTGCTGCTGCTGCTGCTGCTGCTGCTGCTGATGTTGCTGCTGTTGTTGCTTTGCCAGCAAAACCATTTCTGTTTGTTAAATCCGATACCCGTCTCCGTGAACTCCGAAGCAATCCCGAAGCCGCCAGGCTCGGCTTGAAATCCGCTCCTCCGGTAGCCGCCGGCCAGCTCGAAGGCTGCAGTGATTTCGTTTACGGCTTGTTGGTGGCCTTTTGGGCTGCAGTAATACTCCTGCAGCAGGGGTAGTGTGTGGTGTGGGTCTGACCTGGGGTTTTGAGCTGTACGCCGTCCTCGACCCACCTCAAATTTCGGTTAGTCTTTTGAGCCTGAACAATGAGTCGCTTGGCAATCAGATTGACCGCACAGCAACATAGCATGGTAGTCGGCATCCAAACCCTGTTCCACTCAGTGAGCCCTCTGAAGGACGACGCTCAATGCTGAACCCTGGGCACAAATGGGAGTTTCCGAGAATAGGGGACCCTAAAATAGTACCCTGAATAGTAGGACCCTTTGTTAATAAGGACCCCAAATAAGGTCCCCCCCCCAACCAATTTTCTGCAACTCCCGAATCTGAAAGCTTCAGATTCGGGAGTCTGGACATAAAAAGCATGAGCAGGACTGGTGAAGAACGTCAGCGAGACGGTCTTCGAGATTGAGGGGCAGGGTGCAGACACATGTCCATCATCCTGGCATAGGCTGGCTGGGCCAAGTTTTCCGTCAGATTTCGGCTCCAGATTAGGGCTTTCGAGGTTGAAAGCTGTTGGATTTCGTGTAAGGTGCACATATATTCTTTTATTCTAAAGGCCCAGGTCTGTCTCACAGCCGGGAACCTCAAAAACAAAAAAATTGTTGCTTGCAGAGTTTCAGAAGCCCCGTAAGAAGCAACTATGGAAGTCCCATAAGGCTCTACCAGAGGCTCCATAGTAGTCCCTTCTTGGGATAACCTTAAAGGATTCTATGTATGAACCCCCAAAGAGGAACTACTTTGGAGCCTCTAAGGTTCGCCCCAAACGCGCAGCCAACTTTTAGCTTGGTGCGGAGACCCATTCACCCCTACCTGGACCCCGAAAGTATGTAGAATAATGGCCTTTTATAGGTATTGGGCCACTATTTTGCCTACTTTGGGGGGTTTAGGTACACCCTACCCTGGACTCTACACCGCTTATAAACCCTAACAGCCTTAACCCGTCAACCCCAAATGCTAAACCCTAACCCCTTGGCACCCTAAGCCAACTCTGGGGTCAACTGAGGAGCGCGCCGTGCTACTGTGCCTGGAGAAGAAGCTGCCTGGCATGTGGGCCGGCCTCTGGAAAGGCCAGGTTTGTAGTTTGGGTTTTAGGGGCTTTAGGGGCCCATGGCTTGGGGTTAAATTCGGGGATTTCTGGGTTTTGGGGGCTTCAGGGCTTTAGATGTTGGTTTGTGCTTTTTGGGTTTCTTGGTTTGGGGGTTTAGGGCTTTGGGTGTTGTGTTTTTGATTCTGGCTCTGGAGAGGTTGGGCTCCAAGTTTCGGATTTTGGAGTTTGGTTTGGGGTCCCTAAACCCTAAACCCTAAACCCTAAACCCCAAACCCCAAACCCTAAACCCTAAACCCTAAACCCAAAACCCTAAACCCTAAACCCTAAACTTTCGGCTTGTGGGCTTGATTGATTAGGGGCTGGGGCCCTTAGCCTCGCCCCAAGGCCCCCAAGTAGTTCCTTGTGGGGGTTCATACGGTTGATGATATAAATCCTGCATTACCTTAAGGACCCTACTCTATGGAAATTATGGTAGATTCCTTATTATGGGTCATGCAGGATTTATATCATCAACCGTATTAAGATTCCTATAAGGTAATCCCAAAAAGGAACTACTTTGGGGATTTCTGGGTAATTGTGAGTGTTGATTTACGATTTCTGGCCCCAGATGCTCACACAAACCAGAAGCGCCTGTCTAGAGGTGGGGTACATTCAGGGCTCCATGTCTCAAGATTGCCTACTTGATGAAGCACTCAAACCCCCAACCCCGGAAACTCTATAAAGCCTTCCAGCCGCGAGTTCAGTCGCTAAGAAATCGAGCTGAAACTGAGCTGGGTGAGTGTCGCAGCATGAATGTTAGCTTTGAGCTTTCTTGCATCGACAATCTAGAACACTGCATATCCCTGAATCGTGTTCTTTCGTTAGATATTATGGATAGTTTCTTGCTAGGTCGGCTTGGTGTGAGGGCGGTGTGGGGTTACATCGTGCCTGCAACAAGGCAAGGTAGAAGGTCCCGGCATTAGTGTTAGTGACGATATGCGGTGTGAAATTTACTTCTTTATTTTGGTGGGTAGGGGCGTGTAAATTTAAAGTTGTGTGGTGTGCCGCTTTATTCATTGATTGGTGTTGGGATGCAGTCTTTACGGAGATGCCTTGTGCTTGGTGCGCTCCGCAGACAAGCTGCCAGCCTGTGGCCACCCGACGTGCAATGCGAACTGTGCGCAAGCTGAGCCAACGAATCTTAGCTTCCATTCTTGTCACTGAACGAGCATAAGTTAGGGCTCAGGGTTGAGGCTTCTGATAGCATAGGGTCGTGAACGAGACTGAAAATCGCATTGCGGCTAAACGTGTTGCATGTCCCTTCACTGCGAGTCGGCCAGAATCCTGTCGATGAGGGACAAAGATAGCAGAAATGGCGAGATTACAATTTCACGATGCTTTAAATTTCTAAACCCCTAAACCCTATATCCTAAACCCTATAAACCCTAAACCGTTTAAATCCAAACCCTGAAAGCCTTTAAAGCTCTCAGGCCCTCAAGCCTCGATGAGTGCCCCCGGAGCCCCTCGAAACCCTCCTAAACTGGTCTCGGGCAGCTTAGCATTGCAGCCGATTCCCCATCTCCCAAAGGGTCCAAAGTACCTTGATAGTAGAACCTAGTGTGAGTCCTCATCTGTTATAGACTATTCTTCCCCAAAGGGTCCCATGTACCGATATAGTAGAATGTAGGATTTCTATACTAGGAATTACCACTATGGTTTGGGGAAGTATCCCCCACAGCAGTGCCTAGCTGAACCAGAGCTTACCACCGGCGCGAACGTGACCTGAGCTAAGGCACTAGAAGACAAACATCCCTTGGGTACGGCCCCCACTCAGTAACAGTTGGATAATATTCATAATATAGATACACTAGACATGTTACTGTATGGGGGCAGTACCCAAAACATCCTGATTATGATGGGTTGTGTTGGGTATACTATACCAGAGCAGGATTGAAATAAGGAACCTTCCAATTAGGAATAATGAGGGGAAGTATTCAGGCGTTTAGCTCAAGCACTTACAGGTGTCCCAAGGTCTTGTGTGGATTTAGGATCTACGAAGACCCCCAAATGCAGGAAATGTCTATGTTTACCTTTCCTGGGTAAGGACCCAACCAGATGCAGGAAATCCAGCTAGTCCAGGTTCCGGAAATCAGGATTCTGACCCTAGCCCCAAAGCTCTAAATCCTAAAGACAGTCACTCTGCAGACCGGACCTTGTTGGCCAAGATATTTACCCACAGAGTGCTTGTTGACAATACACGGCCTACAGTCGTGCCTGCCCGTGGGTTTGGAGGTTCTACCCAACCCCCGGTAAGCTGGGGTGTAGGAGTTCAGGCTGTGCAACAGAGCCCTGTTGAACGGTATCCCATTGTGAGAAAGCAAGGTTTTCAGGTACCATAGATCGATCATAGTGCTTTGGCGGTAAGTTTCAAACCCTACGGCTAAACTCAACAAGGCGCAAGTATTAATCCCAGACTAAATATGATCAATGAAACCCTAAACACCCTAAATCCTAAACCTAACCCCCAAACCCTAAACCCTCAACCGAACGCCGATGTCTTCTCTGGAACTCATCAAACGATTGCAATCTTCAGGACTGGTTTGACAAAGGCTCAGGCGGGACCGTGGGTTTGGAGCTGCAGAGTTTACCTACAGTCTCCCTTGTAGTTCCTGTTTGGGTTGCCTCATACGACCCTATGTGGGAGTTTCCGAAAATAGGGGGACCCTAATATAGTACCCTATATAATCGGATCCTTATGACAAGGACCCCCAAATAAGGTACCCCTAATTTTCGGAAACTCCCATGTATAAACTTGTTAAGCCAAAAAAGGAACTGATTACAATGGAGACTATAAGTAGTCTCCAACCTCCGAAGATTTCGGGGAGAACGGGCAGACAGCGTAGAAGGTACAGTCAGGTGCACTTGAACACTGGACAATGTCAAGAAGAGTGCTAAGTCTCGCGGTCATTCTAGCACAGTAGTGGCTGGCTTGCTGGTGTAGGCTATCGTTGCTTCAGTTTTGCGATCGTCTTTGAGGCGTTGTGGTTTGGAGGCTTTTTGCAGCGATGTGGTTTCCAAAGACCCTACAGCCTCAGCCTTGTCGGCGTTAAAGCTTTGCAGTTCATGCAAGATCCTTACGGCCTACTCTGGGTAAGCTCCCAGCACGATGCCACCAAATCAACTTCGCTCAAAAGCTATTGATGCGGCCCCCCTCTGCCCTCATGGCCATAAGTATAGACTTAGATTGTACTTCTAATCCGCAAATCAAGCTGCCCTGATTAAGCGCTCGCTAACCGTGCTGCCTCCAACAGCGTGGAAAGGTTGAGGTGGAATGCAACTTTAGATCAAGGCAACGCTCCGCCACACGACAAAGCCTCAGAGCACTCATCAAGAACACCGTGTGCTGCCTCGTTCTGCATACCTGCGTGCTGCCTCAACCTTGTCTTGGACGGTCAGGTGGAGTGCCCAAATAGCCTATATTTTGGCCCCAAAGGATGATTACAGGGATTATTTTAAGGCTTTAAGGCCAAAGCACATTGGAGTTTCCGAAAAGAGGGGACCCTAATATAGCACCCTAAATAGTAGGATCCTTAGAATAATCTAATTTTCGGAAACTCCCACATACCATTTCGTTACATCGACCCTGTCGGGTTTTAGTGACATGCGCGTCGAAGCAGAACGGCTCGGGAGGCCTCTTACCTGAAGACTACCTCAACCTACCAAACCCTACTTTTTTGTAGGTTCTTAGTATTGTAGCCTTAATATGGAACTTATTGGAGCCCTGCAAAAAAGTAGGTTTTGGTAGGCTAAGGTGATGCCTCTACCCGATACCTGAACTAAACGATGCTTCCTAAACCCTGAACCCTACCAATCCCAAACCCTGACCCCAAGCCCCGTACTACCTAAATATGCGTCTTAATTCCCAGAAAATGTTGAGCCCTTTGCCTCGAACTCCTGGTTACCAGGAGAGCAGAGCCCTTAACACACAAATTTCAGAATTACCTTCGATAACAAAAATAAGACACAAGCGTCTGTGAAGCAAGACACAATCAGCCACTTCTAAACCCTAACCCTAAACCCTGAACCCTAAACCCTAAACCCTAAACCCTAAACCCTAAACCCTAAAGCCACTTTTGCAAAACAGGACCTTGCGCGAGAGCGTTTCGGCCTCTGGAGTTTCTCCTTCACTCGGCGGCGGCCCTTCAGCGGTGCGACTTGGCGATGTCTCTGGGAGTTCAAATTAGGGACTGGCTGGGTAACCTGCCCAGAGGCCCCAAAGTAGTTCTACCTTATAGGATCCTATATATGAACCCCAAAAAGGAACTACTTTGGGGCCTTTGGGTACTAGTAACCTTGCACCTTTCTGTCTATGCCAAGTCTTCTACACCTTTTGGCAAGGTCAGCCCTTTGGGGCAGGGGTACTCAGCCCCTTCGTCAGTGAGTTTGGGGTGTGGGGTTTTGGAATGTTGGGTTTCCGGCTTGAGGGTGTAGGGTGTTTTAAGACTTTTCGGCCAAGGGCTGCATCTCGCAATGATGCGTCATCGCGTGGTGTTGTTGATTGCTGGGTTCACTTTTAGGCACTCAACCCCTCAGACTGCAGGGCCAGTGCTGCAGAGAGCAAAGAGCCCTTACACAAACACACACACACACACACATATGTGTGTATATATATATATATATATGCATATGTATATATGTATGTATAAATAAATATATATATATATATATAGAGAGAGAGAGAGAGAGATAGATAGAGAGAGAGTTATATATATATATATGTATATGTATATGTGATTTAGGTGTATACATATATGTATATGCATACATGCACACGAAAGTTTACACAAACAGCAAGACGTTCATCCTCAGTCTCGAACCTCTAGCGCGAAGTGCTTTAATTATCGAAACAAGCGGCAGAAGCGTGTGGGGTCGGATGGTCGGAACCCAGATATCCGAAGCCCTGAACCCTAGCGCCTAAACCCTAAATCCCTAAACCCCTATAAACCCTAAATCCAAGAAAACCCGAAACCCCGAAACCGTAAACCGCGAAACAATCCTTGGCTCCCCTCAGGTACGCCTCAGAAAGCTCCTCGATGCGTGGCCACTGCCAACCACGCAGGATGTCGGAACTTGGTAGCCTTCGGTCCGGCGGGAGGGGCGGGGCGTGGTGGGGTATTAGGCTTTCGACGGGTTTAGGGTTTAGTCAGGGTTTAGTCTGGGAGCTTGGATTTGTTTAGAGGATTTAGGTTTGGGGCTGAGGGTTTCGGTTGCAGAGTTTCTGGTTTCATGGTTTATGGGTCATTAGATATCTAAGTTTCATCTTCCCCATGCTGATTCCACACCCGCCAAAGGCTCCGTGTACCCATATAGCAGGTACTGAGTTCTAGTAGCCATATATAGGGGCCCCTTTAAGGCCTAAGTACCTACTACATGGGCACATGGAGCCTTACGGACAATTCAGAGGGGGTCCGCCGTGAAGTGAAGAGGACCTGCGCCTGAAAAGCGACGACTCTCAAGAGGAGGAGGCGCTCCGACTCTTTGCTTAAACCCAAAGGGGAAAAGGAGGGACCCTTAATGGGGACCCCTACCCTAGAATGGATAAATAATAGCTATATTAAGGGTATATACTATAGGGGTCCTTATTGAGGCGCTCTGACTCTATGCCTAAAAGGCTTCAAGGGCACATTGTTCACGAACACATACGGACGGCTGTATATGTGTATGTATGTAATTAATATGTATATATATATATATATGCACATGTGTACATGTATCTATCCCTTACTTGCATGTGCTACCACTCTTCACCCAATACATGCGATATTCTGGATATCTTGAAACCTTGGGCTGCTGACATGCACTTCTGGTCATAGCATCGGGGATCGAGACCGCAGTGTGGAGTGCAGGATTTCAATTTTGAGCACTTTGGGTGTTAGGGTTCAGAGTTCTAGGATGCCCAGTAGTACCCTTGTTCCCTTTTTGTAGTCCTAGGTTCCTTATAAAGTTACCCAATACCAAAAAGAGAGGCCTTTCTATTCTCAGGTTACTGGGTATCCTAGAGTTTAGGGTGTAGGCTTCTGTCCTGCCAACATGTATGTGCTCTATCGACTGGCGTGGGTTTCTGTCGCGGACTAAATCAGGCACTCAGGCAAACCATCACCTTCAAGGTATCTCACACAAGCGTTCCGAGTGCTGCATGTTTGGGCTATTTGTGTTAAGGGTAGTCCTAACTGTAGGTGAGGAGGTGCTTGGCGGGTTCGCAAAGTACAGACTTTCCCGGGTGATTTTGGTCGAGGATGTACTTGAAAGTATTTCAATACAAAGGCCTCAACATCCCCTTGCACGGTCTGGTCCTGTTTCATCATCCGAGATCCAAGCAGCCAAAACGGTGATAATATAGGGGCTTGAGTAACTACCTTGTTTTTTGGGGTCCTCTGTAGCTATAATATAAAATACCCCCAAGCTCTATTCTAATTGTAAAGGCCCCTACATTAAGCACATTTGAGCCAGGTGTTGTCCTTTGAGCCGACATTGGGCTGTGCCCAGCGACGTACTCTCCGAGCTGTTCTGCGGTCGAAAGGCCTCATGTGGGGCTTCTCCAAGTGTCGTTTGAGCCTGCGAATGCGGAGCATTGCATCTATGGCAAGCATGCCTATGGTTATAGTCATAGTTACTATACATAAATATATATATATATATATATGCACAATCATATTTACATATATATATATATATATATATATATTTAATTATTTATATTTATATTTGTATGTACACAGGCAATTTATTTAACATGCCCTGGACCCTTCATACCGTATACGAGTTGGTGAAGTCTGCTGCACAGTTTCATCCACACAACAAGCAGAGAGGCCACCAGAGTAAGCCAGAGTCGGAACTCCCGCACCGCAACCCCGTTTGAAACCCCAGATCAGTTCTTCTACGGGTGCTGCACCCTAAACCCTAAACCGTGAGCTAGAAAGCAGCATTGCCCTCGACCTCTGCCCCCTCCCCGCCCCCATCACAGATCCCTATACTACTAACACAATAGAATCGAATATACCAGGTATGGCCCTTATATGACCTTGTTAACTCTCAAACAACAAGTCTAATGGAACTTTAAAATCTTTCTTGAAACGCACCACCCAAACAGACCCAAGAAACCCTAAGAGGCTTACAGCTACATGTCCCTTGAGTTTCTGCTTTTGAACACCTTGTCTCTTTGCATTTCTTCAGGCTTTTGCTGGCTTGACACGGAGCCCCTGCGACAACATGTCTGGGCTCATGCTGGCAGGAGGGCCGTGGGAAGAGATGTTCTGCTGTGAGAGTTTAGGGCATCAGTCTGTCTGTGTTGCTGGCGCTGTTTTGCCGTTTATGTAGGCTAAGAGATAGGGCTACATGCTTATGGTGGCGCTGACTAGCCCTCAAAACAGGCCCAACAACGAAATATGTATCAGGGGATCGCCTGGGAGCCTAAATGAAGGCCTGAGAGCTTTTGTGGGGAAGTTGTTTGGGGCTTTTGCTTTGGTCGGAGTGCTTCGTATGGTTTCGGGAACCAGGGTTTCGAGGTTTAGGGTTTCATGGCTCAGGTAGCCATGCAGCATCTGATGTTCCAGAAATCCCGTAAACCCTGAACTATTACGCACATAGTCACTCACAACAAAGACTCGTAATGCCTGGGATACATGCTGGCTTCGCTGTGGTCACCGCCCTTCCAAAGGCTGTCAGGAGTTCTCTTCAAACTTTTTAGGTGCTCTTCTTCACGGCAGCTGCCCTGATACCCTAAACCCTAAACCCTAAACCCTAAACCCTAAACCTAAACCCTAAACCCTAAACCCTAAACCCTTAGCCGGTCTGTTGTTGGGACGGGTCAAGCCTAAGCCCGAAGCGCAAGCGGAAGCATCCACGGGACCGGTCTCGTGGGGGTATTTTTGGGTATTATGGGGTATTATAGGGTACCTAGAGGCTCATACCCTACCCCTTTTTTAGGATACCTAGTTTTATGGTTAGGATCTGTTATCTTAAAAAGTAGGCGCCTTAAAAAAGGGGTAGGGTATGAGCCTCTAGGTATTATAGGGTGCGACGACCGCCCATGGATTCAGTTTGATATTTTGCCGCTTTGGGTTTGTTTGACTCTGAGTTGCATTGCTGTGTGGATGAGTTCGGGCTGCTTCTTTGTCTTTAGAGAAGTGAGATACCATAGACACAGCGGGTGGAAAGTCTAAACTTTGGGTCGGGTCCCATATAGTAGGTACTTAGGCCTTAAAGGGGTCCCTATGTGGCTACTTTCAGGCCTGAGTACCTACTATATGGGTACATGGAGCCTTTGGGAAAAACACGAACCGAGGTTTTCCTTCTGACAAAAACACACAGTGAGTCTAAAGTCACCCTGGACTAAACTTTGGGTTGGATTCAGAAAAAGCTCGAACCGAAATGCTCCTGTTGACACGCAGAGGACACTGGAGGTGAAGCCAGACGAGTGGTGGTGGTCGCTGCTTAACGACGAGCAGCAGAAATTCCGCATGACCTATCCTGGCACCTTGGCTTCCTGCACTCCCAAAGGCTCCATGTACCCATATAGTAGGTACTTAGGCCTTAAAGTAGCCATATAGGGACCCCTTTAAGGCCTAAGTATCTACTATAAAGGCACCTTGGCTTCCTGCACTCCTGCTTGAAGCCGAGTTACCTGGGCACACGTATCCGTCGTTACGCCGCAGCAGTAAAATACCACCCAAACTAGGTGACGGGGCTTGTAGACCCTACAAAGACACTCTTCGGAGTTTCGTAACATGCATACGTGCCTTTCGATATCATGTTTGACCTCACTGCTGTCTCAATGCGTAGGTTTCGTAGCCGAGCAGGTGAGTTTCAACTTCTTGCGATTATGTAACTTTCCAAAAGAAGGCCCAAACCCTAGGCCCCAAACCCCACGCCCATCTCCGGTTTTGCCAATGAGACGGACGTGTGAGGGAACGAAATACCCCGCAGACGTGCTGGAAAACAAGCCTCGGTCCTGGCAGTCCCGAGTCCCCAAATGGGGGTTTCCGAAACTTAGGGATACCTTATTCTAGGTCCTTATAATAATAAGGATCCTATTATTCAGAGTACTATATTAGGGTCCCCGATTTTCGGAAACTCCCAAATCACGACACTCGAGCCCAAAGGCTCCATGTACCTTTATAGTAGATACTTAAACCTTACATGGGGTCCCTATATGGCTACTTTAAGGCCTAAGTACCTACTATATGGGTACACGGAGCCTTTGGGGAGCTTATCAGGGTCAAGAGGCTTCCAGGGTGGGATGAAGGTAGGTGGGGTACTCCCAAAATGAGAGTCCTTATATCAGGGTTTAGGGTTTAGGGTTTAGGGTTTCTTTATCCTACTTACCTTGATCCCAGCCTTTGAGGTCTCCAACCAGGACTCAGGGCTTAGGGTGCATCGGGTCTTGTGACTTGGTTTCAAGATTCAGGACTTAGGACTCATGGTTTAGCTGAACATGGATCATGATTCACTACGTCTTTCAAGTTCAACTCCGAAATCCACAAGCCGAACTCTTAATGCCAGTAGAGCACAGAGAGATTGTCTGTCAAAGATTTGGAGCTTCAGTTCAGGAATGAGGGATGCGGAAGTGCGGTAAGACGGTCTCTGAACTTAAAACCCGACGGTGCCAAAGCTTTGCAACGCGCGAAGTCCAGTTTTCTACCTAAACCCCCGGGAGGATCTAAAACGGAGATCCCCGAATCTGGGACCTACGCTGCTAGAGGATACTTTACAAGAACCCCCATTAAGCGATCTACTTTTTGGACCCCCCGGAACCTCTGGGTATACTGTGGTTTCTAGAGAACTAAACTAAACCTTATCGGGCTCTCAGTGCAAACAATCCCTTCACTAAAAGTTTGAAGCTTAGTAGCTGAGTAGGTAACCTTTAGCCTTTTGGGGTCTGTAAATTCAAGAGAACCTTTGATGGGCAAGGGTATTGAGCCCCTAAGTAAACCCGACGCGGCACCTGAGCGGCTAAGTATGCTCTAAGAGTGTCTCAAACTTGAACAATCTCTTCACAAGGCGTGGAAGCGGACTTCCGAGAGGTTCGGAGCCGAAAATGGCACCCTGAGCCTTTTGGCACCAGCGTTGTGATTGGACATCTCAGAGCTGTATAAAGGCAGTATGAGGCTTCTAGAAGCAAGTAGGATTAGTAACAGTTTCATCGGGGTTCTACGTCTGAACACTTGTTTAAGTCATGGGTTTCACATGGACCTTTCAACCCTAAACTTTACACCAAAACCTTGTAGAGCCAGTATAGAGCCCTTATAGCAGCCCTTACAGGAGCCTTTAAAAGGAATGTTAGGTTTCAGTGGCGGCTCTATGTCACTTGGGCTTCTGGTCTGTAGTTATCTGCCCTCAAAGTAAAAACTCTAGCAGCTTCCTTCTTCGGTATTCCCCAATGGGAGTTTCCGACAATAGTGGACCCTAATATACCGTAGGATCCTTATTACAAGGACCCCAAAATAAGGTATCCCTAGTTTCAGAAACTCCCAAACCGTAAACCCTAAACCGTGACAACCTAAAGCCAACCGCAAGAACTGAAACACGATGCTACCGCTGCACTTCAAAACAAAGCCTTAAATCTACACTGCCAAATCAAAAGCTAAAACCCAAAGCACAAAAACGCTGAATAAACCCGCAGCCTAAACCATACAGCCTAAACCATAAGCAACCGCGTGAAGTCTCACCAAACCTGAAACCCAAATGAAGACCCCTACGAGCCTTAACGTGTTCTGAATCTGGCCGCTGCTGCGCAGTCCTGTGTGCGTTCATCTGGCACACATGCCCTCAGGGTCCAAGTAACTAAGCAGCGAAATAGTATATACTTTGGCCTTGAAGTAGTCCCTATATATAGGTACATTGGGGCCAAAGTATATATGCTATTTGGGTACATGGACCCTTAGGGATATGTCACGCCGACGGGTACGCCCTGCGGCAGCACCCTAAACCCTAAACCCTAAAACCCTAAAACCCTAAACCCTAAGCCCTAAAACCCTAAAACCCTAAACCCTAAGACCCTAAAACCCTAAACCCTAAAACCCTGAACCCTATAGCAGTAGCTATGTCTAAACCAGTTCCTGCGAAGCCTTGTTTCACCCCAACCTACCCAAAGGCCCCAAAGTAGTTCCTTTTTGGGGCTCGTATATAGAATCCTATAAGGTAATCCCAAAAAGGAACTACTTTGGGGCCTAAGGGTATAGCCTTAAAGGAACCCGTAATCTGGGAAACCTTCTGGAAACCGCCCTTTCAGTACCCTTAGAATGAACTTATTTGTACCCTTATGATCGTAATCTTATACATCGTAATCTTATACTTCCCTTCTAGCACCCTGACTCTTACGGGAAGCCGACAGAGAAGCTCGTTCTCTGCCACCGCTGAGGTTCGGGGATCGTCGGCAGGAGCTTGTCTTCATCGGCGGCCCGCAGATGGTGGAGTCTACCTTGGCACCCAGGCAAGAATAGGATCCAACTCATCCCAAAAAGTATACACTTTGGCACCAATGTACCTATACATAGGGACTCGGTTCAGGCCAAAGTATGTACTAGTTGGGTACATGGACCCTTACGTTAATATGTTTTTTCACACTTTCTGCAGGAGTTCTGTGGCCCTAGACAATCGCTGACATTACTCTGCAGGACTCCCTCACAATGGAGTATGTTATCCTAATACCCCGAAGGCTGTACAGGCTTTATGATGACGGTTTAGGGTTTAGGGTTTAGGGTTTAGGTTTTAGGGTTTAGGGTTTAGGGTTTAGGGTATGGTCTACAACCCTAAACCCTAAACCCTAAATCAAGTTCTTAGATGGGTTTTTAAGTTTATCCCGGGGGGCCAAGTCTCCAACGGTTAGCCTGCTGGTTGACTGTAGTACAAAGTGTGGGTGGGTGGCGTATGATTATTAATCGTTTGAACCCTTAGTAGAATAGTTTATTGCATATGGAGGGTGGAGTGGTTCATGAGGCGTAGGCATCTGCTTCAGCACGATGATCTCTGTCTGTGTACCTGCAGGGAAGTTCTGCCAGCCATGCCCCCGAGAACAGCATACATGAACCACGGATCCACGGGCTTTGTCTCGGGGCCGCAAAAACCATGTTTGGTCTCGATGCCTGCAGCCTCTGTTGCAAAGGTTGATCTGCTGGAGGGTTGTCTGCTGGACGACCAGGAGACTCAAGGTTCAGCATCCAAGTGTCTCAAGCCTATTGTTAGAGCTTGGCCAAAGGGTCCGCATTCATCATCCCTTGGGGTTTAAGCAATAGTATGTGCAAGTTGTACACCGGAGACCTTTAAAGCCTCAACTTAGACCCTACTTGGAGGATCATGGGACTTAGTAAGTAAGGTTATAAGTACCTTACTTGGGGTTACAAGTAGTTATAAGTATAATTACCCTAATAATAACCTCCCATGATCCTTTAAGTAGTCCGCGATGTTGAGCGGCGCTGTTTGCGCGACCTTTCAGCTGAAGCCCTGACCCCCAAACCCAACTTGAAGCCTATGAAACCCGCCTTTTAGAATTTCCAAGGTTCAAAGGGGAAAAGGAGGGACCCTTTATGGGGACCCCTACCCTATCATGGGCCATATAATGGGTATAATAGCTATATTAAGGGTGTATTTCCTTATTGTGAATTGCTGATACAGGTCTTTACAAGGTAGGTTTTTTGGGCTTAGGCGGTTAGGGAACATCACACCCTAAACCCTAAACCCCAACCACCTAAACCTGAAACTCGTAAAGCCTGAGCAAAACGAATCTGGTGGTGACGATCTCAGCGGGGGTAGGCAACCCTCACTGACCAGTGGATCAGTAGATGTCCGTTTGGGAATTAGGGTTGTTGAACACGTTTTGCACTTCGGGCACTCGCGGCCCACTCACGATAGATGTTTTCGCTCTCTCTGTCGATCTGTCCATCTATGCCCAAAACACTGTCTCACCTGCAATTGTGGTTCATTGCAAGGCTCTTAATTGGACATTCTGTGTAAAACTGCCGTTTCCATCAAGCCCAAATAGCTCCGAAACCCACAATCCCGACGCCATTAAGCTGTACACGCCCTCAGACTCTAAGCCCTGAATCCCATGTAAGCCTTACGTCCCAAAGGTTCGTGACCCGAAAGGGCACCCGTCGTCCTGTGAGGAGTTTGAAGACTTCCGGCAGTCGACTGCCGACTTGCAGGTTCCCAACGACGTACCTCGGCTTACAGGGCGTGTGGCTCAGGGTTTAGGCTGTACCCAGAGGGTCCATATCTATATCTATATATATATATATATATATGTGCATATTTTACCATTATACAGATTTGCCCCTGCGCCCATGACTCGAATGGTCTTTGATGGCATAGTTCCATAGTGGTAGTAAATTACGGTCTCAGATCGGGACAAGCTTCCCCCCAGACGTTCCCTCAATGGCGATGCTTAGCTTCCCAGAGACTCCAGTTTTTCTTAATTAAGGAATAGGGTATTTCTTGTTTAATGTATATTAATGTTGTTTACATTGTTAAACCAAATCAGAACAGATAAGTTTATTCCTGAAATTATAGTAGGACCCTAATATGAGCTATATAAGGATCATTCCTTTCTTAGGATACTGGAGTTTCTGGGTCCTATGTAATTGGAACCCATTTAGTCGCCACGTGTCTAGCTTCCTGACAGTTCACATGACCGATTGCGTAAATCCTAAACCCTACCAGCACCCTATAGCCCTTATGGTCCTTAATGGTGGGTATTTAGGGTTTAATAGAGAGTAGTTGGGGGGTTTAGGCCAGCCCAAAGTCCTCAAATTTGTCTGAAGCCCAAGGAGTTCTCTAAACCCCTGAACCCCCAACACCCTAAACCCCTAAACCCTTAGAGCCCTAAACCCCCAAAGCCCTAAACCCCTAAAGCCCTAAACCCCCGAAGCCCTAAACCCCCAAAACCCTAAACCCCCAAAACCCTAAACCCCAAAAGCCTAAACCCACAAAGCCCTAAACCTTTAAACCCCCAAAACTCTAAACCCCCAAAACTCCCAAAACCCCCAAAACCCTAAACCCCCAAACCCCCAAAACCCTCAAACCCCTAAACCCTAGACCATAAACCCCTATATAAACCCTAACCCCTAAGCCCCAAAACCCCCAAAACCCTAAACCCCTAAACCCTAAAATCTGTCTGGAGCCCAAGGAGTTCGGCCCGAAAGGCCTACTGGAACGACTCGGCGGCCCTGCAGAGGTCCGGAGTTGGCATAGGGTGTACTCTCGAAGGTTCATTGGTAGTTATAATCAGATATAACTAGGGTTGCTTCAAAGGGGATCTATAGGGTTATGGGGTTTAGGGATTTGATTAGGGTGTGTACTTGAAGGTTCATTTGTCTTAGCGGTACTTAGAAATCATTTTTAATTTTTGGTTATTATAATCCCTAAGAAGCAGCTAAAATCATAATTTTTGCTAGGGTTCTAAGTTCAGTATAGTGGTGGTTATAACTAGGGTTCCTTTAAAGGGATCTAGAGGGTTATAGGGTTTAGGGATTAGGATTTAGGGTTTAGGGTTTAGGGTAGTTAGAAGTAGGGTTATAAGTAGGGTAACCCTGCATCTAACCCATATTAGGAGACTTGTAACCCTACTTATAACTACCCCTGAACCTCCAAGTGTCCCTAAACCTCAGACCCAACAGGGATCCTAAAGCTTAGTGCGTTTTTTGGGGACTTTGCTTGGGTCGCGCATTATTCTGTTATGTTCGGGGTGCGTAAGGGCGTTCGTGAGCTTAGGTTCTCGATGTTTGGACATGTTCTAGGCACCAAATCTCGCTTGGTTTCAGCGGGTTTTGGAGCGCAAGCATGGAAGCCCCAGCTAACCCTGTTCCCCACAGCCTCCTTCCTTCACCCTAAATCCGTAACCCTGACCCTAAAGCCGTGAACAAAGCGGAGGCCTGAACCCCCAAACCCTAAACCTTAACCCTTCCTGGGTGCCCTTCACCCTCTCCGCTCACTTCCTCCTCTATGCAAGACTGCAAGGGTCCAAAGGACCCAAGAACCAGGTACTTGGGTTTAATAGTAGTTATGTAGGTTAATATTTGGGAGAGTATATGATTATTGGGTACTTGGACCCTTAGGGAGACTGCCTCTTCAGCTGTGCAAGCAGGGCACAGGTTCAGGGCCTAGGTTGAAAATGCCCTTGTCGAGAATGCCCAGGTAGCCCTGAATCATGTAATCACCTCCCAAAGGGTCCTATGTACCGATATAGTAGAATGTAGGGTTTCCATATTAGGAAATACTATTATGACTTAGGGAAGTAGCCCCATAACAGTACATAGGATCCTCTAAGCCTAGAATCTACAAACCAACACCTGGTATTGCAATACGTGTATAACCATTTGTAATCTCGTAATTTCCCAGAGGGTCCATATACAATACTATAATGGAATTAGGCCCTAAAAGACCATGCCCATTATGGTTTTGGGGACCTAATTCCACAATAGTAGTGTATATGGACCCTCTGGGTTTTTGGGATTCGGGAGTCGATTACCATCGATTTTACCCTTCAACCCATCCTAGGCCCGAAACCCCGAGCTTGACTCCTAGCCTAGTGACCCGTATTCCCTAAACCCTAAACCTCTACCTGCACCCGACAAGACCTACCGTTTTAGGGTTCCTTATTATGGTTTCTATATATATATATATATATATATACATATTTCCTTAACAAAGGTAGGTCTTTTCGGCTACAGGTAGACTCTCACGCCTAAACCTTGCCCAAAGGCTCCATGTACCCATATAGTAGGTACTTAGGCCTTAAAGCAGCCATATAGGGACCCCTTTAAGGCCTTAGTACCTACTATATGGGCACACGGAACCTTAGGGTTGGCGGCGACTACTCAGGTGGATCTCCCGACACCTGCGAAATCGCCTGTGGCGCCAACCTCGGAACTGCTTGACAAGGCACGTTCGCATGGGTTTTGACCGGTTCTTAGGGGTACTTAGAAATAATTTGTAATTTTTGGTGATTACAAACCCGGGGACAGAGCTAAAATGTCAATTTTTGCTAGGGTTCTAAGTTCAGTATAGGGTTTATTAGCATCGCATGAAGCCCCCGACACCCCAAAACCCCGAACCCCAAAAGTGTGGGATTGATTGCAGGGTTTTGGGTTTCGGGTTGCAGGGGGTTTGGCTGTTGGAGTTCAATGTTTCGGGCTTCGAGACGCCAGAGGCTTCAGATGGGGTACTGGGGCTATACGCGCAACCACAAAATTCAAAACCCAAGCCTAAGTACCTACTATATGGGCAATGGGTACCATGGAGCCTTAGACCCTAAACCCTATAGAACCCTTATAGAACCCTTGAAGGACCCCTTAAAGGACCCCTTAAAGGAACCCTTAAAGGAACCCCTCTATGGGCACATGGAGCCTTAGGGCCCCAATTCCCAAATCCCAAGTTGTGACTGCGGAGCCCGTAACTTACAGGTTTATAGCACGTCTCATCCTTCATAGAAGCCTTCAGGAAACTAGGCCCTAGAACGTCCCGAAAGACCCCAGTCCCAAAACCCTTTGCCCTAAACCTTACCTTTGGTTAGTAGGGAATGGAAGAATGGTAGGAATAGTAGTTCTAATTATACCTCTACTAACCTAAACCCTAAACCCTAAACCCTAAACCCTAAACCAAGAAACCTGAAGCCCCAAACCCTGAGCGCAAGGCACCCCAGGCCGAGGACGAAGAGACGAACTTTCTAAGGTCATGCGCCTCTGTTTCCGGGCTTCTGGGATGGTTCTTCGCCCTAAGGCTCCATGTGCCCAGAAAAAGTCGGTACTTAGGCCTTACAAGGGTCCCTATATGGCTACTTTAAGGCCTCAGTACCTACTATTTGGGTACATGGAGCCTTTGGGTCTAGAAGTCTGGCAGTCCCTTTCCACGGAAGGAGCTGACAGGGCTTTGGGGTTTAGGATTTCCGTGTTAGGATTTTTTGTGTGGTTGAACGAAAATTCCTTTTCGAAGGCGGGACCATGCATCGGTATTGTATACATCCCTTCTAGCAGATCCCCCAACCAGTAGAGGAGTCTGCCTGAGGTTTGTCTTTGGCACAGGTGCTGTCACATCATCCATGTGCTTCAGGTCGTCGTCGTGATGGTAGTGGCAGTGGTAGCCTGGTAGTGGTAGAAGCAGCCGTAGCAGTAGTAGTAGTCGTAGTAGTAGTAGTCGTCGTCGTCGTAGTAGTAGTAGTCGTAGTCGTAGTCGTAGTCGTAGTCGTAGTCGTAGTCGTAGTCGTCGTAGTAGCAGTAGTAGTAGTCGTCGTCGTCGTCGTCGTCGTCGTAGTGGTAGTGGTAGTAGTAGTAGTAGTAGTAGTAGTAGTAGTAGTAGTAGTAGTAGTAGTAGTAGTAGTAGTAGTAGTAGCTGTAGTAGTAGTAGTCGTCGTCGTAGTAGTAGTAGTAGTGGTGGTAGTAGTCGTCGTCGTATTTGCAACTCTCAAGTTGCAAGATCTCTGAAGCTCCGAAGTTTAATTCGGACTACAAGGCCAGGCATGATCGACATTGGCCTTTCTAGTCTGGCTTGGTCTCTCTCGCCTGCAGTCTAGATCCTTCTGTTCGCAAGGCCCTTGCTGTTGCGAAGCAAGGCCCACCCTTTTGCTGCCCATTCAAACATACCAGTGTGTTGCATGGCTTCCCCTTTAGCATTGTAGCAGCATTGCCAGATCTGTTCTGCAGCATGCGTGAAGTCTGCTTTGCATCCTAGCGGTCCTAGCAGTGGGGCGTTCAATCGAACTTTTCTTCAACCACGCGCCTTCGATTAAACCCATGAGCTGGCCAACATTTGGGTTTAGGGGCCTTGCCTTGTTTGAGGCATCGGGGCAGAGACCTGCCAAAGTGAGATGGTAATTACGAAGGGCAACAGACCTTCCAGTATCCCTTAATTATGGAATATTAATGAATCATATTAGAGATCCTCTCAAACATTTCAGGCATATTCCTGTTTCAAAGGATATTGGAAGGTCTGGGTTCGCGGAGACCGGATAGGCCCGAGCTTGCGGACCCAAAGCCTTCAAACCGAAAGTATGAAAAGTGGCTCTCAGGGTCCCCGTGCCCATGTAGTTTGTTTTTTTCTGCCAAAGATACCTAAACACGGTGGATGATATAAGCCCTGCATTACCTTAAGGACCCTAAACTATGGGAATTATGGTATATTCCTTACTATGGTAATGCAGGATTTGTATCATCAACCGTAGGGACTACTTTAGCCTTAGAGTCTCTGCTATGTGGGGACATGGACGCTTCGGGCCTGGCACCAGATTGTGTGTGTGGCAGGTCTCTTGGGGTGGGCGACAGCCTCACAGACGCTTGACCGCAGTTTCTTGAGCTCGCCCGGTCCAGATCATGGTTTCCGTGTTTAGGTCTTTAGGAAATGCGACTTACCCACGCTTCATCATTCAGGACTTGCTTCGCTCGTTAAGTAGCAGATGTTCCCAATCTTGAGTTTGCGAAGGAGGTTTAGGGGGCAAGGACGGGCGGCAAAGCAAGCTATCCCTAGGGCTCCAGTTACCTAAATTGTAGGTTACTAACCATATATTATATACCCCAGTAACCTACTATTTAGGTAACTGGAGCCCTAGGCTATGATGACTGGAAATTGCGCTTGGGTCGAGTTTCGGGTCTCGATCATCGTGCAAGAGCCGCGGACGAAGATGTGCCAGCCGCACATACCCTAAGGCTCCATGTGCCCATATAGCAGGTACTTAGGCCTTAAAGGGGTCCCTATATGGCTACTTTGAGGCCGAAGTACCTACTAAATGGGTACATGGAGCCTTTGGGATAAGCCAACCCCCGCTCTTCGACAACAAAAGCAACAAGAAGTGTTCACGGAACCCCCAACTTCAGCCCAACAGCCCTAGTACCCTGAGCCCTGAGCTACACACGCGTAATTATGCTTCTACCCATAGGCCCCATAGTTGAAAAAGGAAGACCTTGTAGAATTCTAAATACGAGCCCCGAAAAGGAACTACTTTGGGGCCTAAGGGTCTTCTGGTAGCCATGCTTGGAGCCTTTTCGCCCAAACTACAGTAGCCTTGTCGATGCCGGAAGGATCCCGAGGCCTGCTGTTTGGGGCATTGCAGCGCATCGCATTCCGTTACGGTCGGGTCTAGCTTATGGATGGTTGCCAAGACGAAACTCATGTGGGTAGTCGTCTTTAAAGTCGTGTTGCTTTTTAGGTCACCAAAACAGTACGTCACCCCAAGGACCCTAAAAGGGACCCTGATTCAGAGAACTACCCATGTCTGGTTGCGTCTCAGGAGCCAGACCCGGAGGAGTTCGAAGCTATTGATTGAGCACTTCGGCTGCCAATTTGCAGGGTTGGAGTGCCCACCTTTCTTGGAACATAATTACCCGTTACCCGGGGGTTGAAATCCCTAAAACTCAAAGCCAAGATTCTGGAAACTGGCTTCGACATGTCCCATATGAGCCCTAAACCCTCAACCCTAAACCCCTATGACCCGACGGCAGGAAGGTCCAGCGCCCCAACCCCGGAGCCCATCGCCGGAAGATCCACCGACTCAAATTCTTCAAAGCGGAAAAGGAGGGACCCTTAATGGGACCCCTACAGTACCCTTAAAGGGTTCCTTAAAGGGCTCCTTAAAGGGATCTATGATCTATAGGGTTCCTATAATGGGCTATATCATGGGTGTATAACAGCTATATTAAGGGTATATATCTAGGGTCCTCATTTAGGGTCCCTCCTTGTACCCTTGGAGTTCTCCACCCAGAGTCTCTCAAATTCGGTCCAGGTGCCAGGTCTTCTGCTACAAAAACCTGGAGTGCGTAGAGGCCCTTGAGTGCTCAAGGGGCCCAGTTAAGGGTTCGGGTTAGGGGTTAACTGACATTTTCAGAGTGTTGCGTCGTAGATTTAATTTCTTGGGCCTGAAACCCAGCGGTACCGATTCCTGAACCCTAAACTCTAAACCTCATGGGCATTTGACCCGTCGGAGTACTCTGGGCTCTGGTTGCTTTGTGGCGACCGAATGTGCCGAGAGTGGCTTTGCAATTATCCCTCCTTCATCCCACCAGTTGAGGATTTAGGGGTTTGTATTTGGGGTTCAAGGCCAACCTAAGCCTTCTGCGCCAAAGCCATCACTTGTCCTTGCATACTCCCAACCCCATACTCGGAAAATTACCCTTCGTTACATCATCTCGAAGCCTTTCTAGAACCCCACACCCACGAAGCCCTCCAGCCCGAAAGAACCCTATACACCCCAAAGCCGCAAAATCCTTAACCAACGAGGCTCCAAACCCAAACCCCTAAACCCTAAACCCCTAAACCCTAAAACCCTAAACCCTAAAACCCTAAAACCCCAAACCCTAAATCCTAAAACCCTAAACCCCTAAAACCCTAAACCCTAAAACCCTAAAAGCCTAAACCCCTAAAGCCCTAAGCCCTATACCTAAAGCCCTAAACCCTAAAACCCTAAAACCCTAAACCCTAAAACCCTAAACCCTAACCCCTAAACCCCTAAACCCCTAAAACCCCCTAAACCCTAAACCCCTAAAGCCCTAAACCCTATACCTAAAGCCCTAAGCCCTATACCTAAAGCCTTAAGCCCTATAAAGCCCAAAAACCCAAAGCGTCTCGAGGCGGAGCTACCGAGCCCGACCAAGGCCAGAGCTGCCCAGCGCATTGCTTAAAACATTCGCCAGGCTTTAGGGTGGCTTAGGGTTTAGGGTTTAGGGCTGAGGGTTTAGGGTTTAGGGTTTAGGGTGGCTTAGGGTTTACCTTAACCCTGAAGAACCTACCTTTTTAGGGTTCCCTATTATGATTTCCTTATTTAAGTCCTTAAAAATGTAGGTTCTTCAGGGTTAAGGTAAGGTTTAGGATTTAGGGTTTAGGGTTTAGGGTGGTTTACCCTAAGGCTCCACAGTAGTTCCTTTTGGGGTTCATGTATAGAATCCTATAAGGTAATCCCAAAAAGGAACTACTATGGAGCTTCTGGGTAAGGATCATCTATCGACTGACCCTAAGGCTCTAAGGACTCAGATATTAAGGCCAACTTGGAGTTCATGCCAGGCTCTCAGCTTCTTGCGAACATCGCATCGTGTCGGTGAGTCGGCTGCCGATGCTTCTTGCTTTAGGGTTTACCCATAGGCCCCAAAGTAGTTCTTTTTGGGATTACCTTATAGGATTCTAAATATGAACCACAAAAAGGAACTACTGTGGGGCATTAGGGTAAGGATCATCTATCGACTGTCATGATGTACTCGGTCCTTCCGCATTGCGCACTGGAGGTATGATAGCGCATCTACACGCAGGCATGTACACTACGTTATGTCCGTGTTGTAGGACAATGAATACGTCGGTCTATCCTTCTGTCCATGGGATAAGCAATGGTCAACCGTACGTAGCCGTATCTGTCCATAACCCCAATCCCTAATGTATAAACCCCTAAACCCCTACACCCTAAACCCCGGAACCCTAAACCCCAAACCCTAAACCCCTCAACCCTAAACCCCTGAACCCTAAACCCCAGACCCTAAACCCCTACAACCCCAAACCCTATACCCTAAACCCCGAACCTTAAACCCTAAACTCCTCAACCCTAAACCCCTAAACCCTAAACCCTAAATCCTCGGCCCCTGCAAGCTGCCTCCGACCTGCCTTCCCAAAGCGACCTGCAGCTCCATTGCAGACTGTGAGTTCAAAATCTGAACTATACCTATAGTCTCCATTGTAGTTCCTTTTTTTGTTAACCAGTTTTATGGTAAGGAACCTATAGTAGAGATTGTTTTATGGTAAGGAACCTATAGTAGAGATTTTGGTTAACCAAAAAAAGGAACTACAATGGAGACTATAAGCAATATCCGAGCTATAGTCTCCTTAGGACTGATTTCTTAGATA
Organism: Symbiodinium sp. CCMP2592; assembly: GCA_905221615.1. NCBI lineage: Eukaryota > Dinophyceae > Suessiales > Symbiodiniaceae > Symbiodinium > Symbiodinium sp. CCMP2592. The sequence continues at coordinate 977,823 of CAJNDT010000558.1, read as the reverse complement.
GTCTCCTTAGGAACTAGATTGCATTTTTGATCAGATATAACCAAAAGGATTATGAAACACGTTATTGTTATGGTTGCATAGCGAACTGGAGCTTGCACCGTAGAAGCACAGAATTCCACATGTTGCATACATTGGGGTACTTGCTTCACCCAGGACTCCTTTACCGAAAGCGCGAAGCCAAAACGAAACAGCTGCCCTTTCCAAAATCTCAACCCTAAACCCCAAACCAAATGCCCTAACACTGAAACCGTGGCTTGCCTGTTTTGGACTATTTTGGCTACATATGCCTGAGCTGTGTACTGGATGGGGTCTGTTGTTTGATACGGTGGATGATATAAATCCTGCATTACGCATAATGAGGAATTTACCATAATTCCCATAGTTTAGGGTCCTTAAGGTAATGCAGGATTTATATTATCAACCATACATCAGGCTGCCAGCAGGTGTTTGCATTAGGAGATGTGGGGCTCATCGTTTTACATTGGCCGGGCTGGGCGTCCACACAGGCCATACATGTAAAGTCAAGCGGTTGTTTCCGAAACGTAGGGGTACTTAGAAATGATTCTTGTTTTTTGGTTATTATGATCCCTAAGAAACAGCTAAAAATATAGTTTTTGCTAGGGTTCTAAGTTCAGTATAGGAAATCCTTGTCCATAACTTTCCACTTCGTCATGTCTCTCACGCCGTGGGAGGCCTTAGCCGGAGCCGCCTAGAAATTGACTTTGCACCGGCAATTCGACAGCCTTTGCTACTTTAGTCTTGAGGCTTAAGGCAGCGTGGCCATGTGTTGGATATGTGGTTCCTAGTAGTAGAGTAGGTAGCCTTTAACCATTTTTGGGTAGTATAGTCCCTATATAATCCCAGTATAACCAAAAAGGTTAACCTTGAGTTCCCCATGATACCCGACAAGTCGGGGCTTGTGGACACTGCAAGGCGACGCTTCATTGGCTCGAGCAGCTGACCAGCCCACCCCAAGCCCGGAATCGCGAACTCCAAGCAGAACCTGAAGCCTATAAAACCTACTTTATCAGGGTTCCTTATATTATGAGTTCCTAGTTGAAGTCCTTCAAAAGCAGCTTTTTTGGGATTACGGTAAGCCCTCACAAGGGCAGTGGCCCTTGGGTCCGCTCCACGTGCTAGGTGTTCATCGAGAGGTGCCGCAGCATGGGTACAGCACAAGACTCAGAATCTGACTTGGATTCGCGAGGCCGTAACCTCGGCTCCTTAGGCCAGAGTTTTTTTTCCAAAAAAGTTCGAGTTGTTAAAGAAGTTCACGACAGTGAATAACATAAAGCCACGCCCAAACCCGTCGGTCCCTACCCCGACTGAACCCTGTGCACCAGTCTGAGGGTCCTGGGCCCTCTACTGGGTTTTCGATATTCAGTTCCCACACTTACCAAGGTTACCATAGATCCCGATATCGTGGCAACTTAAACTAGGTTTCCTACTTGGAGGTTCAGGGGTAGTTATAAGAGGGGTTAAAAGTCCCCGAATATGGGTTATAAGTTACCCTACTTTGCGCCCTACTTACATATAACTACCCATGAAACTCCAAGTACCCCAGTTTAATCAAGCTCCAGCCATGCTTCGGTGCCTTTGTCTTGCAAGCGTCTTCCTCGCCCCTGTGGGCGCGAACGATCCGCTCCGTGGGGAGGTGGGATCCATGGGATGTACGGCTCACAAGTGGGTTCTGTTTAGGGTTTAGGGGTCTATAGGGTTTGGGGCTCCGTAAAGGGTTTGGGGCGCCATAGGGTTTAGGGTTCTTTTGGATTCAGGGCTTAGGTTTTAGGAGGTCTGCGTATAGTCTCCATTGCAGTAGGGTTTTGGGCTACCTTTAAGGATCATACATGCGGAACAAGTTAGACCAACAAAGGAGTCGCAATGGAGACTATACGTAGGATTCGGGAATTCGGGATTGAGGGTTTGGGGTTTAAAGTGCTGGGCGAAGTATAGGTAAAGTTATGAGTTCAGGGATGGGGCTTTGGATTCATTGTGCAGTTTGATGCACCATTTGTGCCTTGACGTTGAGTCATTGTTTTGGTTTAATAAGCAGAATATTGAATCGCCATATCTCCGACCTACCAGCCCTTTTGCACGCACTCCGCAATGTGCTTCGCCTGAGACCTAAACAAAACCAGAGGTTCATGATAGTTCCGGTATGACGTATCACCTGCCTAAAAGCTGCCAAGCCCTGTCAAACCTGACTCCTCTCCGCACGACCCTAATCAACACCTACATCCTCCCTAAGCCAAGCCGTAAATCCTGAACCCTGAATCGTCCCAACCCTCCGTAATGTCGATCCGGTCCTAGCCCTTCTTCCTTATTCTTCCTTATTATCCTATCCCAGAAGGCCAGCACGCTGTCGGTTACTCCTGAAATCCTGAAACCCTATCGTGCCAAAAGCCCTGTAAGCTGGTATACAGGTACATAGCGGGCTTCGAGGGCTGAACCCCTGAGTTCCAAGCCGTACATCCAGAACCCTAATCCAAAGCCCTAAACCATCCCGAACTACTGTCCCTCAACCTCCGAATTCACACAAGACGCTGACAAAGCCTCAGGCTCCATCAGGACGGGCACAGGCGCGAGCCCAAACCAAAAGCCAAGTGATAGAGGGTTTAGCGTTTAGATGGGTTTAGGGTTTGACGGGTAAGGGATATACAGTGGCCTGAAGTGTAGCAATATGACATTTCGGTACAGTTCCTAGATGCTGTCATTGATTCATAGTACACCCCAGAACCCTTTCGCGACCCTCTAGTACGTGACTTGATGGATCGGGTTGAGGACAAGTGTTAAGGGTTTAGCGGTTTAGAGTTTGGTTTCATTAGACTCCCTAGGGCTCCAGTTACCTAAATAGTAGGTTACTGGGGTATATAATACATGGTTAGTAACCCACTATTTAGGTAACTGGAGCCCTAGGGTTAGACTGATTGAATTTGAAGAGTGCGTACTTCAGCATCTTGAGATTCGCTGCGGCGCGTGCTGGGAACTCGATCCCCAGTTGACCAGAATGGTACGGCTGATGATTTAAATCCTGCATTACCCATAATAAGGAATCTACCGCCATAATTCCCATAGTTTCGGGCCATTAAGGTAATGCAGGATTTATATTATCAACCGTAGCATCCTAAACCATCGTCTTAAACCCTCAACATCCGCAGCCCCAGCTTCCGAGAGCACCGAGCCGCCCTCACCCCAAAATTACTCAGTCTTTTAGTCGCTGAGCAGATAACCGATAACCTTTAACCTTTGGGGCTTATATAATCCTACCATAATTATGGGGCTTATATAATCCTACCATAATTATACCATAATTGAAAAGGGTAACTTTTCGGGTTAGCGTAAGCCAAATCCAGCAGGACCTGTCCTACCTGGAGCCACTCACATGGCCTGGGACCTACCTTGCGCAGCAGAAACTGTTTGGTTTCAGGTTGGCATGCTAGACAGGGGTTTCACAGTAAGGAGTCTACATGGGAAGTTATATGCATAAGTTCACTGCTTTTCGGATAGCTTCGGAAGTTTCAGAGACCTCGAGGCAGGATCATGTGCCTGTTTGCATCCTTTCAGGAGGTTCAAGCAGCGGCGAGTCCGTGGCAAGGAGCAAGTAGCCGTTTTGAGTGGGAATCAGCCATGAAGTACTCCCTTAACTGCAGCTAGATTTTGAAGCAGGGCTGGCTCGACTAGTGGATGTCTTGGGTGTGGTTTCGATTCCTATCGGGTCAAGGAGACGTACAGTGGCGAGCCTCGCCTTCGCGATAGTATTCGCGACCGCAGTGGACTCATCACCTGGCCAGACTTCATCCGGGTATGTTTGCTGACCTTCCACAACCCACAAAAGGGCCAAGGACATAACTCATGAGCTTGGTGCACTTGCTGATGTGGAGAGACCAGTCCCAGACTTCCCCGCGAACTTGTACGAGGAGAAAGATTCGACTTGAAGGATCCGAGCTGAAGCAGACTGGATTGCGGAGGTTCGGGCCAAATGTCGGAGTCTTCTGACAAACCATGGGTTCTCTGTCGATCCCTTGCGAGAACAAGAAGGAAGATGAAGTAGACATTGTTGCGCTTCTTGGTATTTATTCCGACTTTCTTCCAACCAGCTTCAGGTATGATGGCAAAACACTTAAACCAATGAGCATTTGTTGCGACAAGATCGGAATTCGGCGAAGGCCCAGCGCCGGAGAAGGGAATTGCCCCCATTCACTGAGCAGCACTTAAAGGATCATGGGACTAACTATACTAATAAGTACTTATAACTCCAATCAAGGTACCTATTACCATACTTGCTAAGTCCCATGATCCTCCAAGCAGCCTGTCCGTGAACCATGGTCAGACAATGCAGAGCTCCCTTCGATTTGCCACATGGTTCCCTTGACGAATTTCCGCCTCCACTAAACCCTAAACCCCTTAACCCTAAACCCTCCCTTTGAGGGGCCTCCGAAGACAAGGACGCATCGATCGACTCTGCCGCCTGCACCGGAGCAAAGACTTTTGAGTTGGATCCGGACTGTCCCCCACTTCTTGATGATGCCTGGAAATCACCTTCAGTGTTATGGTCCATCATCCCTATCTATGTAAAACCCGTAAGTTTTCATTGTCTGACAGCAGTGGACAACATTACCTTGGTGACCGCTTTCGCGAAAGGATGCAAGGCAAGCGTTCACCGAAGCGAATGTGAGGGCAGTTCAGGAAGCTGTGAGTCAGAGATTTCAACCTCAGAAAGGTTAGAATGAAATCTTGTTCCTGAAGGTTACGCGAGACCCCAGGGAGTACCACACTTGGCTTGATATTGCTCGAGGCATTGTCTTGAAACTGCGGCAGCAACTACGACGGGAGGGGAAAGTGTTCAAACTGGCGACAGGTGCCAAATGCTAATTCTGCTTGTTGAATCGAAGCCAGATGAGTATGATGATGCGCGTACAGCTTTGTTCTTGCGATGGTGCTTGCGATGACTGCAGCACTGTGATTGGGGGCACGATGCTGATGATGATACAAATGCCAGATGGTGTGATGCTGACGACGATGATCATCATCATGACGACGGTCATGGCGGTTTCCTGCCGTAGTGTCATTTCCATACCCTAGGGCTCCAGTTACCTAAATAGTGGGTTACTAACCATGTATTATATACCCCAGTAACCTACTATTTAGGTAACTGGAGCCCTGGGGATAGTCAGAATCAGAAGGATAGCGAACGATGCGGCAACCTGTAGTCTCGCCTTGGTTCCCGAAGCAGTCATGATGATCAGCATTGTGACTGCAAGACGGGTGTACAAAGCCAGCCGTCCCAGAAGCTTCTTTGGGACAACAGGCCCTGTAAAGTAATCAAGGACGGGGATGTTCACGAAATCTCACGTAAGTAGCAGCCAGCAGCTTTCCCTGCAGTTTTGTGGTCAAGGGGGTGGTGTTTCGATATCTAGTTCTCGGCCAGAATGGCAAAGTCGGTGCTTCAGGCATCGTTTCCACCCAGGCTTGTCGGCAGTTCTGCGAAGTTCGGGGTCTCTTTGCTCGGATCCGTGTCGCTATGGAGCGCTCTCTAAACGCCGTTCGATGTCTCCTGGTGACTTGTTGCGTGGCCTTTCTGCTCTTTCTGGTTGGGTTCGTACTGGTCGGTCTTCCAGTGGCCTTTCTCTTCCCCGCATGTGGGGACCAACTGGTCGCATCGCCGGATATCGCTCTGCTACCGCCGAACCAGACATTGACATGCAAGAGCATGAATGTCAGCTCCTTTGGGGAGGCCGTCGTGAAGCAGCTGCAGGATCCGCCACCAGAGGCAGCGCAGGCGTGTGGAGAGATCATTGACACTGACGTGGTCGAGAACAAGACGGTCGCCCAGACCTGCCTTGAGTTCTGCCATCAACGCCTTGGCACTACCTTTCGGATAATGTACCTTGGTATGGTGGTGTCGAAAGCGCCGGATCTCAACACCAGCGCCGCGGAGGAGCGCAAGGCGACATCTGCCTGCCTTAAGGCAGAAGTGGGTTTCCGGGCAAGGGATATTGCATGGCTCCTTGCCTTCGCGGCCTTAATGTACCGCCTCTTAGGCATTCTCTTTGCCATGGGGACCTACATGAGCTCAGCATCTGGAGACTCGACGGCTTTGTGCGTGGCACCAGACTCAGAGATCTGCCGAGACGATGGGCCCTTCGCAAACGGCAATGTAGGACTCCCATGGCGGTACTGCTACGAGGCGAGGTCCGACTTCGAAGCCTCGCGCTTCAAGCTCTTGGTGAGCCTCTTCGGCATTCTCACGGAGCCCTTCTTCGATGTCGTCAGCCTGGTGGCTCTTCCCTTCACCATTCCCACACCACCTTCTCCAGACCTCGTAATTCTGTTGTTGTGGATGCATTAGGCAGCTATAGAGCAACACGCACGCACACACACACACACACACACAGACACACACACACACACACACCACACACACACACCCCACACACACACACACACGCACACACACACACACACACACACACACACACACACACACACACACACACACACACACACACTCACCCGCCTTAATTAAGCCTCTTCAGTTTTTGTGCCTTCTCAAAGATGGAGTCTTTTCTTGAAAAAAAAAGCCGAGACCGAGGCCAGCTACCTTCGCCACGGCCAGCCCTTCTACTTCGTCGTCGCCAGCTTGGGCTTGGTAGGGAGTGCGGCGTCGACAGGAGACCCTCTCCAGGCCGATTGCCTCGTGGAGTGGTACCGTTCCTATTCCCGTGGCTTTAAGACCCGAGGCCTGTTACGGGCCCAGGCTGGGGATGTTACTGAAGTAATGTGTTCGACCGCGGTCCAGCTGTATGCTGCCCTGGTCATGACCACGGAGCCAACGCAAGTGCTGATGCTTCTCTTCTTCGCAGTCCTCAGCCTGGGTTTCACCCTGCCCGAAATCTGGGAGGGCCGCTGGCTCCTCAGAGACCCGAAGCTCAAGGCCTGCAATTTCGATAACTTTTACGAAATGGAAGCCGCCCGGCACAGAGTGGGCAAGGCCTGGAAGTGGTTTCATTCCTTTCTGGCCGTCGCATTTGTGGAACTCTGGATCCTCCTCTGTTCGGCGCGCTGGGGCTTGTTGGTCCACCAATTTTGGCACTTTAGAGAGTCGCCCGGGTATCTACCAGTTGTCTTGGGGCTGCCGCTTCTCCTCAGTCTGAGTTACGCGTTCCTCTTGTTGCTTCGCTTTTGTTGCCGCAGCCCCCGCCCCGGCTTCATTGCCGTATATTTGTTTGTTTTAGTGGCAGAGAGTTCTGTGGTTCCTGCACCGCTCACCAGCCTTCTTTGCATGGATGTCCTCTTTGCCGGTGGGCGAAGCCCCTTCGCCGAGTACTATTTTAGAACCTTCCACTGGGAATGGCAGCTGCTACTTTGGATGCTGTGCTGGTTTCTCACGCTCGGACTTAGCGAGAGTTGCCTTTGTGCCCTTGCCTGGGCGTCCTTAAGCCGTTTAGGCACCTCTTTGCCATGGAAGCTCGGGGTGACCACTGCCGGGGGCATTTGCGTTGCAGCGCTCTGGGCGTACCTTCTGCAGGCGTGAAGGGGAAGACGACCCCTAATTCAAACCTTACAAGGGCACTTGGGCTGAAGGCCTTGGGGATGTCAGAGGTGCAACGAGGTGCAAAGCCGTTGCCTGACGTTTCTTCCTATCCCACTCTGGCTGCGACAGCCCCAGACCCTAAGGGTCCATGTACTCTTATAGTATATGCATTGGCATTAAAGTACTCCCTATATAGGTATATTGGGCCCAAAGTATATGCTATATGGGTACATGGACCCTTAGGGAGACCTTCCAGAGGATTTCGACTGGCAGCAGTCCCTTACGGCTCTGGCGGCATTTGCCCAGGCGCGGAGACCCGCCTCTTTACACCTTCCCCTTACTGTTCATATGGGACTTTCCGAAAATTAGGGGTACCCTTTTTGGGGGTCCTTATAATAAGGGTCCTATTATTTGAGGTACTATATTAGGGTCCCCTGTTTTCGGAAACCCCGATGTAGCACCCGTTGAGTGATGCCGGATACACATGGCCCTGCCCCCGTAGAGGTGCTTTTCCACGGCGGCGCTCTTCTCGTGGTGCATCTTGGCCCTTCGGCTAAACTGAAGTTGGGTTGCAGCTCTACTGGGAGGTTCATGCTTAGTTATAAGTAGAACTATAAGCTAAAAACTATAACCCATAATAGGGGACTTATAACCCTACTTATAAATACCCCTGAACCCTAAACCCTATACTTTTATAGAATCCCCATAGATCCCTTTAAAGGACCCCTATGATCCCTACTTATAAGTACCCCTGAGTCTCCACGTAGGTGCCATAAATCCGAGAGCTCCGCTGCCTTGATTCCACGTCTTGCTACTTTAAAAGGAGCAGACCCTAAGGGTCCATGTACCCAAATAGGATCCTTTATAAGGGATACTATACGGGCTCCAAATAGAGTTTAGGGTTCAAGGGTCCATGTACCCATGTAGCATATACTTTGGGCCTAATATACCTATATAGGGAGTACTTAAATTAAGGACAATGTATATACGATAAGAGTACATGGACCCTTAGGGAGAGATGGAGGGCACGAACGCAGGCCTGACAGCGACCCTTGTTGTATACAGCTAACCCCCTGGGGCCTGTTCTTCGAAGTGTACAACGTTGCAGAGTTTGGACAGCATTATTTATAGTGTCTTGTCACTCATATAACAACCCTACAGCTCATGCTTCGTGCTCGGACCTTTTGCCACCAGACAGCTCACAGGAAGCGAGTCGGATAAATGAGAGCTCAATACATAGTCTGGCTCACTGCGTACAGCCATATCTATCTGCGACTATCTGAGACGGGGTTCTACATGTTTTAAAACAGTGCCTGCCATACTTCCAAACATCCTTATACATGGTATTTTATATATAGCTAGATATAGATATGCAAATCCAAAAACATATACATTATATATATATATATATACACATATTTCCCTGTCTTATGTATGTACAATCGGTAACGTCTGCGCGTGTCTACATAGTGTATCGTATGTTACATACATTGTATAGCGCAAAATCTGCTAACATTGTGTGCCTATCAGCCATGATACGGCAATGCATACCTTCGTACTGTAAGCCATATATACTCTGTGCTGCACGCTGCATGCTAGGCCACGTACCCGTCAGAATACTACCTAGAGGGCTCCATAGTGGTTCCATTTTGGGACTACATTATGGGATCCTAAATATGAGCCACAGAAATAGGACCGGCAATGGAACCTATGGGTAGACACCATCCTTTGCGCAGGATCCTGGTGGATGGCCTACAGTTTCCTTTTCGAAGAGCCTGGCTCGCAACCCCGGTCGGCCGAAACAGCCGAGGTGGGGGAGAGTTCTAGGTGCAAGAAGGCATGCAAGAGTTCAAGCTGCATAAGGTTAAATGAATGCTATTCAGAAATCCTATTACTACTCTCTATATATATATATATAAACAAAAAATTGTATGGAGCATACTGTATGGCGTGTACCGACCTCGTGAAGCCTTGTGCCCGCAAGGGCTCGGGCAGGAAACAACCCGTTTACATAGTGTACGCTGATCTAGCTTTTTAGTTTTGTCTAATGTATATTTCATTCGGTGTACTTGAGTACATATCCTACTGCAGTTTGGAAACTGTAGCGCATGCAGCCCATGTCTCAGTCTTGTTTATCCACTGGCACAGCCTGCTGATGCCGAGACAAACACCCCGGAAGCTTCAAAAAGGACTGGACGAAGAGCAGTATCCGTGCGAGTTGAACTTACAAGCCCTGATTCCCGCAACCTTCCTTCCACTATAGCCACGTTTGGCAGGAAGGCGGTGGGACAGACACAGAGGCGGCATGATTTGGGTTGAGGTTTCAGAGTCGGGATGGGGCGAATTTCGGGACACAGGGAGAAGCAGCGACCCCGTTATTAAGGCAATGGGGAGCTCCAACAGCTTTCCTAAAGGGTTCCAAGCAGCTCCATCGAGGAGGTGCGACAGAGATCCCAAGGTTCTGCTTTGCAAACCGCCTCCTCGTGGTTCCGAAACCGTTCGGCTTACCGGCTCATTATTTTTCTTGTAGATTCTTCACATGCATATATATATATATACACATAAATATATACATATATATATATATATATATATATGTATACATATGCTGCGGGAGGACGAAGGGTCGTCGCTCCCCTGCATGTTTCCGAACACCTTGCAAACCCCTTTTCCCCGTAGACTCCTCTACGCGGTCCTCCCGTCGGGAAAATTCGTAGTTGTATTCCCGGGGATTAATTCCGCCGCTAGCCAAGCTACGTAAAATGCAGTTGTCGATACTTCCCGTCCGCCGCATGATGCCCTAGACAATTGCGACGAAAGTTTGATCTTGGCGATGAATATAATATAGAAATATATATATATATATACATATATATATACACACACACACGTATACACGATTTGCTGGCTCGTAGGGTCGCGTAGGGCTTGTGGCCTTACATGTAATGTGGCATCACATTTAATCCGGTGACCCCAATTAATGCGTTTTTCCTTATTCAGGCACGCACCAAATGAACGGGTGGCCTAATTCATGCGTTTTCTTTGGCTGGGTATGTTTGTTTTGGTGGGGTGGTTGCTCCTGTCTGCTGATGGTCAATCTTAAGGCACCCACGACCTAAACCCCCGTCCAAACCCTAAAACCCTGGCCCTGAAGCCCGAAACTCCCCCGAAACCCCGCCTGCTTAAGCCTAAAGCAAATCATGACCCTTGAGCGTAATATCAACCCCCCTCAACCCCAAACCCTCGACCACTGCCAGAACTAAACCCCCCCTCCAAACCCTGGAACTTTGGCCTCAAAGCCCGAAACTCTCCCTTGACCCGAATCCCCACCTTGATCAGCCGACCCCTTGCCCTAAAACCCTGGCACTGACACCATACTATTCAAGCCCAAAGTTTTGGTCCAGGGTACTTGTAGGACACCACATTATACGTAAATGGTCGAAAAGGTTTAGTTTAAGGCTCGGGCTGTCGAGATCTGTCGAGGGTTTTTGGGGGCAAGGCGCCGCTAACATCTGCGCAGCCACTTCTGCATGCAGATTCGGTGGCCCCTAGCGCCGCCCGGCTGACTGCATTGAGTATGGCGTCGAGTGTAGCCGAGCTTTACGGGTTTTTGATCCTTAAACCCAATATCAACCCTATAAGCACTACTGCACTACGTGCCATGCTCCGAAGAGCTTATGCTTCTTACGGTTCTTACGGCGGTTAGAAGCTTTGAGGGTCCATGGTCTATCGTTGAGACGGTGTTTGGGCAGACGGTGCTACCAGTATCTTTCCGAGAGCGGCTGTGTTGAGGTGTATTGGAGCCGGTTGGCGCTGCCTGACAGTGTAGAGCACGGTGTATAGAGAAACTACACGACAGTGCGATTAGACCGTGTGGTGGAAGACGTGCGCGATAGCTTCCACAGCGATGGAGGTTTTTCGCACAGAGTTAATGTGGCATGCCATCGCTTTCTCATGCATCTGCATGGTAACATACAAGACTTTAGAGCCCTTCAACACAAATTGAAGTGAACAGCCACGCTTACATGAAGCCCTAGGCCCTAGGAGGGCTCAACAGCCGGAGGATGGACCCAGCTGGTCTGCTGCCGATGCAGCCACATCCTTTCTTGACTCCATACCCGAGCTGGAATGTGCCCTTCCAGGCAGTCCTGGGATTTAGGGAGTAGTAGTTTCTGCTTAGGGCTTTGGGTTGAGGATCTATAGGGCGAGTATAATTAAGTCAGTATGTTCTATAGACACTAGACACAACATGCATATGTATACGCACATGCTGCGCAGGAACTTCCGATATCCAAGGTAAAGTACTGCTAAATTAGAATTACGATGGTGGAAACACAACTAGGCAAATGCCTACGCGCTACTAGCATTTGACAATTTCTACAATTCAAGCTATTCCAAACAAACCGGAAAAGGTTTGAACCCAATCTACAGAAGAAGCTACCACAAAGTTGCTTCAACATACGAAAATACTGATACAGACCTTCAAAACAGATACCAAACCTGCCCCTATTCCTAAAGAAGAGCAAACGCATGCATGCTACGCTCGCAATGCTTATGCAGCTTGGACAAGGTGCTATCTGCTCGCAGTATTCTCGGTGCTGATCACATGCTTGTCGCGATTATAAGAGCTCGTTCCAGAAAGGAGTGTATCCGCCGACCCCCCGAGTGCCGGTGAGTTTATAGCATGCTAATGGCCTCAACTGAGGCCTCCAAGTTCCTGGAATGCATAAGCAACGCTCCTCTGGGACGCCGTAGAACCCCGAACCGCTCCAGGCGCCTCCCGTGCCTTCCGTACGGAAACACTGTGCGTGGGGTGTCCAAACAGGAGGTATGTACGGAAACGGTGTCGGGGGTCTAGATAAGTAGGTTTTTTCCCCAATCCACTCGGGGTTCCTACGTCAAGAGTATAAAGGAAATGTAGATTGCTGTGCCGGGCCGGCGCTGCTGCCGGACGCGCGTGGTGCGGACGCAAGTCCTCGAGGAGTGCTTACATTTCCGACGAGAATCATACTGCTCCCACACGTGCGGTGTCGTTTTTCGACGTCTTGGGTGCGGCCGAGACGTCGGTTTCATTGGCAGGCGCAGGACTTTCGGCTCCTCGAACGTGTCGACCCTCTGCATGGAGTCGTTGTGTCGCAGCGCCAAACCTGGAGGGGGAGTTGCGTTTTGAAACGAATGACGACCCTTTGCGTGGATTCGGCCTTCATGGTCTCCTGGTGATCTCCTAAGTGATTTCCTTTTGGTCTCATGGGGTCTCGTCTCATGGTCTTCTGGTGTCTTTGGTGGTCGTCGTCGTGCTCCGCGTGTCTGGAGCGCTTGGCATGGTCTTGGAGTGCTGTTTCGTATACCCATGTGGTCTCTCACTGTTCGGGGTCTACGCTGGCATATTGTATTTTATTATAGATGCCTTGTAGAAAACATAATATTTAATATTTTTAACCTACCTGGAGTTCAGAGAAAACCATTGTGCTTCTAATGCGTTAATGTTTTGTCATTTCTGAACCTAAAACCTTACTTGGTCCCTGTTGATTACGAAAATTGTTGCCCAATACAAGGTGTCTCAATTACTCTACATTTCATGCGCGACGACTGTTTCCATAATAAGAATACATACTGTAACACTTGAATTCATAAAGGAGGCACCCCGCCCTGCACCCCAAGCCCTATAAATGCTTAATCCATGTTGTGTGATAGCTAGCCAACATATCGGATGAGGAGTCTCTTCAGTTTCTTTTAATTAAATGTAACCTATCTTTCTTGTCAATGTACAGCTGTCATCACGAGTCTAAGAAACAAACAGAGAGGCCTCGGGCCCTGTCTTTCCATATCCTGCATGGCATTTATGAGCTTACGGGGCCGGGCGAAGGCGGGGGAGGGGGTGCGGTAGGGACTCTTAATTACGGTAAGGACGCAGTTCAACAAGAGTCTCAACTCCCACACAAACATTATCCTTATATATGTTGTTTTAAATACAAGACTTTACGCGCAAGAGCTATAGATTTACGCAGTGGCTTTGTTTGTAAACAAGAGGTGTTCGCATGAACAGACGAACCACGGTAAGCAGCGGCTGCGAGGGCTATGAGTATATATACAACATATACAGTACAACCCGTTAAATTGCGAATGCATCTTGCGCCCTGCAGCAACACTTTAATTTCGCTTTTTGTGCATACCACACACGAGTATCTACTACGTACGTGTTTCCCTGTCTTGCGATACCCTCGCCACGAGATGTTGGGGGAACCCGGTAGTCCGCAGAATGTACACTTTGCAAGACTCAGGCTTTGCATCGTATACTATTTACTGCACTTGAGCATACTACAAGTGTTGCAGCCCCTATACGGCTCTGTTCAAGCCCAGGCAGTTCGTGATAGGCACCATGCCATGTTGATCAGATTAAGCCGGAGAAGCTTCAAGAAGGATGTTCGACCAAGGGCAGGACCCATGCGGGCCCCCGGACCCGCTTTCTTCCGCTATAGTTGCTTCCGGCAGGGATGCCCCAACGCCCATCCACACGACGCAGAGGAGGCGCGATCTCAAAGGGCCGAGGCTTCAGCGGTCGAAGATGCAGGGAAAGATACGGAAATGTCAACCAAAGCTCCGTCAGCCCTTGGGGGGGGCTGAAATCTTTGGATTTGTCGGACTTGCACCCTTAGGCATGCAGTCATGCCGAAACCCATCCTAACCCTAAGGCTCTAAGGACTCATACTTATAGGCTTCTGGGCCTGTTATTCTAGAAGGCTGTGGACCATTTTGAGCCTTAGGGTGCTTTAGGGTTTAGGGTTTAGGATCCATCGAAGAGACGCAAAGGCCCTGTTTAGCATTCCAAGGCCCTCCTACTGATCGCATCATCGAGTTTGGGGTGTACAGGGTTTATAAGGCTAGGGCCTTGTAGTGTTTGCGACTTTCGAACGTACTGTGCTGGGGGGCCGCAAGGTGCAGAAATCTTCCACAGCCATGCTGCTTGTCGACCGATGAGCGCATGAAACTTTATTGCATGCCCCTGCCGGCCTCGGGCGCGTCTGGCGCACGGGATGCTGATTTCTACGCTGCAGAATGCCCCTTGATGCCCTAAACCCCTAAACCCAAAAGCCATAAAGCCCCCAAAACCCTTGGAAGCGTAAACCCAACGAAAGCCTTATAGAGTATCCGATCGCTTCGGCCCCCTTCGGCCGCTCAGGAGCTTAAGCAGAAAGGGTTTAGGGTCTACCCAGTGGCCCCAAAGTAGTTCCTTTTTGGGATTACCCTATAGGGTTCTATATATGAACCCCAGAAAGGAACTACTTTGGGGCCTTTGGGTAGAGGGTCCATGCAGCTGCAGCTCTGATAGTCGTAAATGTTTTCCTTGGGACCCGAAGGAGCAGCAACAGCAAGCAGCAGCAACGTAGGAAGTTGTAGGAGGTACGGTCGATGATGTAAATCCCGCATTCCCCATAATAAGGAAAATACCATAGATCCCATAGTCTAGTGTCATTAAGGTAATGCAGGGCTTATAGCATCAACCGTATCAGTCAGCAGCAAATCCCAAGGCCGCCGCTAATTCATCCCTCAGTTGCAAGGAAAAAAATGGTTCACCAGAGGCCAGGGATATACCCTAACCCCTAAAACCCTAAGCCCTAAAACCCTAAACCCTAAAACCCTAAACCCGAAACCCTAATAGCCTAAAACCCTAAAGCCCTAAAACCCTGAACCCTATACCCTAAAACCCTATATCCTAAATCCTTATAAACCCTAAAAACCCTAAACCCTGAAACCCTAAGCCCATTTAGGAATGTGACTGCTCAGGCTTTGGGTCTCGAGGTCAGAACCATAAGGGTGTGGTGGCCTTCAGCAAAGGAATACTACAATGCTAACATAGTAGTCTAGTACTATAGTACTACAATGGTACCATAGTACTACAGTAGTCGAATACGATAATACTACGACAAACATATCATAGCGTTATTTTTTAGTACGAGAATGTTTCTATATAGTGCTATGGGGATCAGGGTGTGGCCGCTGGGTTTTAAGCCCTCCAACCTTGAGCTTGCACCAGAAGCGCGCAGCCGACAAAAAGCAGAAAGCAGTGTTGAGTATTTCAGAAGGCCGTACTGCAGTGTACTATATAGTATACCACGGTTCCATTGATAAAAAGAAGAGAATGTATAATGCCAGTATACTCTAGCATACTGCACCTCACAACCCTGAAGCGAAGCTATTCACAACACCCTCAACCTGACTCATGAATGCCGGAGCGGAGTTTTTCAGTGACGAGAGCATCCCGGAATGATCGCCATTTCCTGTATTATTTGCGCTGTACTGCACGAAACTAATAAGCCTAGATCTGAGGGTTTTCAGCACCGCTGAAGCTGTTGATAAACAGGAGATTTGTTTGACTCCCGAAGGCCTCGAAGATGTAAGTATCTAATGCACTTGAACCGCAGTGCGACCCTGCAATACGACAAGACCTCCAACCTTGAAAATGCAACGAATGCTAAAAGCCTAAGATCCGCGACGGCGCAGGCCACCGACAAGACAACCTTAAACCCTAAGCCCGCCAACCCTAAACCCCAAGTGCCAAAGGCCAAAACCTGCAACCCTTCAAATCCCCAATCCTGCCAAAGCTTTGTGTTCCGCCTAAACTTCGAGTCGACAGGAAACCTGAAAACCAAGAGGTTTAGGGATTATAGGAGTTGGGGTTTAGGGGCTTGCTGAAGTGTGCCGAAGACAGCGGATCGACTGATTGCATGTGCATGTCGGTGAACCTAGCTTGAGCAGCATATTACGAAATATTCGCCAACTAGCTGTCATTCTTCCTTCTCTTGGACGTGCCTACTTTAGTCGAGGTCTATGCATGATCACATCTGAAACCTGGCACTTTCAATGCGAAACCTAACGAAGCAGACCGAATGAATGAAGGGACCTGATAGGTCTCGCGTCTCTCTACCCCAGGGGATCCGGTCTAGATCTGTGAACAACACCCAAGTTGGGTCCAACAGTCAAGATGTATACCTGCTTGGGGCTATTTGGTGATTTGGTGGCAGCGAAGATTTGCCTCTTTGTGTATGTTCAGTCCTCTGACAGGCCTCATATCTTCAACAGGCACCAAGTTGTGTACCGCTGTGAGGTCCGTACCGCCCAAGTTTTCCTAGGCCCCCCAGCCACCCTCGAGCATACCCACTAAATACCTGCTATGGGGACCTGGTGGCAGACCCTACACCTGCAAGCCTGCGTAGTGACCAGTCCTGCCTGTGCTTGGTGACTTGCTTGAGGTCCCGGCATCTCACAGGCCCGGAACGGTGGACAGAATTGGGATGGCAAAGGGTCCCGAATAGTTACACGAAAACGGTAAGTGTTTTCGAGTTCTACCTCTGGCTCCGAAGTGTCTTTAGGGTTTCAGGGTCGCTAACTAGGGCAACTGCCTGAGTTGATCATTCCGGCGTTTGACAAGATCAGGTCCCTGTAGACCCTAACATGATGGATCCTCATGAACAGGAGGCCTTTATGTACCTAATCTGAAGAAGCCCGCATACCAGAGAAGCGCAAAGAAAGGCAACACGCTGGTTTCCCAGCGGATCGCTCCTTAATGCTGTAGCGGAAGCTGCGCGAGACAGCATGCAGTTTGTTCTCGCGCAGGAGGCTCCCATACTATAGACTATATTAGATTATGCGTTAATTACATACCATAGATCAATATGAATCATACGGTATTATACTCTCCTCTACTATGCTAGGCTATACTATACTATCACATACTATATCGTACCAGATCATACTTGGCAGACAATGTAGCACTGCTTAGCAGGTGCCGCTTGCGAGCTCCCTGCCGGCTCCGACCGTATGAACGGAGTTTGTGTCGATGAGGCATTGGGGGTTGAAGGCTTTGAGGGTTTAGGGTTTCGAGGGTTTAGGGGTTTGAGGTTTTTGGTTGTCGGTGCGGCAAGTGCAAAGTTTGGAGACACGGCTCTTTCCTGTGTCATTATGTCATTGTGGCCCAGTTTCGAAACATACTCGTACCGGCTGGCTATTGAAAATTATCTTTCGCTATACCCTTGATGTCGAGTTTGCCATGATGTCTCAGAAGACTGCATGATTCGGATTCGCAAGCTTGGCCAAGCCATCCGGACGAGTTTTCTGAATGAGATTGCCCTGCTTCGCCAGCATACAAAAGTCTGAGCCACCGCAAGCCACAAACCAGAAGCACTCTTAGTGCTGTGCGGGTTGGGGGTGAGGTGGTAGGCATCCGCGGGGAAGGACTCGAATAGACAGCATGATGTCGATGTGCACGTAGGCCTTACAACATGCATGTTTGGTATGTGACCATGTGCTGGAGCATAGTTGTCCATCCAGCACTATTGAACATGCATGTGCATGTCCCCGATCGTGTCAATAGCGCGGACCGCACATCAACTCCTCCCCCGTAGATTCGAAAGTCCATGCTTACCTCTAAGTGTTCAACTCTGAAGTCAGGCTTGCATGTCTTTTGAACTTGTCCTGAGACCCACACATCCGTCCGGAGCAGGTCGCAAACATCCAAAGCCAGTTGACCTTCTGCAAGGACGTGGTTCAGTATCGCGCATGCGCTGGGCTCTTAGTGTTGGCAGCTACTTGTGTTTGATGTTACGACACCCAAAGTTCAGACGGCATTCCATAGCTGTATACACAGACATACAGTTATACATTCTTAAGTACTAGCCTGCAGTCACGAAATCACTGTGTTTTGGGCCCTTCCAGGAATGCTTGATGCGTCGGTCCAGGGTACAACACGCCTGTTTGCGTCCTGATCTTGTAGACTGGGCGCAGCATTTACATATAGGCTGTGTACACGTCGCCCAAGAACCCTATAAACTAAACTCTGCCCTAAACCCTAAACTCAAAACTCAACACATTTTTTAAAGACCCAGCTCTCGCGCCCTAGACCCTCAGCCGAGACCTTACAGATCAAAGGAAGGTGTACCAAGAACGACGGCTGTGAGCCCCACTTTGCGGTCTGCTCGAAAGCACATGAAGTGGTTGTGACTGTGCCCCCGAACCTAAACCCTAAACCCACCACCATTCCGGAGACCAGGCACCAACTTTGGCTTGAAGGAGCCTCCAACCCCATAACCCGTAGGAAGTTGACCGAACATTCATGCTTCGTTCTTCGATCGCCTACACCAGCGGAGCCCTCCCGAAAGTTCACCTGTCCACCTGTCCCTACCCGGGCCTCAACTCTCTAAAGCCTATCCCAAAACGCCAAACCTTCCCTAAGCCCTTAACCGTAAACGCCAAGCCTTCCCTAAACCTAAACCTTACACACCAAACCCTGAAATTTGGGGCACATGCAGTGGAGCTCCTCAACCCTGGAGCCTTAAGCCGTCAGTTCAAACATTCTTTCAAGAGCCGGAGCTTTCCTTTATGAGTTGTTTGAAAGACTGTGAGATCCTCATTAGGTTTGGGGTTTCAGGGTTTTGGAGTTTAAGATCGAACAGAGGATCTAGAGAGCTACCCATGGGATCCCCATTAGGTCATTAGGTTTAGGGTTTTCAGTTTTTGGGTATGGTGTTGTATAAGAAACGATAAGATCCCCCATAGCTTCCGGGTTTAGGGCTTAGGGCGGTCCTGGACAATCCATGGTTGCCATTTCAGTCTCGGCTCAAGGTTGCCCTTTTTCAAGAGCTCGGGCTTTGTTCCGACCCTAACGCTTCTCCGCTGACGCAATGACAGCGGAGTGTCCCATAACCGCCTGGCCCAAGGGCCTTTCCATGTTGCTGGGAGATTCATTTACGCAGAGTAGGTACTAGTTTTCAGATTCAACACAATTCGAAGGATCGCTCTGTATGCTCACCATTATGTCTGCGTAAAGGACTTAGTAACTTAGGTTATTGTTGGGGTAACCATACTAATAGGTGCTCATTAATATCCCCAGATTTAAGACCCTTATGACTATATCGGACTTTCCGGAAACAGGGGACCCCAATATAGTACCCGAAATAGTAGGATCCTTATTATAAGGACCCCCCAAAATAAGGTACCCCCATTTTCGGAAACTCCCATATCTACTAAGTTCCATGATCCTCCAAGTAGACCCTACACCCTATAGATCCCCTTGTAAGGAACCCTATAGATCCCTTTAAGGAGCCCTTTAAGGAACCTTACTAAGTTCCATGATCCTCCAAGTACACCAGGGTTAGAGGAGATCGAGCCTTCGAATAGCTTACAAGGGCCTTGCTTTAGGGTTCAGGGGTTTAGGGTTTAGGGGTTTAGGGTTTAGGGGTTTAGGGTTTAGGGGTTTAGGGGTTTAGGCTTCAGGGGTTTAGGGTTTAGGGTTTAGGGGTAGAAGCCCGAAAGTTGGAAACCCAATATCCTCAACCCTTAAGAGTCATGTATAGGGTATCACAGCACTAAGTGTCCTTAAGCCGATTTCCAACCTTTTAGGGTGTACCATAGGGCCTTGGTGATGGGGTGTTAGGGTGTTTTAGGCTTGAGGGTTTCAGGCTCCGGTGTTTAGGGTTTAGGGTAATTGGGGTTTAGGGTTGCTGGTTTATGGGGCTCAGAACGTAGCGTAGAGTTTGAGGGCTTCTAATAGGCATGACAGGAACTCTACAAATGTGTGTCGCCCGAATCGTCCTACACAGCAGCCCCCTGAAGGCCAGCACATATTGCCTGCTTAGGTACCGTACATGTACCCTTAACCGGAGCCCTAAAACCTATAGTGGGCTGCATCTGAGAGTGCACTCGTCCGACTTCTGACCATCCTCAAAAGGCCCTAGTGAAGCTTACCCAAAGGCTGCATGTACCCATATAGTAGGTACTTAGGTCTTAAAGTAGCCATATAGGGACCCCTTGAAGGCCTAAGTACCTACTATATGGGTACATGGAGCCTTAGGGTTATTTGGTTATTTGGTTCTTTGTGAGTTGCAGGGCTTTAGCTCCAGCTCTACAGTCCAGGTTGATGCTATGCCTGGGATTTCTGGGCCAGGCCATTCTTGGCCAGGCACAGACGCCTAGATTTCCAATCAGTTTTGGCTACATCTGAGATCAATTTAGTTTGGGATGTGTATGATTTTTGGGTTTAGGGTCATGTGCTCATGGGTTTGGTATATATAGTCTAGTACTCTGAAAGGTTGACCTGTGATCTCCCTTGGTATTGAAAACATAAAGTTACCTTGTAGTAAAGTAGGTAACCTTTAACTTTCTGGGGGTACTATGGTTTTGTTCTTTTTTATTCCAAAGGTCAACGTTGCGTTCTGCTAAGATACGCTACAACTAAGTACCCTAACGCTCCATAGTAGTTCCTTGTTGTGGGTCATATTTAGAGTCCTATAAGGTAATCCCCAAAAAGGAACTACTTTTGGCTTATGGGTAAGGACTACAACTCTAAACCCTAAACCCTGAACTATAAACCCTTAACCCGAAACCCTAAACTCTAAGCCCTAAGCCCTAAACCCGAAACCCTAAAACCCTAAACTCTAAGCCCTAAGCCCTAAACCCTAAACCGGAAACCCTAAACCCTAAGCCCTAACCCTCAAACCTTAAACCCTAAGCCCTAAACCCTAAACCCTAAACCCGAAACCCGAAACCCGAAACCCTAAACCCTAAACCCTAAACCCTATAACCCCTAAACCCTATAACCCCTAAACCCTAACCCCTAAACCGTTGCAGTAAGGACAGGAAGCTGCCCGGACTCGGGATCCTCGCCTGGCGATGGCGCCCCTGCTTTGGCCAAGGCTCTCCTGGCCGTGAAGGCTGAAACAGCCCGCAGCGCGACGGAGGTCCTCCGATCCGGTTTAGGGTTTCGGGATTTAGGGTTTAGGGGTTTAGGGTTTAGGCGTTTATGGCCCAAAACAATCCTTCAAGCCCAACCTGTAGCCGAAACGACCTATATAACGTTTTAAGGAACTATACTGTATATAGACACCATAGTAAGGAACCCTAAAAAGGTAGGTCCTTTCGGTTACAGGAGGAAACCAAAAGGGTGCAATAATTGCGTATTTGGATTTGGGATAGTAGCTATGTGTCCTACCTGGACCCCGAAAGTATGTAGAATAATAGCCTTGTTTAGGTTTTGGGCCATTACTTTTTCTACTTTAGGGGCTCTAGGGTCCAAAGGATCCAATAATTGGGTATTTGGGTTTAGGATAGTAGCTATGAAGGTTAGTTTTTGGTCCGATCCTTCAAGCCCAAAGGGTCCTAGGTACTGTTATGGGGCATACTTCCCCAAATCATAATAGTAATCCCTAGTTTAGAAACCCGACATTCTACTGTAAAGGTACTTCGGACCCTTTGGGAAGGGCTCCTACAGAAGCCTTCAACGGGCTGCTATAGAGGCCGTACTAGTTAGGAAATGCATGGCTCCATTAAGGGTACCTTGAAGGGGTTTAAAGTATAGTCGGTTTTAGAGCTTATACAGAGCGTATTGGTCTTGTAGGGCTTATAACGTTGAGGGTTGGGGGTGCGATGGAGGTTATCGACATCCCAATGGACATGACCGAAGGCGCGAACGTGAGCAGGAACAGCAGCTTGGAGAACATCATCATGGACAATCTGGAGCATGACCTCGGGGAGGCCAAGTCCTTTCCTGACCTCGACAACGTCACCAACGACACACAAGGGCGACATGGCCTTGGACAGCTGGGTGCCAACTTGGAGTTCATGCCAGGCTCTCAGCTTCTTGCGAACATCGCATCGTGTCGATTAGTCGGCTGCCGATGCCTTCTTGCTTTAGGGTTTAAAGTAAAGCCAGAAAGTTGGAATATCATTATCGTAACCCCTTGAAGGTAAATTATAGGGGATCCTACCATCCATCCATATTCCAACTTTCTGGAGTTCCCTTTAGGGTTTAGGTTTCTAGGTTTCATGCAGGATGCTCAAGCTGGCACAGCTCGAAACCATTGTGGAGCTCCAGCAGGCAGGAGAAGTGGCTGCCTTCTGTGGTCTGCGATGTCCTTTTGAAATGCTACTTAAAGGATCAAGGGGCCTTAGTAAGTAAGGTTCTAAGTACCTTAATTGGGGATATAAGTAGTTATATAAGTATAGCTACCCCAATAATTACCTTAGTTACCAAGTCCCATGATCCTTTAAGTACAGGTGGAGATCAACGAGTTGAGGGGCTGCAGCTGTGTGAAAAAGAATGAGACCACAGCAAGCACAGTTGAGATGAGAGCGAAGGAGGAATCGAAGGCTCTGCAGGCGCAGGAGGTTTTAAAGAAAGTCTTGCACAAGCACAACCATCAGCGGGAGAAGCGCGAGTTTGTGACGCCTTCCTCCAAAGCGGCTGCAACCCCAGCGGCTCCGGTCAGCAAGACAGGAGCGACTGGAGCAACATGTGGGAGGGCAGCTTTATCTATCTGTCTTTCTATATATATCTGCATCTATGTGTATGTAGCTGTACTTATCTATGTCTATGCCTACGTGTCTATGTATCTGTGTATGTGCGTATCTATGTGTACACAGTATGTTGTGTCTATGTCTAGGTCTGGTAGGCAGGCAGGTCGGCAAGTAGGTATGCACACTTGTGTGTATGTGTATACATATACATATATGTAAATAACACCAATACTAGTAGTAATAATAAGAACCATATTCATAGCAATAGCATATAATTAAATATACACATACACATATAGGTATGTTTTCATGTGTTAATGTGATAATACTCGCCGGGATCCCCGGACACTGCTCTCGTACCCAGGTGTTGGAGCAAGACCGTCAGCCGTTCCGCACTTCAAAAGCAGAGCAAAACTGCAAACCCCAAGCCCTGAAACCCTAAATCCTGAACCGCTTCACCCCCACTTGGAGGTTCATGGGTAGTTACAAGTTATAAGAAGTAGGGTAACTATACTTATAGCCCATATTAGGAGACTTATAACCCTAGTTATAACTACCCCTGAACCTCCAAGCAAAAAGTTCATCGACAGACTGCAGCTCCCCTCCATTACAGTTTTTAAATGCCTGCTGTGAAGGACTCTACGGGCTCCACTACCCAGAGGCCCCAAAGTAGTTCCTTTTTGGGATTACCTTATAGGATTCTATACATGAACCTCAAAAAGGCACTACTTTGGGGCCTTTGGGTACACACATTTTGGGTGGAACTTGGTTTGCTTCTCAAGCCTTGGACAAGGTTCAGGGTGTAGGGTTTTCGGGGAATCCAGCAGGAAATGCTAAAGATGTGGGCGAAGCGCTCATCCAGCGCCACAAGCACCGGAAGCAGAAGGCAGGAGTTTTTCGAAACCTCAGCCCCGCAACTCTAGCGCCGCAAAGCCCCAAGAACTAAAGACTAACAGCCCTAAACTCAACTTCGTAAAGATGCATGCCCTGGATATTAAGAAGGATATTAAGAAGCAACGTGTCTAAGCCTGTGATCTGTGCAGGCGAACTCTAGCGACGACTCTTTGGACGATGCTGTCACCGCCAAATGGGCCGACCCAATCGTGGATGCAGCCGTGCCACAAATGTGAAAGCTGTTTTTTGTCTTTTTGTAGGGAGGCAGGGGCGGCCGCCTCAGTAGTAGCAATAGGTTTCGGGTGTAGGCTGACGGGCCTTTGAATGTTTGGGGCCTACCGCATGTAGGGTAATAGCGAGAGGTTGGACGGGCTTGGGAGTTTGGGTTTAGAGATGATGGATGAGCATGTCCATAACGTTGAGGAAGAGGGGCAGAACACCCCAAACCCTAAACCCCAAAGACAGCCTTTCTGCAACCTTCCAAGCAGGAATCACTATACCATATCCTTAGTAGCTGAGTAGCTAACCTTTGACCTGTTCGGGCTTATATGATCCTACCATAAATGAAAAGGTTAACCATTGTTGGGCTAGAGTATTCAGCCGGAGATATCTTGCGGATTACAGAACCAACCGAAGATTAATCCAGGGTGCATTAATGGCTACGGGCCCAAGGACCCAAATCGAATTAGTCCCTTTGTGGGTACATTGGGGCCAAAGTATATATTATTTGGGTACATGGACCCTTAGGGTACTGCCTACGGGTCCAAATACCTGGAACTAATCACCTCATAGTCCTCGTGTTATGCTCCTTCAAATCCCGAGAGTGCACACAAGTACTGCCCCTCTGAACCCAGGAGCCTTAATTATTGAGTAGTTGGGCCGTTGCGAGTAGAATCCTGACAATTACAGCCTGAAACCTCAAAACCTGAACCCTGAACCCCACCCTGAGGCTCCTGGACCCTCGCAGTCAGATCCCAAACCTTGGCCCCCCAAGCCCGAACCCCTCACCCAGAAAGCCCATGACCCCTTTCGGAGCCTTAGGGCAAACCCTAAACCCAGGTAGCCGAAGAAGTCGGAGGATCCGTCGGCGATGCTCTAGGCACAGAATGTGTTTAGGGCTCGCAAGCTTGTTTTCCATTTTTAGAAGGATGTTTAGGGCTTCAGGATTATACAACTATACAACAAAACCCCACAAAGTTGGAAACTGCATTAAGGCCAAATAGTGCTGGGATTCCTTATAAATTGCGCTTAAGGATCCGGGCTATTGGGTTTCCAACTTTTGGGTTTCTACTGTAATACTTAGTGTGAAAGGTTGTCGGGTCTGGGATGCAGTGCGGAGGCTGCTAGGTGGAAGGTTTCGGGTTCGGGGTCCGGCTCTTGAGTTTCGGTTTACTTAGTAGCTGAGTAGGTATCCTTTAACCTTTTGGTGATAAAAAACCCAAAGCCCTAAACCCCAAAACCCTAAACCCTTTGTCTTTTGGAGTCAAAGGAGCGGTGCACTAGCGCTACACTTAAAACAAAAAGGAGTTGAATAAGTTTACCTTTTCGGGCTAGGGTACTCAGCCCTTATGTTTACCCAAAGGCCCCAAAGTAGTTCCTTTTTGGGGCTCCCAAAAAGGAACTACTTTGGGGCCTCTGGGTAGGTCGAGCTTGGGGATGATTTTGGGTTTAGGGTTTAGGGGGATGACCTGAGACTTTGCATCGGCTGCGACCCACGTCGTCGGGAGAGGCGGTAGTGTGTACTTGTTATATAATTCGGTGAGTTCTACTATATAAGCCATAAATCCGAAAGTCAGGATCCTACCCGAACACTAGATGCTGACGGGATGCGACGCACATTAACCGCAGACCCCGAACCTTTTCCACCACTATCAGCCCTGCAGAAGCATCAAAGATGAGTCAGGTGATGCCTATGAAGCCGCTGCTGATCAGGTGTCCTTCGTGGCGCACCTGTGTTTGCATTCTTAAGCATGGTTTGTGCTTCAGGACTCAGGGTCATAATTTTGGGGTGGAGGATCAAGTCAACATTAGGGTAAGCCCGTGCTAGGTCACATAGTTTTGGTGCATGAGAGTTGTTTCAACTGCACATGTCCGGTTGTGAGGCTCTTCCAGTTTCTGTGCGGCCCCCTGCATGTATAGCCTGGCTATAAGGCAGTCAGCTTCAAGAAATCCAGCGACTTAGCTGTAAGTTCCTACTGTTGCGGATTCTGGCCCCGTGTGCGAAAACAGCCCATGATAGTTCGCCGAACGCGGGCGTAGTTTCTTGACTACTTAAAGGGTCATGGGACTTAGTAACTAAGGTTATTGTCAGGGTAACTATACTTATAACCCCAATAAAGGTACATATACCCTTACCTACTAATAACCCCAATAAAGGTACATATACCCTTACCTACTAAGTCCCATGATCCTCCAAGTATGGGCTTCTCCGGTGCAGAAAACAGCCAAGCCCTGAAAGAGCTATAAACTCCAGACAATGTCAGCCCGTGACAAACCCTAAGGGTCCATGTACCCCCCAAAGGCTCCATGTACCTTTATAGTAGATACTTAAGCCTTAAAGGGGTCCCTATATAGGTACTTCAAGGCCCAAGTATATACTATATGGGTACATGGAGCCTTAGGGCCCATATAGCATATACTTTGGGCCCAATGTACCTATATAGGGAGTACTTACTTTAAGGCCAATGTATGTACTATAGGAGTACATGGACCCTTAGGGAAAGAGAAGCAGACACGCACCAAGACGAAAAGAGCTCCAGGAACACAGTGATTGATTCCGTGGAGATGGCTGTTGACATCTTGGTCCGCGGCTTTACGGCTGCTTGGCTGCAAACCCATCGTTCCTGCCTCCCTACGTCCCTGCGGAGAACACAAACATATTGTGACTTATGGAAGCCCGTTAATGCTACATCAAGCTTTGGAATTGAGCTCAGCGATATTCCGGAGTTGAGAAATCGTGAGGCCCCCTAACTAAAAAGACTCTAAAATAGAGGGCCTGCACAATGAGTGAGATTCATGTGAGCTCGTGATGATTAGAGGCCCCCTAAATAGAGCGAAACTCGGCCGGCACGAAATAATAAACCCCCCTCAAAAGTCCTAAAACCCGTCTGGGTGTTGATTTTAAAGTTTAGATAAATAAGCACTGCTACTACACAGTGACGCGCTGGAAGAGGAGAGACGGACACAGGCAAGACAAATCATAAACTACACAACAGAACCGTAAACTACAAACTTAGCCTCAGCCACAAATAGAACTTCACTACACAGAACAACCCTAACCTAGCAAAGGGAACTCTAAACTACAAAAACAGACTTAAGCTACGAAACACAACCCTAGCCACAAGCGTCTCATAAACCGCAGAAGAGGAACTTATCCATGTAAAGAACAAGAAACCAGGCCTCATCTACAAAAACAACTCTGGACTACACCACTTAGACTTAGCCCTGAGCTTCAAATATTTACCCTGGGGCTCCAAATAGCCCAAAGTAGGTACTACATATGGACTTTCGGCCCCAAAGTAGGCACTATTTGTATACTTGGAGCCGTAGGGTTATTACAACAAAAACAACCAGAAGGACAGAGCATAACCCGAAGCGGCAAAATTAGCCTTAAGTTAAGGTTAAAAAACCTCAAGAGAAACCACCCCAAAAAAGAACTACGAAACCTATAAGCTGCCACCTTTAAACCCAAAGGCGCCATGTACCGATACAGTAGGTACTTAGGCCTTCAAGTAGCCATATAACCCCTAGAAAAGGCCTAAGTACCTACTATATGGGCACATGGAGCCTTAGGGCATGTATATTTATATTAAGCACCTACTATATGCGCATATTGAGCCTTAGGGAAAGATCCAGGATTGGAACGCAGGCTGCGACGAGAGCAGCTGGCCCTCCATGCGGATCGACGCCCGGGGTCTCAACGTTAACTGGGGGAGGCCGGGCCCTGGGTTGGCCCTAGAAGGCCCCATAGTAGTTCCTTTTTGTGGTTCATATTTAGAGTCCTATAAGATAAGCCCAAAAAGGAACTACTTTGCGGCCTGGTGGGTTTGGGGGATTCTGGTGGTCTAAGTTATACGAGTTTAGTAGTTTATTGAGGGTTTAGGGTTTTGGCGTTAGGGCTTGGGAGAATTTAAGGGCTTAGGGGTAAGGGCCTGTGGGGTTCAGCAGTTGAGGGTTTCAGGGTTTAGGGTTTTGGAGGTTTAGGGGAGTTTAGAGGGTTCAGGGTTTGGTAGTTTAGGGTCAAAAGGTATAGGGTTTTTGGCGGTTTAGGGCTTGGGGTAACGGTTTAGGAAGAAGTATGGGTTATTTTTTTGGAAAAGTGCTACTATGGAGTGGTTGAAAATAAGTATTGTTCGTGGAAGCCACCAACAGATGACAAGGCAGAAGTGTTGGGTGCGACTCATGGGCCAGACATGTACCTTGGCCACTTAAAGGATCATGGGACTTAGTAACCCCAATTTAGTTACTTGTAACCATATTTTCTAAGTCCCATGATCCTCCAAGCACGCTTGAATATCGCGATGTATTTTCCTGATAACCCCTAGACCCTAAACCCTAAACGGCCATTATATATAGAGGATAGCTTTTTCAGCCGATGAGTGTGCAATCGCCCTGTATCTACCCATAGGCCCCAAAGTAGTTCCTTTTTGGGATTACCTTATAGGATTCTAAATATGTATGAACCCCCAAAAGGAACTACTACGGGGCCTTAGGGTAAGGGTTATAAGTAAAGTTACACTAGCAATAATAACCTTAGTTACTAAGACCCTAGACAGATAGGCAGGCGGAAAAAGGTGCTTAAACAAAAAGACCCATGATCCCATAAGTAAGGCAACCTCTTCGACTTCAACTTCGGCGTCACCGACTTATCCTGGCCGGAGCCCATCAAAACCGTCGCCGAGTTTGGCATTTCTGCTGTCAAGGCGCTGTTCACAATGGGCAAGGACGGTTTAGGGTTTAGGGGTTCAGGGAACAATGGGCAAGGACGGTTTGGGGTTTAGGGTTTAGGACAAGGGCGGTTTAGGGCTTAGGGCTTTAATTTAGGGAAGGAGCCCTCGCAGACATATCTGTGTTCAGCAAGCCTGTAGCGATTCCGATGAGTGGAGTCCCAAAGAGCGCGATATCGCTAAACCGGGCACTTTCCATATCACAATGAGATGCCCAATAAATACAAGGCTATAGGTCTTCCTGACTTGACGGGTAGTGGGCTCTCTGGAGCATTTATCCATCGACCGGAGGGTTTGCGACCCGTTTGACCCAGAGCAACGACTCGCAGCCAAACCTGTCTTTCGTCCCTAAACCCTCAACCATAAGCCCTCAACCATCCTCAACCATAAAGCCTCAACCCTAAGCCCTCAACCATAAAGCCTCAACCCTAAATCCTGAACCATAGACCCTCAACCCTAAGCCTTCAACCCTATATCCTAAACCCTAAACCCTAAATCCTAAACCAGGAGCTCGTTAGCTGTGCTACCGTCGACTCGCCGCTGCAGGTGGACGTTTTGAGTTTAGGGCCAGGCTTTGCGATGAGTGTTTTCAGATTTCGGAGCCCAAGTGGGGAAATGTTACACTAACCACACAGCCTCGGAATATCGGAACAATCGAGCAGTTCATCTCCAAATCTTATGATCACCCAACTCTTAGGACCTGATTTCGTAGCGGGTGCTTCGATGTTGTTTTGGGAGTTTCCGAAAATAGGGGACCCTAATATAGTACCCTAAATAGCAGGATCCTCATTATAAGAACCCCCAAAGAAGGTAGCCCTAATTGTCGGAAACTCCTTTTTGAGTCTTCTGGATTAACAAGTGAAGGGTCAGGGTCGGGCCGGGAGTTTTCGAGTAGGGACGTAGCCAGGCTTCTTAGGGGTACTTAGAAATATGTTTTTAAAATTTTGGTTATTATAATCCCTAAGAAACAGCTAAAAATATAATTGTTGCTAGGGTTCTAAGTTCAGTATAGGCTTGTCAAACAGTGCAGCAGCCGGAACAATTAGCAAACGTGTTTCGTAGAAAACCTTGTTAGACTTACCCTTGGGCTTCAACTAGCCTGCAGCACGTACTATTCACAGTCTTTTTAGAACCCGAAGTAACCGAAGTAGGTACTATTTGTCTAGTTGGAGCCCTAGTGTTACACTGCATAAGTAAAACACCCGGAGCCTATTATTTCAACTATTGAAGGCCCCCTACATGATGCAGGTCCTGACCTGCTTCGGGAACAAGATCATCGAAAACGTGCCGCCGCTGAACTTCCTGAGCCGCATCAGTGACGTGCTCACAGAGTTCCTCAGGGACTGGGTAGGTAACCTCTTAACCTTTCTGCTGTGTGCATGTATTCTAAAGTATATATGTTACAAATTTATAGAGGTATACACATCCTTTTACAAAGTAACCGTTGTCAACTTTTTGGTGGCTAGGGTGCACGGTCTCTAAGGTTCATCTTGGTCTTCGCAAAAGTTGCCTCGGCAGTGGTGAGGCAGGAGTTCGCCGAAGCGGGGATGCTGCCCGGTTTAGTTCCTAAACCCTAAACCCCTAAGCCCAAACCTCAAACCCTAACTCCAACCCCTATAAACCCTAAACCCCTAAGCCCTAAACCATAAAATGCAACCTCTAAAGCCCTGCCAGGAAGGTCTTGGAAGAGGGGCAATCCTTGGTGCAAGCTGCTGCGACCAGCACCGACTTCCCAAGCGCTGGCGCCCCTCCGAAGCTGCAGCACTCGGACAAGAACCTCATGATCCAGATCCACTCCCAGGTAGCTCACGAGGCGGTTACCCAAAGTGTCCAAAGTACCTTCATAGTAGAATGTCGGGTTTCTATTTTAGGAATTACTATTATGATTTGGGCAAGTATCCCCCATAACAGTACCTAGGACCCTTTGGCGGAGTAGGGCTTTCGGATTGAGGGCGTTCCATGTAGGGTTGCAGAGTTTGACATGTATCTGAGGTTTTACGGTTCTAGTTTTGGGCGTGGTGGTTGTAGGGATTTCGGGTGGCGCTTGTTGAATTGAGTGGCACGGGTAGCCCCTAAACCCCAAACCCTGATGGATTGCACGTGGTTATGCCTTATGCCGTCTGACTGAAGCCGCCTGATGGATCCAGTGACTGCTTGAGGACGGCCGTGCCTCTGAGTTGCTGCAGGAGCAAGTTGCACCTCGCCTTCAAACTTTTTAAGGGCATGCTTTTGGTGCAGGCTGTGGGGTTTGGTCGTTTTTGCTTTTTGGTGTGCACGCGTCGCCTGTTTTACCTATCATCGGGGGACCCCGATAACCACTTCACTTGCTTGCAGTCTTGTCTAAGGGATCAGTTTGTACGGGAGCACCTTCTCCCTTTACGACTTGAGATGGTTCTTCCTGCACACCGGACATCATGCGAACGTCTACTACTGCAACTGCAACTCTAAGGTCGTATACAACCCTTAACCCCGAAGCTCTAATCCCCAAACTTTAAACCCTAAGCCGTAAGCCCCAAGCCCTAAACCCTAAACCCCAAACCCTAAAAACCCTAAACCCTAAACCCCAAACCTAAGCCTGGGCCCTAAACCTGACCCTAAACGCCAATCCCGAAACCCTAAACCCCAAGCCCTAATCCCTTCAGCTCCAGAGTAGTTCCTTTTTGGGATTACCCTATAGGATTCTATATATGAACCCCAAAGAGGAACTACTTTGGGGCCTTTGGGTAAAGGTTATAAGTATAGTTACCCTAATAATAGTAATAACCTTAGTTACTAATGATCCTTTAAGTAAGGCGCTAAACCTTAAACCCTAAACCCCAAACCCTAAACCTTAACCGTATTGGGGATTGTTTCGGACTACCCAACCTGAAACCCTAAACCCTAAACCCTAAACCCTAAACCCTCAACCCTAAACCTAGGCCCTAATCCCTTCAGCCCCAGACCCTGAACGTCCCCAAGACCTGGCCCCCCAAGGGAGGCGACCCGGGGCCCAAGGAAGTGATCAACTTCAAGGCGGGCTCAGGGCTTAGGGTTTAGGGGTTTAGGGTCTGGGGGGGTTTCGGGGTTTAGGATTTAGGGTTTGGGGTTTAGGGTTGAAGGCTTACCTGGGGATCCAAAAACCTATGGTTTTAAGGGTGATACCCTCTAATTAAGGAGTCACAACCTACTATTTTGTAGGGCTTGCAGGTAGGGATTAGGGTTGATTAGGGTTTAAGGGGTTTTAGGGTTTGGGATGCTTCAGGAATTAGGGCTTATAGGGGTTTCATGGCTTAGGCTTCAGGGTTTCGGGTTTGGGGTTTCGGGTTTAAATTTAGGGTTTAGGGTTTCAGGTTGGGGCTTATATAGGGTTTAAATAGAGGGTCGAAAGGTTCACGTTTCAGAGAGTAGAGCTTCGGGGCTTTCGGGTCATACGTTCATGAAGACCCCTTAGCTTTTCTTGAGATCCGAACTGCACCGAAACACATGGGAGTTTCCGAAAATTAGGGGTACCATATTTGGGGGTCCTTATAATAAGGATCCTACTATTTATGGTACTATATTTTATTCGGGTCCCCTATTTCGGAAATCCCCACATCTGCGTTCGAAGGGCATCAGACCCTTCACACCCCAAGCCCCGGCTCCATGCTGCTAACAGTACGGTGGATGATATAAATCCCTAGGGTTCCTTTAAAGGGATCTATAAGGGGTACCTTTAAGGGTTCCTTTAAGGGATCTATAGGGTTTTCAGGTTTAGGGTTTAGGTTGATGACATGAATCCTGCATTACCTTAAGGACCCTAAACTATGGGGAATTATGGTATATTCCTTATTATGGGTAATGCAAGATTTATATCCTCAACCGTAGCACAAGCACGCCTCGCACTTCCACAATCATGGTCTGCCTCCTACCCAAAGGCTCCATGTACCCATATAGTATATAGGTACTTAGGCCTTAAAGTAGCCATATAGGGACGCCTTGAAGGCCTAAGTACCTACTATATGGGTACGTGGAGCCTTAGGGCTACATCTGGAGGAGAGCGGTAGAAGAGGCTCCCGAAGCCCCAAATGTTGAGAAGCTTCCCTCATTGTCTGGCCAGGTCAGCGCCATCGACGCCAACTACCGAACCAAGCTCATCACTCAATTCGACGGCAAGGCGGTGCACACTTCCTGCACTTGCAAATTAGCTTGTGGTTTCGGGCTTAGTGTCTACGGCCTTGGATCCTAGCTCTTTCTTGATGCTGTTCTTGATACTTATTGTCTACGGCCTGATATTCTACAGTAGCTCTTTCTTGATGCGATTATTGTTTCGGGTCATCAGACCCTAAAAAACCGCATCCCTTAACCCTAAACCTCTGTAGTACCTTTAAACCCTAAACAACTGATCCCTAAACCCCTTAATGCCGAGTAGGTATCGTGAAGTGGGTATGCAGTGGCCAGGAGGTGGACACCAGCTCCTGCTTGGCGTTCGCTCCCAAGCCCCCTGGATTGATAGTTAGGAACTACAGTAAACCCCATAAAGTTGGAAACCCGATTAAGGCCAAATAGTGCTGGGATTCCCTATGACCTACTCTGAAGGATGGAGGCTATGGGGTTTCCAACTTTTGGGCTTCTACTGTAGGTTGACGGTTTAGGTCTTAAGGTTGAAGGGTCAGGGTTTTAGGGCTTAGGGTCTAAACTTTAGGGTTTATGTTTAAGGTTTACGGTCATGGGCTCATTGTTGCTATTGTGGTTGTTATCGTCGTCGGTATTTGGAACCGAGTCCAACATTTCCTACGACGAACCAGAGAGATAAGCAGAGATTTAGGTTTTGGGGCTTATGGTCTACAAGGCAGTGTAGGAGCCTCATGCAACAGAGTCAGTGGTCGCTGAAGGCCATCACTATATACTGTGTATGTAGCGACAACAGGATTTGCGTAAAACCCTCTTCAACTTGTCATGCCCCCGGTATGGGAGTCGCAGAGACCGTCTACCTAGTAGGCTGAGGGCCCCTACATGCCCTACAGAACTCCTCCCTTGAAAATCCCGCCTCTCTCCCCCCTGCTCCCACGCCCCAATTTTGTTCCCCCTTTCTTATTGGACCACCAGCTCCCAGGAACAAGAACCCAAATCCTAAATCTTAGACT
The DNA here is from genome assembly GCA_905221615.1 of Symbiodinium sp. CCMP2592. Taxonomy (NCBI): domain Eukaryota; class Dinophyceae; order Suessiales; family Symbiodiniaceae; genus Symbiodinium; species Symbiodinium sp. CCMP2592. Next base: position 944,059 of record CAJNDT010000558.1, on the reverse strand, counting down.
CTGCACCCTAAATCAGAAGGTTTCAGCCTTAGGCCCCAACCCCGAAAACCCCAAGCCACAAACCTGGCCCTACTTCCTCAACCCTAAAACCCTATATCCTCAACTCCTAAACCCTACAAACTCTGGCCCTAAATCCTTTACCATAAAGCCCTATATCACCAAAAACCTAAGCCCTAAATCCTAAACCAGAAAGCCCTATAGTAAAAGCCAGAAAGTTGGAATATGTTTATCCAAAACCCTTTATGGTAAATTGTAGGGTATCCTACCCTGAAACCATATTCCAACTTTCTGGAGTTCCCTTTATATCACCAAAATCCTAAATCCAGGAACAAGACGGGAAGCAAGAACCAGGCGACCAAAGCAGACTGGCAGGCAGGACGCAGAAGCCTGAAAGGATTTCCTTTAAGGGATCCCTAAAGGGTTCCTTTAAGGGATCTATAATAAGGGATCTATAGAGTTTAGGTTTTAGAGTTTAGGGGACTCTAAAATCTCTGAATTAGGGAATATTCGTTATATCATGTCAGGGATCCTACTATAATTTAAGGTAAATTCGTCATTGGGGAGCATTGGAGTCTCTTGGCGTGTCAAGACTTTAAGGTTTTAGGGCGGCCTGTGGGGTTTCGGTTCTTTTGATTTGACGCCGGCTGCAAATTCACACTGCTGCCGACTTTCTGTCGGGCTTAGAGATCAAGGACATGCGTAGGCTATTCTTCCAATTCGGATCAAGAGCTGGTGTATCATGCTTTGGGATTTGGAGGCTGGGGAATGGACTAATGCTGGGTTATTGTTAAAGGACTTGGGATAAGTTACCATAATAGGGATCTATAGTATTTAATATGGTTTCGTTATTATAGTAGCTCAAATTGAATCCCTTATTTATCAAGAACACAGAATGTGCTTGTTTAGGCGTTAAGGGGATGCAATGGGATGCAGGTTTTGAGAGAATAAAGAGGTGCGGGGTTCACATAAGATAGCCTGAGTAAGTAGTAGTTTTATCGTCGTACCTCCGCAATGCTATACTCTAGTATACTATAACTACTCACCCTAAGGGTCCAAAGGATGCAATAACTATGTACTCGGTTTTAGGATAGCAGTTATGTAGGTTACTAGTTTGGAGAGTATATGATAATTAGGTACTTGGACCCCTAGGGTCAGGCCTGTCAATACTGATTGCAAGGGTGGTCGGGGCTTTGGGACCTGGCACCTACTTCCCTAAGGCTCCATGTGCCCATATCGTAGGTACTTTGGCCTTAAGGGGGTCCCTATATGGCTACTTTAAGGCCTAAGTACCTACTATATGGGTACATGGAGCCTTTGGGCTTGTAGAGTCGAGGGGTTACGCTTAAACTGTAGCATCTTGCGCAGTTGAGATAACGCTACGCAGGAAGGGTGTAGCGAAGCTTGCAGTCTCAATCAGCCCCGTCTACTATCACCCAAAGGGTCCAAAGTAATTACTGATATAGTAGAATGTAGGGTTTCCATATCAGGAATTACCATTATGACTTAGGGAAGTATCCCCCATAGCAGTACATAGGACCCTTTGGGTATCATGAAAGCCTAGTCGTCTCCCAACCAGGGTGGTTGCCATCCCTAGAAACTCAAACCTTCAGCCCTAAACCCTTAAACCGGAACCGGTTTAGGGTTTAGGGTTTAGGGTTTAGGGACCCTTAATCCTCAAACCGAAGGCTCAAACCCCCAAAACCCAGGCACCCTCAAGCTCCACGCAGGTGACATCGGAGGATGATTTCATTCAGCTGGAGCCCTGGGCCGTGCCTTGCAGCAACCTCTGGATGCCTGGTGGCAGTGTTTAGTCTTTTGCGGTTAGGGTTTAGGCGTCGGGTTTGAGGTTGAGAGGTGGGGTTGAAGCTTCGAGAGGTAGGCCATTTGCGTACTAAGTGTTCGCTCTTGTTGGTCCGTGCATGTTTTAGTCAACCACATTTCTCTGTAAGTTTAGTGGACCATCCACGATTGTTTCCGCAGCATATCAATGCTGTTGGTTTCTGGCTGCATGACTTGTTTTTTACTGCTGTATCAGAGGACCTAGTACCTGGTGTCAATGCAGCTTTTCCACGTCTTTGTGCTGAGATCTAGAGCTTCTCGTTATGCAAATGCAGCGGGCTGAGCATAGGTCTTTTGTTAATGAGCTGTGAAGAGGATCAAAGAACCTAATAACCAAACGATCTTTGAGTTCATAATTACGTATACTAACCGAACACTGCTTCACTATAGCTGGTGACGGAGACTGACCTCTCCTCCTGTGTGGGACCCTGCGTTCCAGTCCCCTAAAGGTCCGCGTACCATAAAGTATGTACTTTGGGCCAACAGCACGTATATAGGGATTACTTTAAGGACAGAGTCGATCATAGATGTGGGCACCTAGGGCCTTAAGGACTTGACTAAGTAGTGGCAACCGAACGCCTTTCATTGATAAATTCCCGAGCCATAATGTCGCTTTTCGGTTTGGAGATCGGCTATTATAGAGAGCAAATGCCGGACTAAAAACAATGGTTTCAAGAGGTTCTCAAGGTCATTTTAAAGCTTTCTAAAGAAGGCACCATTGGAAATATGCTGCCTCACAACAAGACGACCTCGACCGAAAAAGGAGCCTACCTCAAGGACATGAGCTGCGGCTAAGACTAGGAATGCAGAGCTTCAATGAGTAGCTGCGTGGGGTTTTCTGTAGGGGTCATGTGCGGGCCGTACTGTAGAGGGTCCTTCTTATGGAGCCATGTTGTTTGTGTTTACTGTAGAGTAGAGGCAGTATGTTACATGAATGTAGCAACTCAGGATGCAGAAGAACTGGAACAAGTGGCAGGGGTACACCTTCTACAGCCTCTTGGCACAGATGTTCGAGTCGAAGGCTTTTGTTGAGCTGAAGCAGTTTGATTTGAGCACTGAGATCTCGGGTCTTTTCTTTTAAGAAAGGCGAATTTCGTTTCGGGGTTTGGGGTGTGGGTTTGAGGGCGGTTTTGAATCATCTTCTTACCTTAGTCCCACAGGCTTAGAGGTGCATGGGTAAATGTACGTAGGGGTACAGGTAATCGGTAAATCGATTTGGACATTAAATCCTACGATCTCCGACGTTGCTAGCTGCAACTATAGTCACTTCATCATACCCCTACGTACCGACTCCTCTGATCCTGTACGTGTGATGCTGTAAGGAAGAGTCAGAAGATCAACGATCTTTCCGGATGACAGTGCTCCAGCAACACCGCCCCAGCTAACACTGACGGGGGATGTTTACAATCAGCTCTACGGCTCTACCCTAAACCCTAACCCTAAACCCTAAACCCCTAAACCCTAAAGCAACTCAAGTACCCTACAGCAGATTGCAATACGCGCAAGGCCCGCCGTCTTCCCAAACCGAAATGTACCCTTTAAGGGTCCAAAAGGACTCTTTACAAGGTACTCGCTTTTAGAAGAGTATTTTTTGGGTAAGAATTTGGGGGAGTATATGATTAAATATTAGGTACTTGGACCCTTAGGGTAATGTTTTGGGTATAGGGGATCCTGTATGCCATGCAACGTTGAGGCCCGGATGCCTGAGACCCTAAACTACCCGAAACCTTACAAATCTCAAACCCGAAACCGTATTACGTTGAGATTTCGGCTCCTTGGCAGATAAGTGCTTAGAGCCGCACGGGGCGAGTCGAAACCAAGCTTACATCTGGGTGCTCGTGCAGGGATTAAAGGCAAAGCACGAGAATGCAGAATGCATATTACTAGATGCTTCTCTGGCTGGTGCGTGGTTAAGTTGCCATGAATGTGGTATGTATGTCTGTCTCTCTGCATGTACATGTGTATGCATGCATGCATGCGCGAGTGTCCTTAGCATAGGCACGTAATCTAGAGTCTATAGAGGCCTTAATACATGGCTATACTATATTGGGGGTTCCTTATTACAACTAATTATAGTATACTGGGCCCCAAAACACGATAATTATTAAGGCGCTAAACTAGCATAGCCTAACCCACAAAAAGTCACATCTGGACCCGTTCTGGGGATTCTCGAGGCTGGGAGATGCCTTTGGAGAAATGCGTCACTGCAACTCGACGACAGTTCGGGCCTTAGGGTTTTATCCGGCCCCTTATTTCTCAGACTGAGGCTGGGTCTATACTTGGAGGTGTCAGGGGTAGTTATAAGTAGGGTTATAAGTCCCCTAATATGGGTTATTCGTATAGTTACCCTACTTATAACCCGACTTTTAACTACCCAAAGGCTCCATGTACCTATATAGTAGGTTCTTAGGCCTTAAAGTAGCCATATAGGGAACCCTTTAAGGCCTAAGTACCTACTATATGGGTACATGGAGCTCTAGGGCTACCCATGAACCTCCAAGTAAGGTTTTATGAGGACATTTTTCTGGGATTAGGGCTCCGTGCCCTGATCCCTTAGCTGGGTTTAGGGTTTAGGGTTTAGGGTTTAGGGTTTTGGGTTTTGGGTTTTGGGTTTTGGGGTTTAGGGTTTAGGGTTTAGGGTTGCCTTAGCTCCCAAAGTTCCATCAACCGAGGTCCTATAGACTCAACGACCGCCAACCCACTTGCACACGGTTAAGGTTTGGGGTTTAGTGTTTGCCCTAAGGCTCCGAAAGGGGTCATGGGCTTTCTGGGTGAGGGGCTCGGGCTTTGGGGGCCAAGGTTTGGGATCTGACTGCGAGGATCCAGGAGCCTTAGGGTGGGGTTTGGGGTTTAGCGCTTTGGGGCTTTGAGGTTGCATCCCGTCTTTATGAGCAGCAACCGCGATTTTTTCCGGGGAGAGCAGTGCCAAGGACAGTAGGTCTTGTAGGATGAAGCCGAGGGTGTACAGTTTATGTTTTTGGCTGTAGTTGCGGCTTTGGGCTTCATTTACAGGCTTACTGAGCTTGCACCTGGAGAGGGCTTTGGCTGCTGGAGGGAATGCTCGGGCCAGCTATTTGACTATTGAGTTTAAACGGTGGGGTTTAGCGTTGTTCTCGTTCAATGCAGATGTACACATATCGACAGCAGAAGAATTGTCACGAGACATGTGTATCTTTGTGCATGCAGTTACAAAGGTAGCCTGCACGCATATTCATACCTGTATGTGTAGCTTCCCGATCCTTCTTGGAGTTTTACATTGGCGCACCCGCCTGCTGTAGCCACTAGACGGTCCGTAGGCAGTCAAAGCAAAGGTTTTTAATTGCCTTTCGTTGTTGTGGGCTTTCGTTGAGGTATGGTTGCAGCTTCTTTCCTCATAACCATGCTTGCTAGTACCTTGATCTAGGTAGTGCTTGGACAATGACTAAGCGCTAACAGATGTAAATCTGAGTCCTGCATAAACTGAGGCCCTAGCCCTAGCACTCAGAATAGGGCTGTGCATCATACTAGAGTACCCGATTCAGTTTAGCGGAGGCGATGAGGGACTGCTACTACAAATTGGGTTTACAAGTTTTGCGAAGTTGTGCCTCCTTTCGGCGATTTGATTCTCCGGAACTGTCAGCTTCTCACAGTTTTCGCTGCTTCTGCAGGTGACGTACTCCCTGTCCATGCAGCCGGTCCTCGACGCTTGGCCCGATCAGAGCTCAAGGTTTCAGAGCTTGTTTGGGGGATTTCCGTGTACAGGGCAAAGGAAGGCTGAGCAGCTGCACGAACAAGAAGCACTGCCAAAAAGCTGCCGCATCAGAAAGAGAGTGGGTGTGAATTCCAGCCCCACCTAGACCCTAGACTCTCACATGCAGCTCCTTGTCATGACTCTCGTACTGTCTATTCTGAGGTCCTAGCTATGAAATTCCAGTGCACTGTCGTGCAACAGTTTCTCCAAATATGCAGGAATCCAGAGTCTGGGTCCTCAAGTGAGAGAAGGTCCAAAGTCTAAGCCCTAAACCCTTAACCTGAAACATCCTAAAGTCCTGAAACGAGAGAAGGCCCCACCACCCTGAGGCCCTAAGCCTTTGCGGTCTGACGTCTCTGCTATACTTTGAGCCCTTCAAATGCTCTAGGTGTAAAGCCCTAAACTAAGCACGAAGCAGTAAAGTCCCAAACCCTCAGTAGTCAGTTGCACAACTCCTGCAGGAGGAAGGAGTCCGCAGCAAAAGTTCAACCGCCGAAAGATTGCCCAACACCCTAAATATCTCTTCAGATGAAGCCTGAACTGCGAGATGCTATGGTCCCATGCATGACTTCATCCCTTCTAGATCCCTCAGCTATAGGGACCTTTAGGAGGGTACGGGGGAGGGGGTAGGGGACGTCTCTATGACTCAACTCAAACCCAGATCTCTCTTGGACTACTATTGGGGATTTTAAAGGGACTACTATAGGGATCCATTCCCCCACTCCCTACGAAGCACCAGAAACCCTAAACCCTAAAAGGCTTTCGTGGGCGGCTTGCAGTTCGACCTGATGCCGGCGCCCTTGGCGGCGCTGGACTCCCAGGCGCAACTCCGACTTAGAATGTTGCTGTTTGATGCTTATGTTTTTTGTTTGGGAGGGGGGGTGGGGTGGGGGGGTTTTGTTGTTTGTTGTGTTTTTTTGTTGTTTTATGTTGTGCTTTGTGTGTGCACATGATGCCTCACAGTAGCTTGTGCCTTTGTAGAGCTATTGTTTCAGTTTTCTGCTCTGAGGGGCGCGGTGGTTGAAGCGGCAGCCGTGCGGTTCACTAGCTGTGGTAGCGGTTGTCGTAGTCGTTGCCGTCGCTAGCCTTTGCCAGTAGCTGTTGCAAAAATCCGTCGAATGCTTGACCACAGTTCCGGACAGCTCCCAACTCGAAGTTTACCGAGCGCTTCTGCAACTTAAAGAGGTAAAAGACCGTCATCCCTAAGGGCCCATGCATATGCCCATATAGTTTGGGCCGGGCATGACGTAGAAAGTACTTACATAGGGACTACTTTAAGGCCGAAGCATTTACTACATGGGTACATGGACCCTTAAACCCTAACAATACAAAGCCCTTATAGAACCCTTGGAGTAAACCTTAACAGAACACTTAAAGGATCCCTGTATGGCTACCATGGGAACCTTACGGTACTATGCTTCAAAGTGATGGTCCTTTTTTGGGTCCCTTCTATAATACGGCACCTGATATTCAGGGTACCCAAAAAGGGACCCTAATTTTGACAACTATCCCTGTGGGTATGGTATTCTGCAACAAACCCTACACCCTTGTAGTAACCCTTAAAGGAACCCCATTATAGCACCGTTATAGGAACCCTTAAAGGACCACTATCTGGATGCCATGGGTAGGGTATCAACCCTAAACCCTAAACCCTAAACCCTAAACCCTAAACCCTAAACCCTAAACCCTAAACCCTAAACCCTAAACCACTATCTGGATGCCATGGGTAGGGTATCGTGCAACAGTGCTGAAGCCCCAGAGTTGAGTCTGGGCCCGAGGCAGCCCCAAGGGTCCAAAGGATCCAATAGCTGGGTACTTGGGTTTAGGAAAGTAGTTATGCCCTAAACCCTAAACCCTAAACAATAAACCCTAAACCCTTGGTTACTAGTTAGGAAAGTATAACCCTAAACCCTAAACCCTAAATATAGTTATGTAGGTTACTAGTTTGGTGAGTATACGATAATTAGGTACTTGGACCCTTAGGGAGAGGCTTCGGAGATACGGGTTTAGGGGTTTCGGGGTTTTGAGGCTAGGGTTTTTGTGTTTTAGGCGTTTTAGGGTTTAGGGCTTGGGGGGGGGGGGTTAAGGTTTAGGGTGTAGGGTTACTGGCTCGACTTGCAATTTGGGGATTGTTTTTGACATGCTCTGCTTAAGTTTGATAACCCCGGTATGGCAATCATAGAGTCATCGGGTCTTCTGTGTTTGAAGCACTTTGCTTTGGTTTCAAGTCATGGTGGGCGTTTTTGGATCGGAGTAGTGTACAGCTTTTTAGACTTTGCAGGCTTAACTTCGCGGGTTTAGGTAGCTTTCCCGGCAACTTGTCAACAACTCAAAACGAGTTTCTCCAACATGCAGCCACACACAGCCTTTTCGTCAAACTCAGACCGAAAATCGCAGGGGAAGACTTAGGCTAGAGACCCTCGACCCCCAAACGCAAGCCCTTTGCAGGTTTGCTGGCCGGACAAGCAGCCAGCAGGTGTGGATTTGAGTGTGCTGAAGACCCAAATCCGCTCCTTACCTTGACAAGCTGGTGGGTGGAAGGGCCTGAGAAGCACCTACCGTCTCCAATGTAGTTCTTTTGTTGCGTTACCGTACAGGAAGCTGAATCTAAAACTGGTTAATCCGTTAAACCACAAAAGGAACGACAGTGGAGACTGTAGGTATCGTGGTAAGGGTTACTGGGTTACTAGTACTATGGCTTACTCTTCAACTTCGCTCACTATCAAGTCTTCCCACTGTCATATGGATTAGACCCTTATGCCTACCAATAGGCCCCGAAGTAGTTCCTTTTTGGGATTACCTTGTAGGATTCTATATATGAACCCCAAAAAGGAACTACTTTGGGGCCTTAGGGTAAGGCTGGAGTTTGCACTGCAGCGTTTGGATTCGCACACTTGGGGATCCGAGGGACCAGGGTTCCGGGCTCCAGGAAGATGTTAGGGCCAATTTGGGCCTACGAGTTTGACTGTTCTACTTCCTGTCTATGCAATGATGGCTTAGATGCCTCCTTTCATGGCTTGATATTGATGCTTCTACGAGATGGGAGGGAATTGAAGAATCAGGCCTGTATGTGCGAGTTGTTTTGGGGTTCGTGGCTCCTTGGTTCAGAAGTTCGGCCCTCTGCAGTTGAGGCTAAAGGTTCACCAGTTTGGGGATTTTCAAATGTCGAAGAGATTTCATAGTTTCCGGTTAGTTTCCGGATGTAATGAATAGACAGTTCGAATCATCAAATCTCGACAACCAGAAGCTTGCAGCCTACACCCGTTGCCTGAGGCTCCGGCGGCATGTTGCTCTTCAGCCGCACCCTGCGCCTCACTAAGCGATTCGGCAACCACACCGACTTCGTGAACGGAAACATCTTCGGCACCCACGAGACCCTGGGTCCGTGTTGAATGAACCTGTCAGGCTTGTGGAGCTATTTAATGTAGGGGCTTTTATATTTACTAATGCTATGTTGGGGGTTCCATATAGTAATTGTAGTATGATGGGCCCCAAAACCCATTCTAATTATTAAGGCCCCCTTTGTTAGGTTGTCGGGGCGGCCTTGAAGGATGCGCAGTGTCAATGGCATGGATTGAAGCGTTATCCCCCCCAAAGGCTACAATCCCCGACTCCCAACTACCCAAAGGCCCCAAAGTAGTTCCTTGTTGGGTTTCATATATAGAATCTTATAAGGTAATCCCAAAAAGGAACTACTTTGGGGCCTCTGGGTAGCTCCAACCAGGTACGCCTTGAAGTCCCGGTACTGAAAACCCCAAAGGATTTATGGCTGAAGTTGCCCAACTATGCCGCAGGACCTACCGTGGACAATTTGGCGTAGCGCGCAATGCCGCAGAGAACGGTAGAGGCCGTGCGAGGGCCTGAAGATTTCGAAAGGAACGGCCTGAATCTGACTCCCAGACGAACGCGAAATCACTTTGAAGCCGGTAAGCCCGACAGCCCAAAACACCCCATACCCTGAAAGTACTCGAGGTGAATTCCTCAATCTACCTAGACCCTCCATCTACCCTCTATTAGACCCTAAATGCCCCTTATTTGGGACCATATACCCCTATTTGAGGGTACAAGGAGGGTCCTGGTAGGGCTTCAAGGTTTCCTGTGCAGCCCCCCCCAAGGCGCTGCTTGAAACCCTGAACCCTTTTTGCAGTGAGTATACTGCACATTAATAGCCCTAGACGCCCTAACTGCTGCAACAAATGTGCTATCTACCCTAAACCCGAAACTTTAAACCCCAACTAAACCCTAAACCCTAAACCCTATCCCATCGTCGCGCGGAGCAGACAGACACTTTTTTTTAAAAAAACTATCCCAAAACCCTAAGCTTAAACCCTAAGCCGGGGGAAGGCCTGGAGCCGATGTCCCGAACTTCCCCGTCCTCGCTTGCACAGCGCGGGCCGAATGAGACCCAGGAGCCTGGGTTCTTGTTAGTTAATCGGGTCTTCGGTTTAGGGTTTAGGGTTTAGGTTTTAGGGTTTAGGGTTTAGGGCTTAGGGTTTAGGGTTAGGTTCTTGCTAATTAAACCCAAAGGGTCCTAGGTACTGTTATGGAGGATACTTCCCTAAGTCATTATAGTAATTCCTAGTATGGAAACCGTACATTCTACTATATCGGTACATAGGCCCCTTTGGGATAGGGTTTTTAGGGTTTAGGTTCTTGTTAACCTTGTAATAGAGCAGGTAATCTTTAACCTTTTTTGGGTAGTATAGTCCGTGTAGAATCCCAACAAGGTTAGCTTTTAGTTCCCCATGATACCCGACAAGTAGGTTGAGGAATTGACATCAACAGTATTCAAAACCGGGATCCATGGTAACCTAACTAATATGGTTTCCTTTCCAGGAATTGACCTTATAGTATCCATAAGCGGGATCTATAGTAAATAGTTAATATGGTTGCCTTATTATGGCAAATTATATAATTCCCTTAACAAGAACTCAGGAGCTTTGCGATTCAGGCTAATAGAGGATTCCTTCTGTTAAGTGTAGTATGTATAAGAATATGCCTTCAAACTCGATTTTAATGATTAAGGCACCTGCATTGAAGGGCTCTTGGCTCCGCATTTGAGAGTTTGGGAGGTGTGACGAGAGATCCGTCGCAGCATAATATAGGGGCCTTCATAATTAGAATAGGGTTTTGGAGCCCATTATACTATACTTATATAAGGAACCCCCAAAACCCTATTCTAATGATTCAGGCCCCTACACTAAAACCCCCATAATACTCCTTATAGTAACAATCCTTATAGACCCCTTTAAAGGGAACCCTTTAAGGAACCCTATTCTAATTATTAAGGCCCCTCTAATACAAGGCGAAAAGGGTTTCGGGCCGATGCCTTGAGGATGAGGTCTGGTCCAGATTTTGGGTTTTAGGGTTTCGGGTTTTGGGTTTGGGGTTTCAAGGGTTTAGGATTTAGTATTTAGGCTCTAGGGTTTAGTATTTAGGATTTTGGGTTTGGGGTTTCAGGGTTCAGGGTTTGGGGTTTTGGGTTTTAGCGTTTAGGGTTTTGGATTTTGGGTTTTAGGGGTTTAGGGTTTAGGGGTTTAGAGGTTTAGGGTTCAGAGGGCTGAACGGCTTCAGGGTTTAGGGTTTAGGGTTCAGGCAGGGGTCTTGGGCTTAGGGTCAGAGTTTTAGGCGGGGGTTTGGGGGTATGGAGCGCGTGGCAGACCTTGAAGCCGTGTAGGAAGTCATGTCGACTCCTGTTCTCCTCTCTCCGTGAACCAGGTTTTTGTATCAGGACATATGGGTGGTTGTCAAAATTTGGGTACCTTTTCGGGTCCTTTTATAATACGGCACCCAATATTTACGGTACCCCAAGAAGGGATCCTAGTTCTGACAACTACCCATGTAGCTCGCATAGCTCAGAGGCAAGCTTATTGTAATTATGTTCGGAGTTGAATGTCTTCAAAGTCTCCAAGGGTAGCAGGAGGGACCCTTAATAAGGACCCCTAGGTATATACCCATAATATAGCCATTATATACCTAAAATATATGCCATTTTGGGGGTAGGGGTCCCCATTAAGGGTCCCTCCTTTTCCCTTTCTCGCCAGCTTCAATCGCCAGCATGGCTGTTCTAACTCCATAGGATGCCCAGTAGTACCCTTATTTCCTTTTTGTAGTCCTAAGTTCCTTATAAAGTTACCCAATACCAAAAAGAGAGGCCTTTTTATTCTTAGGTTACTGGGTATCCTAGAACTGACGATGCGGGTAACTATAGGAGCCTTGAGGGGTGACCATATGGGAGAGCAGCCACCTAAGATCGCCGCAACCTGAACACTGAACCTTGCACCCTGGAAGGGTTTAGGGTTTAGGGTTTAGGGTTACTGAACCTTGCACCCTGGAAGCCTTAAATCCCAAACCACTCAACCCATAAACTTCAACCCTTCTCAAACTTGATACTCATTGGGCCCTTGAGAAATTTCCCCCTTGACCTCCCGAACCTGTAGGCTCCACACTGCCCTACAGGCCAATCCTAATCCACAACCCATGAAAGCCAAAGCAGGCTAACTAAATCACAAGGCCAGTGCAACCTACATCCGAACCTATCTCTGAGCTGCGAAGTATTGACATATGAGTCTATGTAACCCTAGATGCCAACAGACCCAAAGCCTACACCCTACTCTAAACCCTAAGTGACGTCGCGATGGAGGAGACCCAGAGCAGTAAGTTTGAGGAGCACGCGCATCACTCCATGCACTGGGCCACCGACACGGAGGATCTGTATCTCACCTCCGGTTAGGGTTTAGGGTTTAAGGTTTAGGGACCTCAGTTAAGAGCGGCGGTCCTCCTAATTAGCTAACTCCTGTTCAAACAGATGTCGAAAGGAACGCTAAGCCTCAACAACAAACCCGCTTCAAGCGGGAGTGCGCTAATTTTGGGATCCGGTTGTCTCAGGGATCCTGTACCAAGGATCCTGCTGTTCACGGTCAGTGTTGAAGAATTCGGGAGGGTCCTTTGCACACTGAAACCCCGAAGCAATCGGAAAGAGCGAGCGAAACCTAGTCGAGTGGTTATATAAGTCTTGCGCCGTACGGCTTACAACTCAACGTGGATTGTTCAGACCTTTGAAACAATAACCCTAAAACACGTCAGGGTAGCAGGTTTGCTGTCATGCTCAGTCTTTTCCTTATCCATACACATACCCAAAGGGTCGTACATGTGTGTATGGCACACATCTTGCGTGAAAGTGTACATATGGTGAAGATACGGTGTCCGACACCTTCCTGGGGAGAAAATAGTGTCTGGGACGAAAATGGCATCTGGGCAACTTTTGGGACCCAAAAAACGCACCCTTTGCAAAAACACGTTCCCCATGTTCATCGATCAAGCAGCACGAGAGAAGCCAAGAATTATTATCGATGCAAAATCGTGGAAACAACTCGCATCCAGCAGACAGTGCCTGAAATCTGGATCACTGAAAACACACAAAATACAGATCAAGCGTACCATCACACATATATGCACGTTGAAAAATTCAGCATTAACCTGACATTACATGATAAAACAACACAACGAGACACGACGAAACACGTGTGCATTCATCCATTGTGTTGATTTATGTGCATGTGAATATATTTGAGAATTTCGTTGCAACTTCGCATGCATGCATACATCTATATATCTATGTTTACATGCAAAAATGTCTATAATATAGGTAACACGTGCATATTGTGCTATGTATAAGTTAATATAGAGTGTACAATACATGTATGCATGCAATACACGATATTTTTATTAGGCCTATTAAATTATCTACCTACTACTACAGCCGATTTATGGGACTGCGACGAGTCGCCTGGATGCTGGGCTGCCAGTGTTTGGGGTTAGGGCGTTCAGGCTTGAACTTTGAGGGTTATTTCGGCAACCGATCGCGAGCTGTGGGGAATCAGTGTTTCAGAGAAGGATCCCGAAATAAGCCGGTATCCCCAAATAGCTAGTTCGAAGCAATTATAACTCTAATTATAATTGCAGGTGAGCTGAGGCCTAATTACAGGGTGACAATAGTGATTTGTAGCTATTCCTATATAGGAATCAAGGTTTCCGGACCAGGCCTTCATGTTTGAATTCGACATTTAGGGAAGTTGGCGCGTGTACCGTTTACGAGGGCTGTGAGCAGCGACCTGTAGCCGGGATAGCTTTCATGCATTACCTCCGATCCTAAAACCACTAATCTAAATTTGTATTACCTCTTGTTCACAGGGCTGGCTTTCTAGGGCTAGCAACAGTACCGGTGCAAATAAACCCACCCCGTATCACACCCTCTCTCGTTAACTTTTTTTCAGCTGGATCCCCTGCACTCGTTGGCATCGACCTGCATCTGGAGCCTTGGACGGGTCTTTGTAGAATTCGGGTCTTGGGGTGGAGGGGGTTAAAATCGTTAGACCCGGAAGACCTCAACCTAAACCGTACCTACATATATAGGAAACAAAAAAAAATATATATATATATATATATATATATATTATATTTGAGAAACCCTACGTATACTTACACCTATTTACATAGGGGTTGTAGCGACGATAGCCGGGCAGCCAGATGTAGTACCTCCTTAAGGAGGACCGTTCCATGCTCCGTGGGTGAGCAGCTGAAGCGATGCCTGGGATGCGAGTCCGAATTATAAAATAATATCGCTAGGGGTATATGCATGAGCATACTGGTTGCAACATTGCCGACAAGGTTCTGATGTAGCGACCATTAAAGTCCTCTGACGAGAAGGTGTGATAATATCGCCAGTTGTATCCTAGGCTCCGAAAATACTTTATCTAGCTTAGGGTTGAGGGCTATTACAAATAATAGATAAGCTATATACAGCTATTTACAAGGATCCCGGATTGATTCGAGGTGGTTAACACGTGCATAAAATTTTATGCCGAAACCAGCACGTCGCTTTCCGTGGAAGCAAACCACACCATCTCTTGTAGGCCCTGGCACACATGTTAACGTCAGCTACATAGTTAACTAGGTAGCTTCATGTACAAGCCCCAATCTAGATGACAACGTATTTAAATACCCAAGGGTCCTTTAGTACTGCAGGCTATATATGGGGGATACTTCCCTATATATGATTATTGTAATTCCTGATATGGAAACCCTACATTTGACTATATGGGTACCCTTTGGGATATATAATACAAGTTTAAAATAACATAGTACTAATATAGTACTGTATATCGAAGTCGTTTAATTTATAAAGCTTTAATCATTTCAGCGGCCACGGCACATGAAGTTTTGGTCGCAGCTGAAATAACCCCTTGGACAAAGATACACAGCGGGCAGCCATCATCGTGTAGCCTGCCATCGCGGCGTCCTGATCGTAGCGTTTGCTAGGTCGCGACATATATATTAATGATACTGCTATATCCAACTAACGAATTCCGAATAACATACACATATGATTCATGCAGTACAAGCAGCTGCAGCTTGCTCCATTTTGGCGATCGCCTGTGTCCCCATGTACCTTGGAGTAGTTTCCATGATGCAGAAGAGCTCGGACATGTAGTACCTCGGATAACATATATAGCGATCATCGATTGCCCCTGCAGGTATCTTTATAAAAGTATGCCTAGTACGTACTATACCAAATCAAGCCGTGGATCATGCACTGGGCAAGCTCTCGCCATGTTGGGTCGTCGGGGTTCTGCACTGCCAGTTTCACTGTAAAATCAGCCATCCAGCTGCACATCACTCTGGCCTGATTCATCGTAGTTGCACATGTATACATATACTTTTAAAACAATTGACATTGTACATATTTATACTTAATTACACCGTACAGCTAGTACTATACTGATCACAGGGAAGGGGCATTGTAGGCTTTGGCGGCGAACTCCATTTCGCCGTCTTTTGATCGTAGATGCTTGGGCAGAAACATCGGCTGAGAATGCCTGCTATAGCCCAGGGAACCCCAAAACCCGCTTATGTATGCAATAACCCTTATTACTATTTAAAGGGTCCTATGCAATGGGGGGTTATAATATAGCGCTATGATATATATTTTCTATATATATGAAAAACCCTACATTCTACGATACTATATCGGTACATAGGACCCTTTGGGTTAAAAAAAAATCTTATCTATGCGAGTTCCGATCCTGCAATCTAAGGCACGTTATTCTCTGCTCCTTGCTCCACTGGCGGAAGAGGGCGTATGCTGTCTTCAGCTGCTCGGATTGTTTGCCCTGGCCCCAAATCTCCTTACTAACGGACTAGCTATACTACCAGTACTAGCTGGGGAAGTCGAAAAAGTTAAAACCAAACAGCCGTAGCAGCACTGTCGTCTAGTGCATACCAGGAACATGTTGCATCATGAGGTAGAATGCACCGGCCAAAGCCCAGACCACTGGACCCAGATTGAACGTGTGTAAGCTGCACCAGCGAACCATCCGATGGTCCCATCCCAGCAATTGGGTCACCCAACCTAGCTAGCAAGCATATGCAAGCATTATAAACCGTTGCATTGCAGAAGCTATACTTAACGAAATATTATGAATCAATCGCGAACAAGCGTCTTGGGTTCCGGGGCTGCAAGCAATCGTTGAGGAAGCTGTTCCTGTCCCGTCGTGGGTCCGAGCTAAGAGTAGAAGGGACGTGTAGGAAACCGTCGCCAGACTCCACGTAACAATGGTGACACAGCCGTTTGCAGTTGTACCCCACTCGAAGTCCCAGCAATTCCTCGGCAACTACGAATTCGTGATCAGTGATAATAACTGTTGAGCCAGGGTTTAGGCACCTTATGGGTTTGGGGTTCTAGCTTCATCATAAGGTATAACTTAAGCTTACGTAAATAAGACCGGCTGTTAACAAATAAACAGGTATAGACATACAGGAAAACTCGATGAATGATTCGCGTACCGGACCTTGAAGTATTTCCAGTCTCCCCGGAGTTCTGTGCATGTTGCCTTCAGCAACGTACCGTCCGGCTTCTTGTAAATGGGTACCGGGGAATCCCCAAAAGGAGGCATGCAGCTGTCGAGGTTGTAGTCGCCGTTTTTTGCCAGAATCGGCACGGAAGGTTGCAGCCCATGAAAACAAGCATTCAGGGATGCCACGATCTCGGCAGGGTCGCAGCGGTTGTTCAACGGCTTCTTATATTTGTATGCGGTACTCGAACAATATGTTGATTGCTGAATCTGCAATACAAGGCTCCGGGCGAAGGATCGCCTGATAGGTCTCGTAGCCGGTGTGCAGTGCCTACAACAAATGGGTTTAACACCCAAAGCCCGTAGCTTATTAGCATACGACTAATAATATTAATATTATTAGCAATTAATTTAATTAATGCGAACACATACAAAATACACATTGAGGCACATCTCGGATGCATGCCAAAGGAAAGTGGCACTCCATACTGCTGGTTCTTTCATCTAAAGTGAACCCCATGCAAAGCAAGTTAAGTTTCTCTTGCTGGTTGAAGTTGGTATCATCTCCATAGAGGAAAACAGGCAACGAGTCATCGTCGGCGGGGTGCTGGGATCCCCAGGAAGCAAATTTCCTCATGTGTTGCCAGTATACATTGCTCTGCTGGGCCGGAATGTGGTCGCACTGAGCCAGGTGACGTAGCAACTCGTGCGGTAGTATAATCGGCAGCTGCCTGGGTGCAACATCGGAGTGTACTGTACTTTTCCCATATAGGCTATTATAATAATGTAATTTTTTTTACTGGCTTATGTACTATTATTCTTATATATAGAATCGCCATACACATATATTGTTACATAACACATTGCATAGAAGTGCCTGTGCACGATGTCGTGGTCCATGTTCGACTTGTACAGCGGCACTTTCACATAGGTCATCGGCACCTGATAATTATGGAGCTCCTGGCCTATATACCCGATCCTAATATATATGCGATCCGATCTAGGATAGATTATAGCGAGAAACCTGTTAATACAAATCGATTTGCAGGCCAGCCACCGTATGCAACGTACCGTTTAAAGTGCGAATCATATCTCGCTCCACGTTGGAACACCAGCGTCCATCAGCACCAGCTTTCATAAGCTTTGCTGCCGTGCCAGTGAGTTCGGCTCCTTTTCGCTTCAGCTCCTGCGTAGGGTATGTGTCGCTGCACATGTACATGCTCACATAAACTAGCTAAAGTCTACTGTACATATATATATATATATAAATAGTGCATCTATACAATATATAGCTTTATGTGTGTGTATATATATATATATGCATGGCTCTTGTAAGCTTAGTACTAGCTGGTCCATTTCAGGGTACCGGTGGATTTACCTCGAGCTGTTGAAATGCATTATTTACAATAACAAAATAATATATTATTGAGCCCCGAACCCTAATATTGCGTATACGGTGAACCCTATCCCCGAATGATACCCCGGCCTGGTCTGATTTCTCAAAGTACTCGCGAGCTGCTGCGAAGCTGAGGTCCTCGTATGCGTGGGCGGGTGGTGGGATGGAGCATCAGGACAGGTCCGGACATGCAGTTTACAAGCTTAAAGGGTGTAAGCCTCGGGCTCCTTTGCCCACATTCTGTAGGATGTGGCGGGACAGCGGGCCTAGCTCGTCATCACCTGCGAATGGGGAGATTTGCTAGGAGCTTATAGTACTAGATTTCGGAAATGTCGGAACTCGAAATTCGGATCATCTCTTTCAGCAGCTACCGTGAGTATTTCGAGGATGAGTAGCATAGCTTAAGGCACTTCGATTCTAGCATGCTCCAATTGAGCAAGTAAGTGCCAGCTAGCTGGCGAGATCTTGAAAAAAGCCCAGGTTCGCCCGGGATCTTGTCATGGAGCCTGGTGCCCACACATCTCTGGCACTTGAATTGCCTACCCTACACGGGCCGCCCTGTACCCAAAACACAGCAGCAGCCGTCCCTTCGCTCATTCCAACATGCAAGGCATGCAGGTTGTCTGCTAGGATACTAATAGTTACCGGATCTTGTACGTCGACACCCTCTAGATCTTAAGCTTATCACAGCAGTGGAATGAAAGTATGCATCGGCTTGCACTTCATGGTGAGTAATTGCTTAAGCATATCACGCGTGCACGTTGGTACAACAAGCGAAGGCAGCAACTACACTAGAGCACCAGTACATGTGCGAACCTAATCCAGGCCATCACGGGAGGTGTAGCCTCACTTCTTGCGACCACCCTTTTTGGCGGCAGCCTTCTTGCTCGCGGCCTTCTTAGGCTCAGCCTCAGGTCCCATTAAGCTAAGCTAGCTATATAATTATAAGCACCCGTACACCCCGGCCCCAGAACCTACACCCAAAGCCCGAGAAACAGTCTGGTATGTTCTAAGCCTAGAAACAACCAGCTTCTTAATCGTGGTGGCGGCGGTGTTGTACTCCTGAATCGCCGTCTGCAACTCAAACATTTTCCCGTTGATCACCTCGTCGGTGCCATGCTCGTCGATCGTCATCTGCAAAACATCCCTGGCAACCTCGATTGCCTGGCTGTGCAGGACCAAGTCCTCCGTGTGGGCATTGCGGATGGCGGCAGACCTGCATCCGAGCGGGATCTATATCTAGGGTTTAGGCCTTAAAGTACACGTTGCTTTTTCAGGGCGGCTTTATTTTATATTTATGTTTTGGGTTACATATGTATATATATATATATGTATAAGAACATAACCCAAAGGGTCCAAGTATAATTATGGTATATACTTATAGGATATTTTGGGGGTCGGAGTATATACCATATAATGATACTTGGACCCTTTGGGTAATTATAATATATAGCACGTCTTCGTATTATGCATGTAGCCGGGCGATGATATATATATATATATATACATATATATATACATATATATATATATATATATATATGCATACAGGACAGCCCTCGCGTACGTATTGTCATCACTAATAAATTAAATATATGTATATATATATATATATATATAGGTACCTATATAATATATTAATAGATAAAATCTAATATTCTATAATTAATAAACGAATCATATATGTATATATATATATACACCGTACAATTAATAATACATCCCTCCCTTATTTAATTATAGCTTCGAATATTCCAGATGTCTGGATTATCTCGCCAAGCGACTCTGTGCACGTGATGCTATTCTTTATTTTATGCCGTACACCCAAAACACCATCAGTGCGGCAGGGCTGCACACCACTCTTGCCAGCCAAAGACTCCTTGAGTTCGCTTAAGTCTTTCAACTTCGTCTTGCACGACTTGATCTTCTTCAAGCCGTCTTTGGCCAATTGGCTCATCTCCTTCGGCACGTCGGCCACAGCTGCAGGATCTTGCCCTTCCTCCGATGGTCCAGGAGCCATCGCTTTTGGGAACACACTGGCAGGACCCACATCATCGGCACCCGGCACCGGCAGAGCTGCCCTGCGTTCACCGGCATATAGCCGAAACAATAAACCTAAATACACCGGAATTCGCATTATTTTCGAGTTCTTAGTAACAAATATAACCAATTTGCAATATAGTCGTGGCACAAAACATCTCTCGTCGCCTCCCCATCCACGTCCATGCTCGACTCCATCCTGGACGACTGCTCGTTGGTAGTCTTCTTGACAACGGTCGCGGAGGAAAAGGTCCTGATGAGCTCGCGTTCCTGCAGCACGTGATTACTAGCCGTGTCACCCGTAGCCGTAGTAATTGTAGATATAACATATATATATATATATATACAAAGATTATAGTGCTGGTTTAAATATATATATATATATATATATATATTAATAATTAATAAGGAATCTCATGATTCGAATATATATATATATATATATATATATATTCGAATCATGAGATTCCTTTTTTTTCATATATATGGGCCTAGTCGTATACGTAGACGTAGTAGCAGCACATGCTAGCTCGCAACCGTATCACGTAGTCGAACATATATTATTTTTTTTAACATATATATATATATATATATATATTCGCAGCGTATAGCAGATCCTCCTGGCCTCGTCATCCGGGAAGTCTGGGTGCCGCATGACGTAAGGAACGTCACCCGGACCACAGGAGAGTTGTGCAAGTCTCTTCCTTGCTCGCAAGCTCTCGGCGTCCTTTTTGCCGAGAGACTTCTTCAAGTCTTTGAACTGGATGTACTCCTCCGAGGCCGCAATCTCATTGCTGCTCGTGCTGGTTATCGACAGGTGGATGCGGCTAGCCAACCAATCGCCATTGCATTCCAAATATTCCGAGAAGAGGGTCTGCAGGATGGCCGGGTCTCAGTGCCAGCTAGCATTATATATATATATATATATATATATATATATTATTATTATTATTAACACTGGGCTACCGGTACCGAGATCTTAACCACGTGAACTCCATCTAATGCTGCTATATGCACATGAACCGCGTCAGCTCCATCAAAATTTGCTTCGAAGCTGCTCTGCTTCTTCGTAGCAGCCATCTTCGCGATTTCCGGCGGGCATTTCTCGCCTCGTGCATATATATATATATATATATATATATATATATATACATATATAAATTAATGTCTATAGCTATAATCGTAAATATACGTATGTAGCATCTAGCAGTACATTATATATCTGTATAGTACGTAGTACTAGTAGCAGTATATATATATATATATATATATGGGAAATAAAATTAATATATAGCTTTGCAGGTCAAGCGATACTCTCATAATATATATATATATATATATATATATATATATATATATATAATGTAGTAGCATATATAATGAGTACATATATATAGTACTAGCTATATAATTATTTATACATATATATATAATATATATATATATATATATATGCGATATAATATTAATATTATATGATACTCTATATATATATATATAGAGAGGACTAGTATGTCGTATATACGTCGTATATGCATATATCGTACATATATATAGGTAGCCCGGATATGTTAAAAAAATACATATGTGCATGCATATATATATATATAATTTAGCGGAGTAGCCGTAGCAGTAGTCGACGTCGTATGTCGTAGTCGCGATCGTAGCATCAATATATATATATATATATATATATATATATAACGTATCGTTATAATTTAAAATTCAGCTATAATATAATATATGGATCAATATTATATTATTATTATGCATGGTCGAGTAGAATGGTTTACGTACATGTACAGGCTCGGCTTCGACTGCTGCTGCTTTGTTTCAGCTAGTGGCTTGGGGGTATACGTATACGAGTTGATATTGCGGGGCTTGACAAGGATTCGGAGTTTCGGCCCGGACAGCGTTTTGAAGTTGCTGCGGGGGGGGGGGGGGGGTGCTACATCAGAGGGTAGTAGTGCTACCCATGCGGCATCGGTGTTTCTGAATCGAAGCAGGGTCCCGGGGGCTTTGAGCTTCAAGCTTGAAGGTCATGTGTAGTACGTAGGACGTTATATAGGATCCAAGGGCTGGGGTTTTCGAAGTCTAGATGCATTGCAATGACTAAATAATTAATCGAGATTGCTCGCATTAATGTGGGCCATGCAAAGCTTGATCATGCATGGCACAGCTATATGTAGCACAGGCTAGGTTGCTTGTTATAAGAGTTTAGCATATAGTGTTTTGATTTATGGCAATTTGCGAGTCCAGGTCACTTCGATTCGTGTTTGGGGTATTACGTACTACTTCAGCTATAATCATAATAACTATAGCATATGCCTGCTTTCAGATGGATTACACATGTGCACATGCATATGCTCTCAACCCCAGGGCTTTAACCCTCGCTCCTTAATATATGGTCGAAATCCACAAACCTTCGCATTGGAAACTACGTACTGAAACCTTGGAAATCGATTATAATTCCTAGCAGGCCAGGCGGCTCTTCAGGCTGCGACTGAATCGCATGTAGAGGTTCCGGGCCAACCTTTTGTCCTCGGAGGCCTTATCGGGGATCGTGCCCGGCTCCGGCTCCTTGCAATTTTCGAATCGAAACTTGGAATCACGTAGTCTTAAAATCAACATCCTCCTAGAATGTTTCGAATTCGAGTTGTTAACACCGGCCTAGCTAGGAACCCTAGCTCCTTGGCAATGCTCTGGGCCATCTTACTGTTCACGGCCTGGTAAACAGCACCGCCCTTGCAAGCCTCCTGGCCGTGGTTCTGGGGAGCACTCTCATCGCCAACCAAGGTGGCGTTGTTGGGGTCGGATGCGGATCCGGACGAAGCTGCAGCTGCAGCTTTCTCCTGCGGGATTGTGGCGAGGCGTGACGGCAGGGGTTTGAAATCTCCATACGATACATATACATGCATGTACACACATGTATACGAATATATTATAAGTATACATGCTAGTATATAGTATATGTATGTGTATATACATATATATATATATGTGTAATTATTAAGCTAGATATATTTGCAGTTATATTCTTAATGAATACATAATATTAGTTCATGCATATATCGTGATATAATAATGACTAAGAATATGTGTATACAGCATTGAATTTGAAATTCGATTGATACATATATATATATATATATATATACATGCATGTATGTACATACATACGTAACATGCATGTATATACATGTACGTATGTATGTTATTAATTTATAAGTATATATCATGAAGTATATATAGTGTATATGTGTGTACAATGTATATATATATACACAATATTAATTATAAGTCTATATATATATATATATATTAAAATATCATGCATATGCATAGCATGAACTGATAGTATGTATATATATATATATATGTATATATGCATGTACATCGATATCATAATATATTAATATATGGCCATATATATATATATTAATAGGATCTAGATAATACGACATATAGATCTAGATATATATATATATACATACACTTGCGTGCATGCAGCTTCGCACTACTGGGTCCTCCTGGGTCGCGTCGGCGTGCACAGTGAGGCTCGCCATCTGCTCGGTCACACTCTCCTCGAGGGCCTGCAACATCATCTCGTTTTCCAAGTCCTCGACCAAAGTGTCCAACGAGCTGCCCTTCACGAGGGTGTCCGTTTCTTGCGACACGAAGCCGTCGCGGCACCGAACCCAAAGCCTGAGGATCTCGGTCGCGGCATCCTGCAAGAAGCTTTGCTTCTCCAAATGTTTTTTTTCCAATTGCGAGGAGATGTCCTGCAACTTGTTGTCCAGCCACTTGTCAGCGGCTCTCACTTTGCTTTGCAGCTCTGGGCCGGAGTGTGTCTGGGCCAGTTTCTCCCTCATCGCCTTCACTTGGTCGATTGCCGCGTGCTGCAGCTGGCACAGCTTGAGGTTCAGCTCCCCGAAGTCGACGGCCGCTGCCCATGCAGCATTGACAGCCGTCACTGCAGGCTGCACCTCCACCTGGTCAAGGCCTGTAGCTTCAGCACATGCTGCCAAGAGAACTGCTGTTCCATCGTTTCCCTTCTCAAAGCACGTCGCCGCGAAGCGGCAGAGTTCTTTGGCCCCCGGCAGCTTTGACGACTCGGGTGATCCAAGCTTTCCCACATGCTCCTGGAAGTAGGCCACAAGGATGACGTCAATCAGCGTATACTCCTCGTGTTCCGGAACTCGGCCGCTTTGTGCGTCCTTCTCCAGCTCGCTCTCTAGCTCCATGGCCACATCAGACATAGCACCGGTACCTTAAGGCCATATGTTGATATATGTATATAATTATAATATAATGTATAAGATATGTGTATATTTTTATATATATATATATATATATGTTATATAATAAGTTATATATATATATATATATGTACCGTACAATATTGTAGTACTAGCTATGTATATATATATATATATATATTATAATAAGTTATAAATAAATATATATATATATATATATATATATATATATATATATATGATTATCATGATCATATATTACACTTATATAAGATATATATGGTACACATGCACAGCATGTGCATGAATCTAGCATATATTTATATATATATATATATATCTGTATGCAGGCGAGCGTACTATTTACTATTACATAATACATTGCATATACATATATATATATATCGATAACATATCTATTTATATATTAATTAATTATTACGACAATATATATATATATATATATATATATATATATATATATTATATATATACATATGTGTAGCTAGCTATAATAGGTCTATACATACATGTGCAGGCACATCTACATGTACATACATATATATATATATATATATACATACATATATATGTGTATGTATGGACATATGTATATATATATATATGATGTATGCGTGTACATGTGTATACATATATATATATACCCTACCCATGCACATGCAATACACTAGTACTATATACATATACATATATATGTGTGTATCTAACTAATATATATATATATATATATGTACATGTGTGTGTAGAGACTTATATATATATATATATATATATATATATATATATATTAATGCAGCAGCTTGGGCAAATAAAGGTTCAGTCTAGCGTCTTCTCGGCTGCGATGACGGCAAGGAACTTGCTCCCTCCTGCAATCAGGTGTCAAAGCTACATATTGATCCGGGTTCTTCCTCGATCGGCTGATCCTTTATTGTGCCAGTGTTGGATGTAGATGTTTGGTACTGGGCAAACATATAGTAATAATTGATAGCAGGGTTCAGCACATCTGCTGCTATGCTTTATTAGCTTCAGGCCGGGGGGCGTGTGTGTGTGCGTATATGTACATGCTAGCGTGTTTTCCCAAAGGGTCCAAGTATCATTAATTATGGTATATACTTAGACCCCCCAAAAGACCCTATAAGTATATACCATATAATGATACTTGGACCCTTTGGGTTTATAACTTATAATACATATGTGTACATGTGCGTGTTTGTGTCTACATGTACTACATATAGTGTGTGTGCGTGCCTGCATGTGTGGTGGATCGATCTCATACACATAGCCATCCCAATCAACCTAAATAATCTATAAGAAGGTACTCATAACATTCGTATTCACCGAAAACAGACTAGACTCACAACCCGACAGAGCTCAGATGCCTCGTTCAAACTAGGGTACCCAATACTGAAGCCCCGATGCACATTGGGCCTCGGCTGAATGAACGATGACCCTTTAATTTTAGCTAAGTGGACCCTACTACCCAAGCCCCGAGCCCCAAAATCAAAGCCACTGATCCGGTCCCGACAAAACCAGCACAGCTAGGCGTAATCAAGACCTTCGGCCCCCGAGCCTTGGAACAAAGCTTCGGTAGCAAAGCCCGGGAGTCTTATTCTGGGATCATGAAAATCTAGAATGCATTCGATTCCAGTCCTCGTCGACCGACATGTCGGTTGCCAGATCGAGCTTCTTGGGGGTAAAGTTCTTGGATCTCTTTAGCGGCGGGCTTCGGATGGGGGTCGACTTCGGGGTAACCAACATGCGATGCTCGAGACATTTGCCAGGCGTGGCTTGGACTGCAGGGCTCGGCTGCGAAGGCTGGGCTACAGTAGCTTTTGGGGCTTCTGCGGCTGTGCCTGGCACTGCTGCGGACTGTGTACCGGTGGCTTCCTGAGGTCCTGCGGCTTTTGTGTTCTCGACTGCCCCTGCTGCTGCTGTGCTGGCAACATGCTCTGCGGCGGCGGCTTCCTGAGGTCCTGCGGCTTTTGTGTTGTTGACTGCCCCTGCTGCTGCTGTGCTGCTGGCAACATGCTTTGCGGAGGCGGCTTCCTGATCATGAGGTCCTGCGGCTTTCGTGTCGTCGACTGCCCCAGGCTCTGCAGAGGCGGCTTCCTGAGGTCCTGCTGCGGCTTTTGTGTTGTCGACTGCCCCTGCTGCTAGTGCGACTATAGCTGTGCTGCTGGGAAGCTCTGTGGAGGTGGTTTCCTGATGCCCTGCTGCGGCGACTGCTGGTGAGTCGTCTGGGTCCCGTTGCGTCGCCTCATCCATGTCAGGTTGCGATGCTGCTGGCACTGGGGCCGGTGGACGACATGCAGCTGGTGGCTGCACGGCGGCAGCAGTTGCTGGGGCTTTGGGCGGGGAAGATACTAGTGGAACTTTCGCGGCTTCGAATTTCACTCCTCGAGACTTCATAGCAGCAGGATTTGTCGCCACGTTTCCTGCAGTGTCAATTATTATATAATTAATACTACAAGATCTAGTGCTAGGGTTTAGGGCTTAGGGGTTTCACTAGTACTGGCTTCAGCCGAGGATCCAGGCTTCGTAGCAGGTTTCGTCGCTGGCACACCTTAATTATAATTGGTTGCAGCAGCAGCTGACTGGGTTATAGGTTCGATGTTCGAAGGACATACCATGCTGTCAAGTTTCCGGGCTTGTGTTCATCACGGGCCTCACTGCCTCATGATCATGAAAACTGCCGTGACATAACCCGGCCAATCTCGGAGACTCTCAATTGATTTGACCGAGAGGCTCATCTTGAGGAGAGCTTCACTGAATCCTGGGAAATGGCTGGTATTTGAGCAGCTTGGCATAGAACATATACACCGAATCATGTAGGTGTAGCTTAGCTAGGTGAACCAGAGTCCATCTTCAGTCAGCAGAATCCTAGAGCGAGCAACTCATTAGACGAGTTGCCAGGCTGGCCCGAAACCTTTCCAGTTGTGAGCTCAATCTTGGCCGGAATCAGCGGTGGAGGCGGCGAGGTCGTTGGCTTCTTCGGAGCCGGCTTGCCTCGAGTCGGCTTTGTCTGCGGCATCTCTCCTGTGCCGGCCATTCCTGCATTAGCAGGCTCGATTTAGGGTGTGTGGGGTTCAGGGGTTAGGGGTTAATTTAAGTAGGGCCGGGATTGCCTAGTGGGTTTAGGCTTCTGGGGTTTTCCATAGCGGGGGCTTCTTTAATTTACTATAATTAAGCTCGTCCTCCATAAGCTCGCAGTGCTCGTTCAATCTCTTCGTTGACAGATGACGAGTTTGCCATCCTGAGTCCTGCCGGATGAAAAGGTTTATTTTCAAATTCGGGACAGCGGCTACTAGTGTTAAGGTTTAGTTTATGGGCTGCGGGTGTAAGTGTAAAATAACTAATCCCTAGTATCAGTGCTGGGCCGTGCTATTAGATAAGGGATTAAGGATTGGTGTTTTTGTTTGCCTGGAGTTTGGGGTTTATCGGGATGAACTCTTTTCAATATATCGGCTTCATGGACTGATGCTGCAAAGTTCTTAAGGTAATGATCGCTTGGGGCATATTGCCCGGTGTTTGGGTTGATCGGGATGAATTCTACACGGGTGAATATGACTGCTAGGGTCGTTAATTAAGGACTATAATTTCTAAGGTATGGGGCTAAGGCCTGGGGTTTTTCGAGGGTTGGGCGCATAATTTAGCTGGTTTGGGGCCGGGGGTTGCTTCCAGGTCAGATCTCCAAGCATCACCCCGATCACGCCCAATCACGCCCAATCACGTCGTGATTGGGCCCCGGTGTGAGAATCACGGCCGTTATTTGCCCTGTGGCCACTTTGCGGATTCCTATAGTTGCACTAAAGACACCTTAACGTAGGGCCCCTGGACCCAATCACGCCCAATCACGCTCAATCACGCCCTATGGCCTGCACCCTGGTAAGCCCCAAAATCACCCAGCAAAAACCCACCCGGAACCCAATATTAAGCTGCTGGCCTATTATAGTTTAGACCCATATAACCTCGAAGTCCCTTACCTCCAAACCCGGAAACCGAAAGCCCCCCCACCCAACACATATATACACAAAAGGACACGGGCCCTTGAAGTTACTCTACATACCCGGTGATGTACAAGTATCCCAATCCACACTCAGGTATTCACAGCCTTCGAGTCGCCCCTGCTCGGATGTTCGATCCTGGAAGCAGCTGCTGTTTCGCATCATGGAGCAGGTTATGCGGTATTGTTTGCGGAGTCGTTTAGTGGTGCAGGTGTCGTGCTGATCGGCGTTGTCTTCGTCACAGCAGCAGCAGCAGCAGCACCAGCAGCAGGCGAAGCAGCAGCAGCAGCAACAACAGTACGGTGGCAGTAGAGTAGCAGTCCTCGTCGTAGTAGTACAGTAGCACTAGATAATAGTAGTAGCAGCATCAGCAGGGTTAGTAGCATATAGTAGTAGCAGCAGTAGCTGTAGCAAGTCATACATATGCACATATGTATATATATATATATATATATATTTATATTATTTCGTAAGCGTCGTAATATAGATAGCTATAGCTAGTTGTAGTAGTAGTAGTAGTAGAAGTAGTAGTAGTAGTAGTAGTAGCAGTAGTAGTAGTAGTATTATATGGTACTAGTAGTGGTAGTGGTAGTGGTAGTAGTAATAGTAGTAGTAGTAGTAGTAGTAGTAGTAGTAGTAGTAGTAGTAGTAGTAGTACGTAGTAGTAGTAGTAGTAGTGGTAGTAGTAGTAGTAGTAGTAGGAGTAGTAGTGGTAGTGCTAGTGGTAGTAGTAGTAGTAGTATAGTAGTCGTAGTAGTAGTAGTGGTAGTGGTAGTGGTAGTGGTAGTAGTAGTAGTAGTAGTAGTAACTAAGCTTAAATATAGTACTAGTAGTAGTAGTAGTAGTAGTAGTAGTAGTAGTAGTAGTAGTAGTAGTAGTAGTAGTAGTAGTAGTAGTAGTAGTAGTAGTAGTAGTATAATTAGTATAGTTTATATGTAGTAGCAGTAGTAGTATCAGTCGTAGTAGTAGATAGTAGATACTAGTACTAGTAGATAGTAGTAGTACGTGGTAGTAGCAGCAGTAGCAGTAGCATTCACATGTCGCAAAGCTGCAGTGCAGCATGTACGTAGCAGTAGCAGCTAAGCGGCATCGAGTGATTCAGAATTCGGTTCTAGAGCGTCCTTAACTACTAGCTGTATACAGCTACCAGCCCCAGTGGGACCGGGTGACGATGATCGATGTATGCGTATATATGTACATACAATCCCAAAGGGTCCTTTGTACTGTTATGGGGCATACTTCCCTAAGTCATAATAGTAATTCCGAATATACAAACCCTACATTCTACCATAAAGGTACTTTGGACCCTGTGGGAATATATATATTATAAGAGCTATGTACGTGCTAGGTATAATGGTATCAATCCCCAAAGGGTCCAAAGTACCTTTATAGTAGAATGTAGGGTTTCTATATTAGGAATTACTATTATGATTTGGGGAAGTATCCCCCATAACAGTACATAAGACCCTATGGGATCATATTGTTAGCTAAGTTTCGACAACTGAGCTGCATAATCACTTCCTGCATCTGTTAAAATGCACCGAACAACTTAATTATAAGCGATCTTAGCAGCACACCCAGTCTGCATCATGGTTCCCGATATCACACACCCGACCTCCAGGCCAGGGTCCACCCTTTCGAATTGAAGCTGCCTGCCGGCGTTTATCTAGATATCTATATGTCCTTTAATCAGCTACATATAGCTTGAGATCAGGCATGGTGGGTGTACATCTCCGGCCTGCGGCAGCGAAGTCGAAGACAAGAGGTGCCGTTGAGCAAAATGCTCTGTACATATATTGGGTTTTCAAGGCAGGAGCTCCGTCTAAATTGATTACCCTACATGACCAAATATCTTGGTACGAACTGCTGCTGTGCACCTACTACTACTAGTCGAGCTAGACAGTTCGAAGACTCAGTGGGCCCACCTCGCGAGCCCATCACCCTAATCAGAGTCTACTTCAGGGTCCAATGCAGGATCTTTCATTATATACTGATCTAGGGAATGTGCCGTCGGAAGGAATCATCATGAGTGAAGGCTCAGGGTCCAATACATTCGTGGCCATGCATTCTAGATCTGGCAGATTTAAATTAGTGTGCGAACCCCGTCGAAAATTACATGAACATGCTGACAACGTATTGGACTCTATCCCCAAAACCACTAAACCCCACCCCCTCTCTCGAAACACAGGAATTCGGCTGCTGATGAATCATTTCTTGCCCAGCAGCGGCTGCTTGGATCAAAGCAGTGAAGCTGCACATATCTCAGATTGCGGCCGTAAGGTCCCAGCTAGTGATGCTAGCTAGCAACTGTTGCATGCTAGCTATTAGCAGATATAAATCGTAGCAGAACCGAGTTTCGAGACCTCAGGCCTAGCTAGGGTTCGCCGCCCAAGCTCCAGCTAGGCCCCTGCTGACATTCGAAGACTAAAGATATCTAGCTTGCGATGTCCCGTTTGCCGGTTCCTGGGCGGCTCTAGGATTCCGACGTGTATGTAGTCATACACCAGCAGTGCAGAAAAAGCCCAACGAAGCTCGCGAGCAGCAGCAGCACTATCCAACCTTCTATAGTGGTAAGGACCCCCGGTGTTTATGACGTATTTGATCGATATCAGAGCAAACCATGATGTAATGGTCCCTGGAAACATGAATGTCCTGCTGTAGCTCCGGTATTAGCATATATAAATCTAGATGAGGATAACCGGTTGCTGTCATTGGTGATAAGGGTCTTGGACTTGATTTTTTGTTTGGCCAGGTTCTTGTGTGTTAGAGCTTCAAGGCATTTAAGATTCGAGGGCGACAGGATCTAGAACTAGTTACTTAAAGCCGACATCTGTGGTGCGGTACCACCTGCAAGCTCCTGGGGCTCACGTGGTCGCGAGCTCCTCGGGCCGACCTCAAGTAGCGAGACATATTGCGATCACTAGCAACGTTTATATATATATGTGCTAACTAGCTGAAATTGAGTTTTGTAATAATTAGAATATTTGATGTCAACATGATCCATATAGCTTCTACTACACATATATATATATATATATATATAATAACTTTATGTACTATATATGGTATACTGCGGCACACTCCTAAGGAGCATTGCAAACATAAGGGTTGGCTTGATGTAGGGTTCGGACTTAGGTGTAATTAATATATAACTGGGAGAGACGATCGGAAGCAGTTGGATGAGATTAATACCCCAAACCCCTAACCCCAAACAGCGAAACCCTTAAATTATATCAACCTATAACATGTCTCCCGAGGCCTAACCCAGAGCCTGCTGGCCTGTTTCTTTGTGGCAGAACTCCTTCTACTAGCTAGTACTAGTATACGTATATGATATATATATATATATGTACATATATCGATATCGTATTATTATATTAAAGTATATTATACAATATAGCGTGCGACGACTAACAAGTCGACCAGTACCACTGCTACCATGCTACTACTATACACGTATACTACGTAGCTATTCTACTATACATATATATATATATATTTATAATTCTAGTATACCGCTATATATATACGACTATATATAATACTACGACAGCACGGCATACGACATTATTATATTTATAATTCTATTCTATACGTATACTATATATACTATACTACGTAGCTACTGCCTCTATATATATAAACATCAATTACCGATATAAGTATATATATATATATATTATATAGGTATATTACTATTATATTTGAATATTAATATATATATTATAAAACGTACTACTACTACTACTACTGCTGCTACTACTACTACTACTTCTACTACCAGTACTAGTACTAATACTGCTAGAGTATACTAATACGACTATTTCATATGTGGCAGCTACTATATTTATACTAATGCTACGTATACTAGAAGTACTACTATAACTACTGCTGCTGCTGCTACTACTACTACTACTACTACCACTACTACTACTACTACTACTACTACTTACTGCTACTACTGCTACTGCGACTGCTACTACTACTGCCACTGCTAAGCTGCTGATACTGCTATGGACAGCCATGACAACTACAATTCTACTCCTGCTAGAACTGCTGCTATTATAAGACTACATAATTGTTCTACTATGCCACCACTGCCACTAGCTGTACATGTACATATATAAGCTTTTCTTAGTAT
The DNA here is from genome assembly GCA_905221615.1 of Symbiodinium sp. CCMP2592. Classification (NCBI taxonomy): domain Eukaryota; class Dinophyceae; order Suessiales; family Symbiodiniaceae; genus Symbiodinium; species Symbiodinium sp. CCMP2592. The sequence goes on along the minus strand of CAJNDT010000558.1, from coordinate 911,776 downwards.
ATAGATATGTTTTTATATATCCAACATCACCACCAGCACCACCACGACCACCACCACCACCCCCACCCCCACTACCATCAGCACCACCACATCCAGAAACACAACCCCCTGCAAAAAGGTTCGCTAGCTGAGACCCGACAAGACCAGAATTTTAGAACCTTTCGAAGCTGGGCTGGGTGTGGGGGAGGAAAACTTCGGATCTAGATATGGGGCTAACACACCGTGGGCATTGTTCTTATTTTCCTGGAACTGGGAGCTCATATATATATATATAAATATACATATACATCTACATTATACTATTAATATATATATATATATATATATATATATATATAGGCTAGGTACCATATATATATATATATATATATATTACTATATTATATTATATATAAACACTTACACATGCTACGTTTGCAACTGATAGTACAATATATATATATATATATATATACATATATATATGCGTGTATGTACAAGACATGTCACATGATATATATATATATATATATATATATGGTAACTCGAAGCCGGTGTAAGCAACGTATCACGATCGGTATACTAGCCGCTTGTTGTATGCGTCCCTGTATAATAATTTTTAGTCGATGCTGTGCACAGCAGCTGCCAAGACAATAATACATACTAGTTATAGTTGCAATCTATATATACCTAGCTATATTATATAAGCTAATATATAGTACTACCACTACAACGTATACGTATACGTGGTCCAACTACTACTAGTATAACTTATCTTATAATATCTAATGAAGTTATTATCTAGTATTGCTACGGCTACTATACTACTACGTACTAGTACTACTAGCTACTATTCTACTACTAGTACTACTACTACTACTATCTACTACTACTACTACTGCTACTACTACTACTACTACTATATTACAACGAGCTACTACTACTACTGCCACTGCTACTACTACTACTGCTACTACTACTATACTGCTATACTACGATACTAAAATATACATAGATATATATATATATGTATATGTGTATATATATATATATTCTAATTTTTCGCAACCACTGCTACCACTACCACTTTCTATACTGCTACTACTGCGACTACTGCTACTGCTACTACTACTACGAACTACCACTTTTCTGCTGCTATTACTCCTATATACTACTACCACTGCTGCTACTACTAGCTATATAGTTATTACCGAGTATGACTGGTTCATGACTGCTAGCACTAGTATTAATTAGTACTAGTACCATTAGCACTAGTACTAGTACTTGCACTAATTGTACTACTGCTACTATATACTACTACTACTACTACTACTACTACTATACTACTACTACTACTACTACTACTACTACTACGATATACTACTACTATTACTACTACTATTACTACTACTACTACTACTACTACTACTACTACTACTACTACTACTACTACTACTACTACTACTACTACTACTATTACTACTACTAGCTACTACTACTACTACTACTATTACTGCTACTACTACTACTACGACTACTATACCAATTCTACTACGACGACTGCTACTAGAACTACTACGACTGCTACTACTATAATATAACTACTACTACATACTACTAGGTACTACGAATCATAGTTATATTCATAATAACAGCAACAACAACACGACAACAACAACTATACTACTGCTACAACTCCAGCTATTATTTGTGGTACTAGCTAATATTCGTCATAGCCGCAACCGCCTAGCGTGGCAGTGGAACCTAGCTGGCCTAGGGTTTCTAATGGGTTTACGGTTCAGGGTTTTAATATATTAATGGGGTTCGAGGTTTATCGGGTTTGTGACCACGTCGCACGACCTGGCGACGTGCTCGCACATGTTCATTAACATGGCAAGCCCTAAACACTGTCCTTAAGCCCCACCCCTAATGTAGAACTCCATTACATATATTAAACCGAATCCGGATCCCTATGCAACACAGTATTCAACCCCGCAACCCCACCAGAAACCTTAGAATTAGATCCCAAGCCCGTAATTGCAACAGATTCATGGTCAGAACCCAGAACTCTAAAAGCCCTCTCCCCCAAGCCAACAACGAATCCTGTATACAGGCCCCCACCAAATTCCTACACAAAATCCTACACCCCAGCCGAATAAGAACACTGTACAGCTATAATGAACCCCAAACCCCAACAGAACCCTCCCAGCACTCTTTAGCTCCAAAACCCCACCCGAATCCTTGCAACCTATAGCTATATGGCTACAAGTATATGATAATTCATAGTCGCTACTAGATATTTCCGAACATATTCCCTTGTTCCGAGATCCAGGCAAAATTCAAGGTCATCGATCGTGATCGATGGTCAAACGTCGCCTTGACGACGGACCTGGTTGCATTATAGCTTATATATATATACATATATATATAAATATATTCATATATGTAGACATTTACGATCGACGAATACCAGCAAGCAAGAATCCTCGAGCACCTCAAATGCAGAACGTGCTGTTTGAACCACACGGCGGAGCCTGATATCTACATCTTGCAGTGACGGTATCCCCGGCTTAATCCACCGTATATATGTGTGTATATATATATACACAGTAGAAAATATGTTGTATATATATGATATACCAGCTAACACCGATATGTATATATATATATAAATATTATGAATATAATTATAAGTGAATATATTACTAACGATAGCCCGGCATCAAAGGCTACAGTGCATATACATATATATATATATATGTAGGTATGTATCTATCGTATATATATATATATATGATGATGATGATGGATATTAGCTGTCGTCAACTTGCATATATATATATATATATATATATATATATATACGTATACATATAGAGCTAGCTAGCTAATAATATGTAGTACCAACCGGTACCATCATCACCGACCTTCATACCTGCAACTTATCCGTGTATTTCCTAGGACTCGCGATTCGGACCACGTGGCCTGGAACCATGATCATCGTCATCGCGATGATCGGCTGTGCCGTGGCTGGCCTGGCCGGCGAAGCTGGAACCCGGGGTTGGAAGTTTAAGGTTATAGCTAGCACTAATTATTATAAGTGTAGCTAATAGGACTTCGGAGGGTTTCTCAATTCACGGGTTCGCCCTGAAATATTTACCAGCGTACGACATCGAGTAGTACGTAGTACTATCACTATTGTCGTACTTGTTTGGATCCAGTGGAAGATGAAGAGCGATAGGCGACTGGTCGTCCAAAAGCCTGATGATCATAGATCTAGAATTATTATAGATATAGCTAGATTGTGTAAATATTACCCTCAGCCTCGCAAGCTGGAGCTGTGCTAGTCTCCTTAAATATACTCTATAGCTCATCTCGTACGTACATATATATATATATATGTACTAGTACATGTGTATATATATATATATATATGTGTACTAAACCTAAGCTGTAGCGAGCGAAAATATATACGGCAAAACCCAAAATATATACTGCCCTCGAAACAACCGTCCCATTCAGCTAGTAGCCGTCGACAACTTTAAAGACCCTGATACTAGAGATAATTAGTGTCACGAATTCGAAGTTACCCCGACCCACAACCTGGTCTGAAGATCGACCCTTCAAACCTTTATAGCTCCCTCACGAATCCATGTATTACTAGCTAGAAAAATTCACAAGAACCCGAACTCGACAAGGGTATATAGGGTACCCGGTATGTATATATATATATATATATATATATATCTCTCTCTCTCTCTCTCTCTCTTTAAAAACTTAGCGGGTCTAGCTAGCTATATTATAGGGGTGATCGGGTTTTAGGGTTGATAATAGCTAGCTAAAATGACGGCCTCATCCCAGGAAGGTCTTCTACTTGATCCATCCAGCCATCTGCTTGCAAACCACCCACCTGGCGTACTTCGTGCGTCACGGTTGCAGGGTCGTCATGATCAGATGTACGTATTCTAATAATTGATCAAAGTCACAGCTGACCCATAGTGCGGTTGTGCTTGACCTGGCTCTTTTTCCATGGAATGGTGGATCCACCTTTCTTGTTCACCTGAGATATGATGCTTTTAACTTGCATAATGATATTCGCGAATGTCCTGCACATGCACCGTCTTATAACATATTCTGGCAATGCCGCTTTGTAGTCCTTGTTCTTCTTGATAGTCTTGGTGATGTAGAATGTACCGGCGTTCAAGATGACAGAGATCGATGATGCATTCGGCTCCACGGCAGTATTCGGCGCCGCCACCGTGAAACTCCTTAGCTGCAGGAGTGCATGTATTAATTTATTATTGGCAATCGTCGACGATCATGATTAGCTATGGCTCTGTCGCGTGAAGTCGTTCCAGCTGAAAAACAACTGGTCGGCAAAAGCTGGGCGGCAGTCATTCAGCTCGACATCATCTAGGACCGTCTGAAGGTTTCGGGAAACAACGGGGTCCTGCTTTTTTGCTTCAGCATGCGGTTTTGCTGCTGCGTCGCCTGCTGGTGCTGGTAGCATTGCTTCGTCATCTGCTGGGGACGGTGTACTGACTTCGGCCTCTTGCTGTGCCATCGTTGGTGCGACCGCTTCTGCTGCCTCGTCTGCTGTTGCGACCGCTTCTGCTGCCTCGGCTTCGGCTGCTGGGGTCGGTGTACTGACTTCCACCTGCTGTGCCATCGTTGGTGTGACCGCTTCTGCTGCGTGGATCAGTGTACTGACTTCGGCCTGCTGTGCCATCGTCGGTGCGACGGCTTCTGCTGCCTCGGTACTGACTTCGGCCGGCTGCTGTGCCATTGTTGGTGCGACCTCTGCTTCTGCTGCATCGCCTTCTGCTGTTGCCTCGGCTTGCATTGTGGCTGCGGCTTCTGCCTCTTGTACTCGCGTTTTTTTTTGAGCTTTCTCGAGCTTTTTCGCCGCTTCCTCCTGCCGGATATGCAGCTATTCATAAATCTAGCTAATATTACTGCTAGCAGCGATATATATATATATATATATATATATATATCCCAAAAGGTCCAAGTATCATTATGGTATATACTTATAGGGTATTTTGGAAGTCTAAGTATATACCAAATTAATATAATGATACTTGGACCCTTTGGGATATATATATATATATATAGTGCAAGTAGACCAACAAAACGTATCATATTTTATATATATATATATATATATGTATATTATATATGAGAGATAGATAGAGGTGTGGGTATATATATATATATATATAAAATATGTACATGCATGCATATTATATATATAGATATATATTGCACATATATATTAATACCCATGTCCAGGATGTACATGCGTGTGTATGCATATTATATTATAACAATTATATTAATATATATATATATATATATATATATTGTATAGCGTATTTAGGTAGAGATTCGCATATATATATATATATATATATATATATATATATATATGCATGGGCCAGCTCTTTAGTACTGTATTTCATGTTAAAACATGTATACGTACCGTAAACTCACACATGTATATATGTGGGTGTGTACATGTGTGTGTGTGTGTGCACGTGTGTTTGTACCTGTCCTCGCGATGTCTCTTTCGCAGAAGGGCTTGATCCGTTTTGAGAGACTCCAAAGCCGAGGATGCTGGAAACGTCAGCTCGAAGGGGAAGTCGATCTGGCCCTTCGGCAGCAGCGGCTGCCGATCCTTGCATTATTATAAGGTTATCTGCTAGTTAATACGTGTACCTAGGATACTACCGTATCTTGAACTTATATACACCGAGTAACTAGGTTAGACACTCACCCGGTGTCAAATATTTATGCTAGTTATTGCATTGATGTCTAGGTGTATGTAGTACGAACCTGATCACTATAATAATGCAACACTTGATTTGCTCTCATAGCGTTTACTGCTGGGATTTTATAATTTTTGGGAGGGTTAGCTAGCCATCTCGGTGTTTAAGTTATTGACGTCGACTTGGCCAGAGGGAGCTTTCGCTTCGGTTCGGGGATTTGGGTAGGGTCATTACAAGTACTTACAATGAGGGTCATAGATCGTTGGATAAGTTAATACGGATCCTGAACCCGACAGCCAATTAACACTCTCCTACGAGCTATGCTGCATCCCCAAGTACACGAAACTCGAGCCCACACAAATACCCAAACTCCGAGCTACCAAAGAGCAGAAGCTCAATCCCTGCTATCAGCCTTTAAACTAACATGTACATATATGGTGACCGGACAGGAAATCTTCGATTTCGGCTACATCACGATGCAGATCGGGTACCTGGTGGTTCTATTTCTACCTACACTTATAATGTATACGTATGGCAAGGGCATGTATGTAGGCTAGCCGGTAAATGCAACGATGGCGACCATGACCATGGGTGCCTCAGCTCATATACTATCCAATGCAAATCAATATTCAACTAGTATGCAACTAGAACAGCTTTCGCATGTTTTGTACGTATGTATGTGTGCATTCTTAGCGTAACACATTGTTCAAACAACTACATGCATATAAAGGGGGCGGATATATGCATGTGCTATATGTACATGTTTGTATATAAGATAGATATAGAGTATTCGACATAAGGCAAGCGTAGATCAATGCATATGTTCTAGATCTATATATATATATATATATATTATTAATATATACATATATACATATATATATAATCTAGTCTATATATATATATGTATCTATAACCACGGCCATAAAGTGACAGAAACCCTTAAAGTAAAATTGCATTTTATTATGCTATCAATCCGGATCCTAGGCATATTGTTATTGAATGCGAGCTGTGATACCAAGCGGCCTTGAAGGCACCATTGCTGGATGCCATTTGCACAGCTCGGGCCTGCATGAGCAGCTTCATTATACAAACGAACATAGGGCTATCTCTATGACATGATCAGCACGATATTGCATTCGATTCCCACATTCCCACACGTGTTTTGTGGCCAAGCTGCTTTCCCGTCATCCGCCTCCATCGCCGCCTCCATCGACATCATGCTGACATTCTCATCAGCAGCCTCGAGATCTAGAGCTTGCATGTACGTGTGTGCCCATCGACATCCTCCACATGTCCGCGTGCACATGTACATGTTCTAGCTATAGCTAAATCCGGCCAGCAGCGATCGGTGCCATCTGAGAATCGCTAGCCTGAGATGCGGTTTGTCGCGTACACATGAACTGGTTAAACGTTATCTATATGCGATTTAGCAACTTCAGGGATTTCCAATTCCATCATCTGCTCGTCAGTCGGGCGGGGAACATCATGATCGCATAGAAATTGATCCTTAACTGCGAGCTTATGCGGGCACATATGCACTGACATCTTCAATGCAAGCCAGCTGCCCGGTCATCCTCGGTGGCCGGTGCCGTCATGGGCACCTCAGCGTGAAAGCTAATATTATGCATGCCATATTCGATTATAATTTGCAATGAAGCTGCTTCCACCTGCTGCTGGGTGATGTCGCCGTCGACATTTCCAGGCTCGTCCTCGAGCTCATATACTAGTTAAATTTAAGTATTTGCAACCATACTCGCGTGATCCGTACTGTCATGTGCATAATATACGTGCTGACTGGCGGCCTCTTCATCGCTCGAAATATCCAAGCAGTCCTCACGAATAAGTCTGGCTTGCATTCGAACGTAATTGATCACCAATCGCGAATACTAGCTATGTATATCCAGCCCTTATAAGCAAGAATCCGGAGCATCGATCGTGGCCAGCATCTCCCCCACACCGTCAGGCCGGCCGGTGTCCTCAGAAACTGAACGACCGATACATATTAATAATTATTGTGATCGGTACAGGATATCTATCGAGTAGTTTTGAAATATTATATATATATATATATATATATATATTTATATTTATATATATATATATATATATGTTGTTTAATTACGTTATATATATGTTTCTGCGTACACGTTGCGTGTAGACGTAACATGTTAACATGTATAATCATATGCATGTATATACCCATGTATATAGTACACGAGCCTGGACACAAATATTTATTCGAAAATACAGTATATATATATGTATATATATATATATATATGGATACACATGCACATGTATATATATATATATATATATATAAGTTTCAGCAATATGGATATGGAGCGATGCATGTTATTCGGCATGTTAGCTTAAGCTTCGATTTAAATATCTTAATTATGTACACGAAGCGGATATTATATTATATATATATATAAGACGACTAGTACTCGATCTAACTAATATTTAATCCCAATATACATTTTGAAAAAGAACAGTGCGTGGAAAATCACCAGCCGGTTCTAGAATCCCACATATATATATATATATATATATATATATATAATATACTAGTCCGGAGTTTAAACGAAGATTTCAGCGAGAGGCTGCCAGCGAGAGGATGAAGCCAGCTTTCTCATCGTCATCCGAACCGTCCTGGGCAGCTATGCGTTATTTCACCCGTAGCTACAGACTAAAATTATTCTTATATTGAATTTAAAATTACAGTTTACTAGCCAACCATATAAGCAAAAGACTAGCCTACCAAAGCCAGAAAGTTAGTATGATCAATGGCTGTCAAAAGTCCAAGTCCTCGCTTATGGTTTCGATCTGAACATCCGCATCAGTGATTTCCACACCGCTGACCTGCAAACAGCATTATTGTCTAGCGTTTGCACGTAACAGCATATATGTTTCCCTCGCTCGCCTCGGAATCAAGGCTAGACCTGCTAGAGCTCCGCTGCGGTGCCGCCAGTCCGTTAACTCTGTAGTACAGCTGTTTGAGTACCTGGATTTTCTCGTGCCGTCCAACCGGACTGTTGCCCAGCAGCTTAATGTAATAGCTTGCTAGCCAGCGAAGCCGCGTCCCATGCAGCTCAGCCCACGATTTCACCAGGTGTTTGTTCCCCTGCTTCAGTTCAGTTTTGCTGCATAGCGTGTAGACCAGGGCGACGTATAACACCGCTTCCTCAGCAGTGTATACAGCACAAAGCTTAAGATGCAGAAAACTATGTATACATGTACACGATCGCATGCAGAACACACCGAGACCCCAACTCGGTGTTCCTTGCACGACGGCAGCCGTACGGTGGTTAAATCTTCCGTGCACCCTCTCATCATATGGATGATATACGAAGTCATGAGCTCGTAGTTCGCCAAAAGGTCATCTTCCCCCACTTTGGCTTCCAGGATCTTAACCAAAGGCCGCTGGTGTTCCTTATAAGCTTGGGCAAAACTGCACGATGCTAGCACAATGATATGGTATCGCGGATAGTCTATCTGTGCACCCCCATCCCGGCCTGCGACCTCAGCTCATCCAGCCGATTTTCCACGATCGGGCGAAGGGCTCCGACAACTCGAAGGGCCTCGTCCTGCGTAGTTTGATGAAATCCGGCCAATTACCCATGCAGATGATCATCAAATTATTTGCCAACAAGTCTCTGAGATAAAAAATCTCATAGGTTGCAGCACTTTCTTCCCCGTCATCATAGCACCGCTGTGGCCACATTTTTTCACCGCATCCACCTGCTTAAAGCCCTTTGGCAGCTCCATGGCCATGCTGATGGTCACGGATCTCTGCTCTTAAAAGCCCATGCATGCCCCAACTGATGCGTACGTACATGTTCGAAGCTTGCAAGCCTAGGCCTAGGCTCCGGATATGTCCAGTGCACGTGCTGCCGCACAGCTGCATGTTCCATGCCGCTTGCAAGTGACGAAGCTGCAAGTTGCACGTACGGGCACTCACGTACATGCATGCACTGCACAGCGAATCAAATTGCAAGCACACGTCATGTTCACTGCAAAGCTCAACAAGCATGCACACAGCAATGCACTGCATGCGACGGGGAGGCGGATCCTGATCTCTGCTTCTGCAGTGCATTGAACTTCATCAACCATGCCATGGTTCGAAAGCGAACCTAAAAACGAATTCATAATCTACGTACATCTGCATAGTTTAGCTCAGCAGCCGGCCTAGCATCGAATTAACTGTTCGAAGTAGCATTCCATATATGTACTATACAGCCCGATCGCCAATAATTCGAAGTAATCATGACCCACAAAAGCCTGTAAAATGGGTCCTGGCCAGGGAATTACAGCAATATTTTGACGATGTACATATGCTAGCTATATATATATATAAATATCCAGCAATATTAGCTATACGTGATATGCATGTACGTGTACCGGTACCTTGAACCAGCCGGCGAGGGCCAAGCGTGCTGCATTTCAGCGGTCCTGCCGGTATATCGTACTATAGCGATACGTAATCTATAGTTTATACATTATCTGTCTCTCTACATCTCTCTCTCTCTCACCATTTTACTATATATATTACTAGCTGCATGCGATCCGGATTGATGTATTTTTAATAGGTTATACTATGATAGATATTTCGCGATAGAAACATAGCATATATAACAATGCTATATTTCTCTATCTACTGATAAATCTAGGAATTTCGCATATATTACCATATATTCATGACACCGGTATTGCTAGAATCAGCTCTGCCCACGAGCAAAGGGCCGGGATGATGCACTTGCTGCTCCATGTAAATAAATGTACAGGGTACTATCAATAAGTTTAAGCGTAGAGATATGATACATCGCAAATGCATGTACGTACAGATAGAGTTTAAAATCAAGCTATAGTATTAGATAGTATAATTTTATGCCAATATCCGTCAAACCCAAAAAGTAGTCACCTATTTTTTGTCGATTTCGACGTGCTGCTATCATTTGACCGTAGAGTCGTTTTTTTTTTATTAGATCAATCACCCACACAACTCTTGTCGTTTGGGCCGTTTAACTGGCCCCCAGCTCAAAGTACTAAACCTCAAGTGACCATAGGGCACAAAATGCCCTGTGGGACGAATACGGCCGAATGTTGCCCATACACACACCTGGACCCTTTGGGATACTCCTGCACTTTAAACTCTGAGCCCGAAACCCCATACCCTAAAACCCCAAGACACATAACCGAATAACCCTTGGAGCACGATTGTTCTTAATGTTATTCTTGTTATCTACCGCGACTGCCACCGCCACCGCGACTGCTACTGATCCTGCTCCCGCTCCTGCTCCTGCTCCTGCCGCTGCTGCTTCTTCTATGTCTTCTTCTGCTACGACGACGACTGCTGCTACCGACTGCGACTGCTACTTCCACTGCTGCTACTGCTGTTGCTGCTGCTGCTGCTGCTGCTGCTGCTGCTGCTACTGCCACCACCACGACCACCGCCACCGCTCCTGCTGCTGCTACTGCTACTGCTACGACGACGACGACGCCTACTACTATCACCACAGCCACCACGACGACTTCTACCAAACGTTAAGGTACATGGCTTCCATCGAGTATGGGGAGGACATGGGCATCACGAAGAACTCAGAGCTTCGGGGGGAGGAGGCCGCCCTGAGCTTTAGGCTTTAGGCCTTAAACCTCAAACGCCAGCTCGAAGAAAAGAACTGCCCAAACCCTGAGCCCTGAACCCTTAGGCCCTACATGGGGTTTCACGAAATAGGGAACCCGTAATCAAAACCCCAGAACATTAATATTCAAAACCTCACAAACTACAGAGAAGCGGTTTCCGGTTCTGTAATGAAGATAGATTTCTGACTTCAGGGTTAGCTATCATTGACTATCATCCCTCCGTTGTTTGCAGTAGAATGCACTCACCCCCCCCCCGCCCCCCTTGTCTTCCAGCGCCCTAAATTTTACATGCACATGCGACCCATATACAAACCAGGAGAGGCGTCTACCTTTCGACCCTAAACCCCTAAACCCCTAAGCCCCCAGACGCCGAAACCCTAAACCGTAGTCTCCCGTTGAACAATCCCAAAGGGTCCTATGTACCGATATAGTAGAATGTAGGGTTTCCATATTAGGAATTACTATTATGACTTAGGGAAGTATCCCCCAGAACAGTACGTAGGACCCTTTGGGAATCTGCCAGGTGCTGAAGCACATGGGCCTGAGTGCCATGCAGGGCGAGGCGCAGGCAACGAAGGCGAACTACTACCAGCTCTTCAGCTTCAAGAACCCAGGAATCTCGGCTGCTCCGCACTATTACCCATAGGCCCCAAAGTAGTTCTTTTTTGGGATTACCTAGGGTTCTATATATGAACCCCAAAAAAGGAACTACCCTGGGGTCATAGGGTATTGCGTTTTGGCGTACTATGGCTAAGGCTTTGTTATTCTTGCTGTTGTTGTTGCTGATGTTCTTAGAATCCTAAACGACAGGCCTTATGCATCTTGCTTACTCCCAAGAACACCACTCTGCTACAACTTTTATGGTTCAGCATTTGAAGGACGAGCCAGCCCGTTTTCTAGTGTGCTGAATAGCTCAGCCAATCCGAGAACCAGACGTCCGAAGCCATATTTCATGTGTAAGGTAACCAACTATAGCTAGGTGGCAGGTTGGGAAACATGTCAATTTCCCTTTATGGTGTCTGTAGAGGGGCGAATTCATAAACAGTTTGAAGCTCCACTAAACTACAACTCAGATGGTTGTAGCTACACCTATGACAGAAACGCCAGGTATGTAAAGCCTACTTATCGACACGCCTGATACTCTAAGTACGCTGCAGAGAACAGCCCAGGTCTTGTGAGCTTCGACATCCAGGGGCTCCTGGAGGAGCTGCCAGGGAGGGGGGGAAAGGCAGGGGAAAGGAGTTTAGGGCTTCATGTTGTTCGTTTGCTTCGTTGGTTCTTCAAAAGTGCTGCCCTACACCCTAAACCCAGCGTTTCCCCAAAGATGCTGCATGAGGACAATGACTTGGATCTGGGGGTGAAGATTGAGTTTGGACCCTTCGGGACGCCTACAAAGCGGATCCGGCTGGTGAACGTCGTGGAGCAGTTCCAGATCGTCCTTGCGGCCATGCCTTTCGTGTCCGAAAGCAGTGGTTTGCCTCAAACAGCACATAATGTAGGGGCCCGAGTAAGTACCGATACAATTACTTACCTATATATACTTATAGAGGTAATAAGCACAAAAATACTTGTATGCCATGCAGGGTGAAGGTTGATAAAAAACAAAAAACAGCAAAATCTCGTTGGTTCAGGACCCGAAACAACTTTTCGCCGGACCTGCCGGGCCCTCTGACCTTTTCAGGACACAGTGACCCCACAGCATCACGAAAAGAGCTGCCCTCATTCATCACCCCGGACACGAAAGCCGTACAACAGAATCTGGCAACTCCCAAGCAGACATAATGACACAGGGCATCGACTCTACACTTGGTGCGTTTATCTGGGGCTCCCGTGAAGCCCTTGTTCAACTAAGTCCTTTGACCCCTGTCTACTTGTGGGTCTAATGTATACAAATTTTTGCTTCCTCAATTCGAGTTCCTCGAGGCTCTATGCGGTTTAGGTTTGGGAACCCTAAACCCTAAACCCTAAACCCTAAACCCCTAAACCCTAAACCTGTATTCTCCTGATGCCTATGTTGGGGCCTCCTTCAAGCATGGGATGCTCAAGCCCTAAGCCCCTACGTAAACCCGAGTCTACCCAAGGCAAACGAAAAGCCCTGGATGCCTTGCGCGACTTCGGGAGCAAGGATGTCAGCTCGGTGGTCAGCAAGGCTCTGGGTCTTACTCGGGATTTTGCAAGGTTTAGGGTTCCTTTTGATAAGGGTACTTTAGGGTTCTATAATGGGGTTCCTTAAAAGGATCTATAGGGGTTCTATAAGGAGGATCATGGGACTCAGTAAGTAAGGCTATAAGTACCTGAATTGGGGTTATATGTAGTTATAAGTATAGTTACCCTACTAATAACCTGAGTTACTAAGTCCCATGATCCTTCAAGTATTCGGGATTTTGCAGTTTCCCCAAGGCCCTAAGGGTCCATGTGCCCAAACAGGGATCCTTCAAGGGTTCCTTTTAGGTTACTATAGGGGTTCTTTAAGGGCTTCAGGGTTTAGGGTTTAAGGGTCCATGCATCTAAATGATAGAAACTTTGGCCCGAAAGAGTGTAGGGTTTGAGCCGAGGATTTCGCTTAGGGTTGCAGTCAGCATGTAGAAGGCATGGCTGTCGTATGGGTAGTTCTCTAAACCAGGGTCTATTGTTGGGTCCTTGTTATCAGAGTACCGCATTCTACAGCGGATCTAGAAAGGGACCCTAATGTAGAGAACTGCACATATCATTCAAGAGTCTAGAACTTTCACCATACGCCCTCAACCCTAATTCCTGCGCGCTACACCGTGGTTCCTCAACCCTAAGCCCTAATTCCTAACCCTTAAAAACTTCTGTGCCCGCCGGTTAACTAGAAGAGAACCCGAAACATGTCCCTCACCTTGCTCCATGATCCTCCAAACCCAAAGGATCCATTGTACTGTTATGGGGGATACTTCCCTAAGTCATTATAGTAATTCCTAATGTGGAAACCCTACACTCTACTATATCGGTACATATAAATCCTGCACTACCTTAAGGGCCCTAAACTATGGGAATTTTGGTATATTCCTTATTATGGGTAATGCAGGATTTATATCATCAACAGTACGACCCTTTGGGAAAGAGACTCCCGCCATCGAGCTCTCAGCCCCCGCGAGGTTCCACCTCCCGGCCTTACTCCGGGCTCCACCATTGCCTTGCACGGGGAGACTCACCGCCGCGACCTTGTGGGTTAAGGGCTGGGGCTCTAGCTGAGGGATAGGACTTGGAGATTATATTCAACCTTGAAAACCCTAAACCCGGCACTTTAGACCCCTAAACTCCGAACCGTATCCTAAACGCTGTGATATAAGGCCGCTTCCTGCGCATGAACGAGAAGAGCGACATGGATGCTTCAGAGCCCCGAGACGATTTCCCTTTCGAGCCTCGGATTCTGTGTCGGTCGAGATGAGCCCAACACAGGGGCTTCAAGGGTTCAAGGTTTAGGGGTGTAGGGTTAAGGTTTAGGGCTTACAACATTGGAAATACCATTGCTCAGGCTTCCTTTCTATATCAATGTACATTACGATTGAGGTAATATAGCCTAAATCCCATATTAAGGCCCCCATATATATATATATATATATGTAATATATATATATATATATATATATATATATATATGTGTGTGTTGGAAACCAGAGAGCTACTACATGTGCGACATGCAGTTTTGTATGGCTGGCCGAAGACCATAGTACGGAATAAGCTTTCGTTATGTTCGCTGTACCCGTGGATAGATTAAAGAATCTATAGGCTGCTCTATAACATAGGGGCCTTAATCATTAGACTAGAGTTCTGGGACATAATATGCCATTATACTATGTTCGTTGTACCCGTGGATAGAACCCAAGGAGTGGACCTGGGAACGCTTTACGGTGGTCGATGCGGGGAACGGCGAGATCGCTCTTCACAACACCTGGCATAACCGCTTCGTCCGGATGAACCAGGAAGGGATGGATGCCAGCGCTTTCAGGGTACCGCAGCCTGCAAAGTCTGAGGCTGTTTCAAGGGGTGTTCTGAAGGCTCTACTCGGTCCATGTGCTATTACATCAGGTTTTTGGGTTGAAGACAAAGCTGACTTCGAAGTGTACCCGGGCCAAGATTTTCCGATTTCTTAAGTCAGTGCCCGGCTGTAAAGATTATTCCTCTGCAGCTCCACGGTTACGAGTGACCACTACAGTACCGCTGGTTGTTTGAAACTGGATGTGCACATACAGCGGAAGATATGCACTATGTCGCTATATCCGCTTTACATGTGTTCCACCACCGTGATTTGACCTTGGCCCTTCTTGCGGAGGACACTGACCCCCCCCGAAAGTTGGAACATGGATGAGGGATGATTAGTGCTAGGATTCCCTTATACTTTGCCTTAACAGAATCAGGGCAATAGCGTTCCAACTTTGTGGCTTCTACTATAATTAGTGTATGAATGCTTGCATGTTGAAACCACGTTAACGACCTTTGCAGTTGGGATGCTTCACAGTCTAGACGCGGGCCATGAGCATCAAGCCGCAAAGCACAACCATGTACACACACCACCTGGCCGGTGTAACATCGGGTGACTGGGGCAAAAAAGGGAGGGTTAGGTTCCTGAGAACTAGATCATGGAGACAGTATACGGACATGTGACATCTGCTTGCTCAGTGTCCCCAATCCTTCCGCAAAGATGCCTTGCCTCTAAGCCCGATTCCCTAGCCCTAACCAAAGTCCGAAAACACTGAAGCCGAATCGCAAACCGTAGGTATCTGTACACATATCCTTGTGTGTGTGTGCATATGTATATATACACATATATATATATATATACACATGTAATTATATGAACATATGTAGATCTGGAGAGCGATATGTATGTTTGTGTCCTGTTTCCTGAACACGTAACTCTCCACCCAGGCTGCGTCTGATCTCCCCGCCGGATGGAGTTGGGAACGATTCACTGTGGTCTACGCCGGAAATGGAACGATCGCCTTACACAGTCGCGCCCACAACCGCTTCTTGGCACTGTTGAGGGTTTAGGTTACCTAGGGTAACCAAGGTACCTGAAGACAGGTCAAGTTACCGATGTGTTAGGGTCATAACCCTTCTTCTTGACACCACGTACATGATATTCTCTGTTAGTCTGCTTGAATGCACGTGCGGGTCCGCCTCCTCACATTATCACTATGCGCAGCTACGTACATATTTATGTACATTCGTTCATACATACCGACATGTACATGGGCATGCTAAGATGACTTGTAGGTGTCGGTATTCCATACACTTAACGGTTGGGTCAGGTACAGGCAAACGTAAAGCATGCTCTCATGCTCTGTATATAATATAATATAATATATATATATATATATATATATATATATATATATATATATATATATATATATATATATATATATATTACATGTATGTATGTAGGTGTGCATGTGTATGTTTATGTATATGTATATATGTATGTATATGTATATGTATACGTATATGTATATGTATATGTAATTGTATATGTAATTGTATATGTCTTCTTATGTGTATGTGTATATGCATATGTATCTTTCTTTTATATGTGCGCAAGGGCGGGATATTGGGACATCGTTCGATCCCGGGGTTCATGTTAATGAGGACTTTCTGACGCCTATTTAAGGAAGTATGCTCCCCTACCACCCTCCCCCCTACCCCTCCCTAAGGGTCCCCATGATAAACCGTAAACCGCAAACCCTCCCAACATGCCAGCCTCCAGGCTTCGTCGCGGTGTCAGACCTTGGTGTGGCCTTCCGCAGCATCACGAAGGATGCTTCAGACCTGCCGGCTGCCATGATCTTCGAGCGCTTCCGCGTCTTGCAGGCACGCAGCTCAGAGGTTCAAGCCTCTGGGTTGACTTTCAAGCGCGAATGTGGAGCTCCAGCACTCAATCTTACTGGTTTCCGCATGTCCTAAAGCATACATACATAGAGGCAGACAGACAGACAGACACACAGACATACAGACAGACAGAGACAGACAGACAGAGAGACAGACATCCGTACATACGTACAGGCGTGCGTACATATACGTATATATATATATACACACACTCATATTTGCTTGTTTGCTTGTTTGTTTGTTTTTTTTACCTATGTTTGTGTACACACATATATATATATATATATATACGCACTCAATTATAGATGTATATTTCTGTATATCTATACACACACGCACATACTGGTATGTATAAATATGTGCATATATATATATGTATATAGGTATGTGTATGCTTATATATATATATAAGATGTGCGTATGTACAGGTTGGTACATCTTTGCATA
Source organism: Symbiodinium sp. CCMP2592 (assembly GCA_905221615.1). NCBI lineage: Eukaryota > Dinophyceae > Suessiales > Symbiodiniaceae > Symbiodinium > Symbiodinium sp. CCMP2592. The sequence continues at coordinate 894,080 of CAJNDT010000558.1, read as the reverse complement.
TATACATATATGTACATATACACACATACATACAGTTGCTGTTTCACATCCACACATGCATGTTTTATCTCTCTCTGTTTCCGTGTGTATATAAGAGAGAGAGAGAGAGAGAGAGAGAGAGAGAGAGAGAGAGAGAGAGAGAGAGAGAGAGAGAGAGAGAGAGAGAGAGAGAGCGGCTCCCGAACTCGAAGCGCCAAGGTTGAAGTCCTTGATCCTCATAGTTCATAAAGGCTTGAGCCCCATGAGCACACCCTGACCCATTACACTCACCTTAATTCAAAAAGAAACAGTAAGGAAAAACAAAGCGATGGTCACAATCTCAACTAGAACGACAGCAACCATTGTGGCAACGGCAACTTGTAGGCATAATTAAGGGCAGCTACTGCATTTTATCCATAGCTATGACTATAATAGTACTCCTCCAAGAGGTGAAGCCCTTCCTCGAGCCGGGCTCCGTAGTGGGCCTGCATTGCGCTCGATGGAACCGTTTCCTCCGCATGAACGACCAGGCCCAACCCTCTCAGAGCTTACCTAGAGGCTCGTACCCTACCCCTCTTTTGGGATACCTAGTTTTATGGTTAGGATCTGTTATCTTAAAAAGTAGGCTCCCTAAACAAGGGGTAGGGTATGAGCCGCTAGGTAGGTCCCGGAGTTGGGTTTGGGGTTTAGGCTTTGGGGATTAGGGTTGAGGCACTTAGGTCGCATAAGGCTTGGGTTGAGGTTGTAGGGTTACGGTTTGGGGTTTAAGGTTTAGGGCCCTTCCCGTTGCGCTCCTTGGTTCAATGTTTGCGGCTAAGCCAGGTTTGGGGGTATAGGTTTATGATGAAGGGTCAAGAGCATGAGTATATTTGCAGCTTTAGGCATTTGTACATAAATATGTATATATATATATATATATATTTATTTATTTATTTATTTACTTTTATATGAAGATTATATGTATACCTTACATAAGCCTTTGTAAACCCTCGTATGAACCCCTTGTCCATCCTCTGCGACGAGCCCTGCTACCCTAAACCTCTAAACCTCTAAATCCTAACCGCCCCTAAACCTGCCCTTCGTCCTAAACCCTACAGGCCCTTAAACCTAAAAACCCCAACCCCCTAAACCGCTAAGCCCTAAACCCCTGAACCCCAATAAGCCCCTGAACCCCGAATTCCCCCAAACCCTAAACCCCGAAACCTCAGAGTGCACTCATGGAGTTCGACCATCTCCCACAAAAAAACCGAAACCCTAAACCCTATAAACCGTAAACCCTATTAAAAAAACAATTGAAACCCTAAACCCTATAAACCCTAAACCCTAAACCCTATAAGCCCTAAACCCTAAACCCCTAAATCCTAAACTGCTAAACCCCCAAGCCCCTCATTTTTGGAGTATCCGAGACCCCCAAAAGGCCGACATGGACTTCAGCATTCACAAAGCCGCGGCCGCCCCCTCAGCGAAAAAAACCTAGGGGAATCGGGGTTTTCAGTTTTGGCTCAAGGGTTTTAGGGTTTTGGGGCTTAGGGTTTTGAAAGGGTTCAGATTCAGGGTAATTGTAGAACTTCTCTCGAAAGTTTTGGCTTTGGCCTGAAACTAGCCTTATAATTGGGCTACAGGGATTACGATTGTGGGTCCTTGTGTGAGCACCAGACCCCTCATAATCCTAAGCACTAGACTCTAAACCGCACTAATGTAGGGGCCTAAATTTCCTATACTATTTCGGGGGGTCCATATTGCAATTATGGTACATTGGGCCCCAAAACCCTATTCTAGTTATTAAGGCCCCTGTAATATAGTACCCTTCTAGATCCCTTGTAGCAACCCATAAAGGACCCCTTTGAAGGAACCCTATGCTAATCATTAAGGCCCCCTATACAAACGAGGACCAGATGCCCTCGGGCTGGTCATGGGAGCGCTTCACCGTTGTCGATGCCGGGAATGGGCAGATCGCCCTTCACAGTGCGTACCACAACCGATTCGTCGTTTGCCTGCAGCCGAGCTTAAGGGCAGAAGTACCTAAACATCACATACTTTCCCAAACATTGAGCTACATAACTACTATCCTGAGCCCAAGTAGCGAATTAATGGGTCTTTTGGACCCTTGGGGGGAAGTTTAAGGTCCAGGGCCAGGGTGTTGAGTAGTTTCTGTCGCTGTGTGATTGTACGGAATTTCAGCTCGCAGATACTCAGACCTAGAGCCCCCCAAAGTAGGTAAAATAATGGCCCAGAACCTATAAAAGGCAATTATTCTACATGCTATCGGGGTCCAGGGAGCTTCTCTTCATATCCCTAGGCCTGCTTCTTCAGAAGTGCCCAGCGAGCCGAAGACCTGTCAATCGGGCAATACGCCCAGTTCCGAGGGGCTTTCTTTCCACTTAACATTGCAAAGATATAGACGTATGCATGTATGTAAGTGTATATATATATATATATATATATATATATGCATATACACCTTACTTGCGGGGGTATGGGGCTGGCACACCTTCAAGGTGCGGATGAACCATGCGGGCATGGACACCAGCATGCACAAAGCCGCCAGCGATTTCCCCAAGGAGTGGACCTGGGAGTCTTTCGCGGCGAGGTTGTTCAGTGTTGGTTACGTTTGTTGCTTCTGTTGGCGTCCTATATTAATACAACATAAGTATGGTAAATGAAAGAGTTTTGTTCTTCTTGGCTCCCTAGAGAAATTTAAACATAATACAAGAAACATAACAGAGTTGTCAAAGCCCAAGCAACTTAGGTGGTGAGATACCTGACGACTCTTGGCTTCATCGGTGTCTGCAAGAAGCTGACGCTTCTACTTCTTTTTGTTAAGATAGGGTTTCGAACACTCCTATTGTGGGTCTTCCCCCCAAAATAGACCATAAACCCAAAACCGTAGCTGATCCTGTGCCTAACTCAGCAATGGGGAGATTGCCCTGCACAACACGCACTTCAACCGGTTCGTCCGCATGACCGATCTGGTTGTTGACAGCAGCGACCAGGTGAATCTGCAGGACACGTTGAGCGATCATAGGGATGGATTGCTTTAACCCTCAGCCCACCCCAAATCCTGAAAGCATCAAGCCGTATACGCGGCCTATACACCCTGCGAAGAGCTGATTCAGCCCTATTCTGATGGCTTCGAGCCCAAAGGGTCCTATGTACCGATGTAGGGTTTCGATATTAGGAATTACTATGATGATTTGGGGAAGTATCCCCCATAACAGTACAGAGGACCCTTTGGGTTAACATTTTGGTTTGAGGGGCCTTGGATTTTGCGGGATTGGTGCTTGGGCTAGGCTACCCAAAATGGACTTGGTCGTATTCAGGTTACAGGATTCAGAGTTAAACTCTACCTAGAGTCTCCATTGTAGTTCCATTTTTGGTTGACCAGTTTTAAGGTTAGGATCCTATAAGAGAGATTTTGGTTAACCAAAAAAAGGAACTACAATGGAGACTATAGGTAGGTTCGATTCCGGCACGATGGCAATCGACACACACACACACACGCACACAAGAGGACTATCCTGCCACAGCTACGGACTGGAAGTTCAAAATCGTGAAGCTCGCAGACGCTCCGACCGAAGTGAACGACGATCCCTGGTCTTTCGAGGTTGACTAGAGCACGCCAGAGCGCTTCCCAGCATGAGTACCACAGGGAGACTCCAATAATTACCAGACTTACTGAGTACCAGTACGCGAATCAAAACAAGAATTGCCTGAGTGCGAGATCTTGGAGTCTCTCAGTCAGTATTTCGAGTTATCATCGGGATGGGTGGGGTTGGTTCTGGAAGCAGATCCGGTACGGCCTTGCACCAGAAGCCATCTCTTATCACCCCGTGTTTCAAGAAGTAACGCTTTACCCTCCTGGAGGGCTGTTTCAAATTTCTATCAGCCAAACCGTGAGGAGCCCGCATACACGAACCGCCTAACCTTAGAGCCTTCGTTCCGTATTAGCTCCTTCAAGTGGTTTCCCAGACCTTCCAAAATCCTTTAATTAAGGAATATACCTTAAATCATATTTCGGATCCTACTATAATTTAAGGGATATTCCTTAATTAAGGGATTTTGGAAGGTCTGGGTTTTGCTTTACATCAATGTCCCCGTGCCCTTATTCGGCTGCAGCGTGCACAAACCGAGAGCTGCTCCAGTCCCTGCACAACCTACCCATAGGCCCCAAAGTAGTTCCGTTTTGGGATTACCTTCTAGGATTCTATATATGAACCCCAAAAAGGAACTACTTTGGGGCCTTAGGGTACCTCAAGCCTACAAATCTACTTTTTTAGGGTCCTTCAGGTTTATGGGGGTTAACCTTCGTTCCAACGCCTTTAGGGTTTGAGGCATGAGAGCAGGCCTTTTCTCGGTAGCGGTAGCGCAAGTGCGGGTGGCGGGTTCCGAACTGTTGTCAATAAGCCATTCCGAGCCCCTCGGCCTCCAGTCGCCTTAACAATCGATGGGTTAGGAGTTTAAGGTTTAGGGGCAGGGGCTGATTACTCAAGTCTAGGATAGGCTTCAGGATTCAAGGCTTAGTGTCTGGGGTTTAGGGTTTGGGGCTTTGCGGTCAATTGGGTTGAGGGTGTATACGGCTTCAGGTTTGGGGTGTCTTGCTTATTGACCCAGGTTTAGGGGTTAGTGGTATTACAATCCAAACAGTTTGCTACTCTGTTACAGGCTCTATAGGTGTCTTATAGCCATACGGTAACCTGGGTAGTTGTCAAGATTAGGGTAACTTGTAGGGTCCTTTAATTAATACGGCACCTAATATTTAGGGTACCCAAAAAGGGACCATCATTTCGACAACCACCCACCTACTGTTTAGGAAAGTGGAGCCCGAGGATAATTAAGCCGCTGCCGGCAGCTGCGCTGTCCAGCGGGCTTTGCCTGGCGTTTGAAGAATAAAATGGGAGTTTCCGAAATTAGGGTTACCTTATTTTGGGGTCCTCATAATAAGGATCCTACTATTTAGGGTACCAGGGTCCAAGTAGTATCATTGTGGTATATACTTATAGGGTATTTTGGGGGTCTAAGTATATACCATAATGATACTTGGACCCTTTGCAAAAACGAAGAGGCAGAGAAGGGTCTGGGGTTGAAGGGTTCGTGAATTCCAGACCTTCCAGCCCTTCATGCGGGCAGTTGTCAAAATTAGGGTCCCTTTTTTGGGTACCCTAATATAATACGGCACCTAATATTTAGGGTACCCAAAAAGGGACCCTAATTTTGACAACCACCCATGTGTATAAGTTAAGGCCCATACACCCTAAGCCCCCAGGGCCCTAAGCTTTCAGGACTCTGTGGTGCAGTGCGGCTCTCTTGGAGTCTTGTCAGGGTTTCCAGTCCCTAAGGGTCCATCTGCCCAATTTAAATAGTATACACTTGGGTCGCAATGTACCTAGATAGGGACTACTTTCAGGCCAAAGTATATACTATTTGGGTCATTACACGGACCCTTAGGGACCACCAGCAGTTTACGCTTCCTCGCTTCGCTAGAGCCCTCCTCCTCCATCTGCGAGCTAACATGCCCTAAAAAGGGATCCTTTACCTGGACCCTAAGGAACCTACCATTTAGGGGTTCCCTAATATGATTTGTAAATATATGTCCTTAAAAAGGTAGGTTACGTGGGGTTAAGGTAAGAGTTACCATAAAGGGTTCTCTGAGGGCTCTGCAGGGTTTAGGGTTTAAGGGTCCATGTGCCCGAATAGTATTGGGCCCTCAATTGGTACTTTGGCGCCAAAGTGCATAGTGTCTTTGTTGTACAATTACATCAAGGAGCCACTGAAAAAGGTTTCAACCATATGCCTATACTCCTATAAGTTACAATAAGAACAGCCAGCTTTGAAGTTTCAAAGGTGCCTGCGCACCAACCTCTCTGGCCCGACTGGAACGCCACGAAGAAGGATGCCCTGCTCTCGCGGCTCTTCAAGGCAGCATGCGGATTTCAGGTCACGGGAAGCCAATTTTTTTAAGGGGATCAGTTGCAGGATTCGGAATTTAGGGTTTAGGGTTCATGGGGGTTAGATGAAGGAATCCCACAGACAAGCACATTGAAAGCTCCCTTAGCCATCCAATTGGTGGTGACTTGGGCTTTTTGGTTTCTCCAGGTGGAGGGACTTGCGTAAATGAGCTTGGGAGGGCTCTCACCATATTTGGGAGTTTCCGAAAAGAGGGGTACCCTTTTGGGGGTCCTCATAAGAAGGACCCGACAATTTAGGGTGCTACATAAGGGTCCCCTTTTTTTCAGAAACTCCCATTTCGTCTTTGCTCCAATCCAACATGTTAGCTCGGTGTGTGGTCTTTGCATAGTGCGTTTTCGTTTGTTGGTCGATGTAATCGCCGCAACTCTCTCATACAGCAGAAGCCCAAAAGTTGGAATCCCAATAGCCTCAATCCTTAAGAGTAATGTATTAGGGAATCCCAGCACTAATTGCCGTTCATCCTGTTTCCAACCTTTTGGGGTCTACCTAGAGGCTCCAATGTAGGTCATTTTTGGGGTTGATATATAGAATCCTATAAGGTAATCCCAAAAAGGAACTAGTTCGGAGCCTATGGGTACTCTATATAATTTGTCTGGAGCGGACCCTCTTCACAGGATGTTGTGGAAAGGCGCCTGGCGAAGGAGTTGAATGCCTCGGCCTCGGAGAAACCCGGGGCTCGAAATCCTAAACCCCGCTCCCTAAGGCTCCATGTACCCACATAGTATATACTTAGGCCTGAAAGTACCTATAAAGGGACTAATTAACCTTAAACCTTGAACCCTAAACCCTAAACCCTAAACCCCTAAACCCTAAACCCTAAACCCTAAACCCCTAAACCCTAAACCCTAAACCCTAAACATCTACTATAACGGTACATGGAGCCTTTGGGGCTCCTGGGTTCGGAAGTCTTGGCTGTAGGCTATTGGTTGTTAAGGTTCTGAAGCTTAGATTTTGGGGGTTTAGGGTTTAGGGTTGAGGGTTTAGGGTTTAGGCTTTTGAACGCCAGACTTACTGAACAAGGAGAGAGTGATTGGCTTTACGAGCTTGGGGTTTAGGGCTCACGGTTTGGACTGAAGGGGGCCAGGCCAGTGTTAGGTGTACAGCCCTGACAGTCGACCGGTGGCTCTAAAGATTTCCATGTTGAAAGTAAGCTAGGGCAAGGAAACCCCCAAAAAATCCAATCACACAGTAACTTCAGGATGGGATGGTGTACCTGGTCCCGATTTTTGCAATTATGCCTAGCAGGCTAGCAGGCCTAACACCGTACTGCTATGTGCACTGATTGTTGCTGTTATTCTGTCAACCCTGAACCCCTAAACCCTAAAAGCCTCTAAAGCCTACAGGCCCTAAGCCTCTAAAGCCTACAGGCCCTAAACCCCTAAACCCCGAGCCCCAGATCCCGAAGAGGTGGGGTTTCTGTCTTCTCAGTTCAGGAAAGCTGCAGGCTAAAGGGTTGGAGTCTGGGTAGACAGGTTCTGGGCTTGGGGGAGGCGGGAGATTCTTTCGGGGATGTAGCATGTGTTAGAGTTGAGGGGTGTTCAGGGGTGTAGTAGGGCGTAAGTCTGTAAGTTCGGTATGGGGGTAATCATTGTCAGTTGAGTGTGAGTTTTGGATGCAGGCGTTGGAGGTTACAGGGAAGGTGCAGAGGCTGCTCAAGCTTGCACATAGTATACTATAGGGGGTTGAACAGTTATAGTAGAACTGGCCCTTCTGCGCCTTGACAAAAGTAACCAAGTATTAGTTCTGAAATGACACGAGGCGCGGTATTGCTGCCTTCGTCATCCAGCTCGCAAGCCTATGCATCCTCAACTGCTGCGGAAGGTGACTCCCAAAGAGTTCGTCGAAATCCACCTGCTGCCGGGAGCTTGCTTCAGTCGCATTTTGACTCGTAGGTCCTCTTGCTTGCGACTGAGGCTACTTGGAGGATCATGGGACTTAGTAAGTAAGCTTATAAGTACCCTAATTGGGGTTATAAGTAATTATAAGTATAGTTACCCTAATAATAACCTTAGCTACTAAGTCCCATGATCCTTTAAGTAACCTTTCGCGGTTCACAGTTTGCAAAGTCAGATCTTGGCTGGGGTTACCCAAGGGTGTTTCGAGGCCAGGGAGACATGGGAGTTTCCGAAAATAGGGAAAGAACCCTAAATAGTAGGATCCTTATCATAAGGACACCCCAAAAGGAGGCCCCTCATTTTCGGGAACTCCCACATGCATCAGGCCCGCCCCCTGAACCTCTACCCTGAGCCACTGTGCAGTAGTCGTCAGCAGCCTTGGATACTCATGGCACATTTAGGCTCTTTAACCGTAGGGGTGAACCCAGAAAACCTGCAGAACGACTTTGTGTATGGGCCTCCGCAAGTTTCACATATCCTTGTGTTGAGCTTTTCCATACAAGAGTTGAAACGATGTCAATATACTCACCGTCTCCTGGAGCCCTGACAACTCCAGCACTTTCCACCCTGAGCCTAAACCCAAAAAACTCTGAGCCCGGAAGGTCCGAAAAGTTGTTTCGAACCCTGAACACTACAGATACTGCGCCTGTGCCTTATGGCTTGCTGCTGCCTTTGCCCATGGCTTCCCTCAACCGAATCCCCAAACCCAAACCCTACCTGTTTTGCGTTTCCTTATCATGGTTTCTATGTGGGCGGTTGTCAAAATTAGGGTCCCTTGTTGGGTACCCTAAATAGATGCCGTACTGTTTTTGGGACCAAAAAAGGGACCCTTATTCAAAGAACTGCCCATGTATGAATCCCTCCAAAGGTAGGCTCTTGGGGCTACAGGTAAAACCTAAGCCCGACAAGAACCCGAAGCACTAATCCCGAAACCAGAGCTGCCTTGGGTTCCGGGAGCAGAGGAATTCCCAAAAACAAAACTCCCAAGCCTTTACCCAAGGGCCCCAAAGTAGTTCCTTTTTGGGATCACCTCATAGGGTTCTATATATCAACCCCAAAAAGGAACTACTTTGGAGCCTCTAGGTAAGCCCGAAGTGCCATGCCATTTGAGGTCGAACAAGGAATGCCTTCGACTTAGCGAGAGCAGCACCAGAATCTACGGGGCCCCAGTTCTGGTAGTTGAAACTTAGGCTAGGATGCCCAGTAGTACCCTTATTCCCTTTTTGTAGTCCTAGGTTTGTTATAAAGCTAGCCAATACCAAAAAGAGAGGCCTTTTTATTCTTAGGTTACTGGGTATCCTAGTAGGCCTTACGGCCTAGTTGTCTAAGCTTGAAGGGTTCGGGTTTCATCACGTGGTCTCCCCCAGAATGCAAGATATGGGAGATTCCGCAAAAAAAAGGGGGACCCTAATCTAGTACCCTAAATAGTAGGATCCTTATTATAAGGACCCCAAGAGAAGGTACCCCGACTTTCTCGGAAACTCCCAGATATCTTCTAGGATGCTCCGCAAAAGAGACGAGAGGAGCTTGCGGCTCTCTCTGGGAACACTCCTTCTAGGGCTTAGGGTTTAGGGTTCAGGGCTTAGGGTTTAGGGTTTAGGGGTTTAGGGTTTAGGGCTTAGGGCTTAGGGTTTAGGGCTTAGGGCTTAGGGTGTCCTTACCCATAGGCCCCAAGGTATAGTTCCTTTTTGGGATTACTTTTTAGGATTCTAAATATGAGCCGCGAAAAGGAACTACTATGGGGCCTTAGGGTAGTCGCAGCTGTGCAGGCGATTTTCAGACATGGACAGTCTATTGCTTACCCAAAGGCCCCAAAGCAGTTCCTTTTTGGGGTTCATATATAGAATCCTATAAGGTAATCCCAAAAAGGAACTACTTTGGGGCCTCTGGGTATTGCCTAATGTTCACGATAATATGCAGCATGTACGGAAACTGCGCGCAAAATTGTCCACAAACGCTTCTTTGAGCTGGTTGCTGAGGCTTCACCGCGCTACGAAACGCCCTTTGTTGGTACAATTTCCCGAAGTGCATCTTGGCTGAATTGCTCAGTTTTTCGAATACCTTATAATGTAAATATACATGTACGATATCAGTATATATATATATATATATACACATACACACACACATACATACACAGATGTAGAAAGATACGGAGGTGCACGCCTAAATGCTAACTCGTCGTTACTCCAACCCAGATGCCTAACTACCGGGTACTTGGACCCCAGGGCCGGCATTGTCGACGGAGTAGTTCCAAATTGGGACTCCGTGGCCTTCTGCAAGGTGCCAGATTTCGGAAGCCTTATAAGCATCATGATAGTAACAACAACAATACTTGTATTTCTTTAAGAAGAATAAGAACAGTAAGCATTACCATAATTTTCAATATTACTGTAGAGCAGCCCCCCTTTGGAGGCGTATAACCAGGCATTAGTCATGGTATATGGGCTAGCTTCGCCATGCCATGTTGGTGCGTGTAAATAGTGGGTGAACTTACGCGGACTCTGGTAATATACTTCTTGCTCACATGGGCATGGCTGTCATGGATTGAGGCGACGATTCCAATATGTCACTGCCTCTCTGTCGAGAATCCTGCGAGAACTTCTACAAGTCTTGCAAGTACCAGGCAGGATGTTTGGAAATTTGCATGCCAAAGCCATACACTGTCTTGCCTGTGTGCGGGAGCCAGTTCAAGTCATCCGCACTCTCTGTCTTTGTGCGTGTGTGCAACGGTTTTGTGGTTCGTCGTTGGGCCGAAGGAATTGGGTGTCGGTTGTCGTCATAAGGAGCAAGCAGGGGATTTGTCGTTCGACGGCCTGTTCCGACATCCTATCTCCAAACCCCAAGCGTTATACACCTTGATAACGCATACAGACCACCCATGTAGAACCCCTTCATGCAAGCCTCTAAAAGGGAAATAGACTAGGGACGCTGCAGAGATTGCGGCATGGGCAATGAAGGCCTTGCATTAGGGCATGTGGGTCTATAAGAGTTCCTTCTAACGGTCTCATTCCTAATTAAAAACTGGGTCAAAGCATAGCCAGTCTTTCACGAGACAGCGACCCGCTATCAGGCGCATGTACAGACGCAGAAAAACTCTGATCGTTGGGGGTTGCCATTTCTTTTTGATCATAGGGCCCCGGACTCCTGCGCATAAAATAGGTGACACTACAGATAAGGCAGTGCAGTTCTGCGTCTAGAGGTAGAACCTAAACCCCACGATGCTCCAACGGTCGAAGAAGCATCCTCAGTTGGACAGCGACGGCTTTCACGAAGCATGCCGCGGGGAGCTTGGTGCACCATGTGTAAGACTCCGAACCCTGCTGCTTGATTGCTGATGTTGCTATTGTACAGAAGCCTAAAGAATTAGTAGCATTCCCTACAGCCCCTAAACAAAGCATAGTATGATACATCCCAATCGCTATTCTAATTCTTATGGTCCATATATTTTTATGCTAAGACGTGTCTCCAAGCTCTGGCATTTGCCCTAAGCGGGATCCTTGAAGGGCTACTATAGGGGTGCTACAAGGGTTTTACGGCACTTGGGGTTTAAGGGCCCGCGTGCCCAAATCGTATATACTTTGGCTCCAAAGTACCTGGTATAGGGACTACTGTAAGGCCAAAGTACATACGATTGCTGCACAGGGACCCTCAAATCCTAAACTGTGCAGCCCTTACAGAACTCTTACAGTAGCCCTTCAAATCACCCTTCAAGGAAGTCTATCCTAAACCCTAAACCCTTAAACCCTTAACCCCCCACAGCGTATACCATGGACACTTAGAGTCGTCGTGACAAGCGCCCCAAAGCTCCACAAATTGAAGTACCTGGAGCCATGGTAGTTAGAACAGGATTGCCGGGGTTGTTTCTGCATTTTTGTAGATGTATCAAATTAGTATATATGTAGAGGTGTGTACAAATGTATACGACTGTAACTGTGATGAGGTGCCCCAAGGAATAGTGTTACTCATTAATCGGGGCTCTAGACTAAGCCATGGAAAGTTTCATCGGCTGCCATGATAGCAGTAGCAGTCACTACCGGCACGATAACCATACCAAAGACAGCGGCTACCAGTCCTGGACATACCTAGAGGCTCCTACCCTACCTCTTTTTTGGGATACCTAGTTTTATGGTTAGGATCTGTTATCTTAAAATTTTAAAATGTAGGTGCCCTAAGAAAGGGGTAGGGTATGAGCCTCTAGGTACTCAACAACGAAGAGGGCCTTGCCTCACCTAAAGCATCCAACATCATGGACATCAAACCTTGTTCTAGTGGCTTGAGTGTGTTGGATTTGGGCTCCCAAGTAGACCCGAAACCCTATAGATCCCCTCATAAGGAACCCTATAGATCCCTTTAAGGAGCCCTGTAAGGAACCTTACTAAGTCCCATGATCCTCCAAGCACTTCCCGGCCCAGGCGACTTCAACATTGCGGAAGACGGTCTGTTCAACTCCGGCGCACCGGGTAACGACCAGACGCCCGGCTCATTTTGATCAATGAAATCCACCTATAGTCTCCGTTGTAGTTCCTTTTTCTGGTTAACCGAACTCTATTATAGGATCCTAATTAACCATAAAACTAGTCTCCATTGTACTTCTTTTTTCTGTTTAACCAGTGTTTTTTGGTTAGGATCCTACAATAGAGATTCTGGTTAACCAAAAAAAGAACTACAAAGGAGACTATAGGCAAGCCCTGGGTTGCAGGTTTGTCCACTCATGGCCGGCTTCACACCCTTTGACCAGAAGATCCCCTGTAAACCGTGAGCCGGAATGCACTTTGTAAGCCGCGAGCCACAAATTATGCTACGGTTGATGATATAGATTCTGCATTATCTTGAGGACCTTAAACTGCGGCAATAATGCAATCTTTCTTATTATGGGTACTGCAGGATTTTTATCATCAGCAGTAGTACTATTTCCTGATGCTAGTTGGTATTGATGATATCTTCTTATCCTCTGTGGTAGCAAAAACTACATTGTATGATATCCTTAAATCGTATAGACCCTAAACCCTAATCCCTAAACCCTAAACCCTATACCCTAAACCTAAACCCTGGACCCTAAACCCTAAACCCTATTGCATAAGCCTCGCCTGCCCCAACCCCCCCGAAGCTCTAAAACCTCAGTGCCCTCCAGCGGAGACTCCATCGGATCCTGCAAGCCAAGAATTACTAATACTACGGTGGATGATATAAATCCTGCATTACCTTAAGGACCCTGGACTATGGGGATTATGGTACACTCCTTATTATGGGCAATGCAGGATTTATATCATCAACAGTATTTGGGGGTTCCTATAGTTATCGCATAATTAATTGGCCCCCAAACCCTATTCTAATTATTAAGGCCCCTCGGAAGCACTAAATCCGGGATCCACTGTTGTTACCCCAAGACTCCAAAAGACCCATGAATTCGGTGCGTAGGTTTCTTATAGAAGTCATGCCATGTAGGTTACTGTAGTATATAAACGCCTGCATAAGTCGTCATAGTGCTCCTTAGGGTTTCTTCTTATATCGTGATTTACGCTGCAGTTCTTTGGGGATTTGGTCGGGGCGCCCAATACCCCTTAATTAAGGAATATGGCTTACATTATATAGGGCTTCATATTATGATTTAAGCTATATTCCTTAATTAAGCGGTATTGGGCTCTTTGGGTGGTCGGGGCGAAACCCAGAGCCGTCGACTGAACAGAGATTCGCGTGCGTCGCGCTTGCAGAATTGCCAAATACCCCTTGGGCTGCAGTTGCCAAAATACCCAGGCTGCAGTTACCAAAATACCCAGAGGCCCCAAAGTAGTTCCTTTTTGGGGTTCATATATAGAATCCTGTAAGGTAATCCCAAAAAGGAACTACTTTGGGGCCTCTGGGTAGTCATTATTTAGGAGCCCTAGGGTAGTATAGGAAACTCCGAGAGAGCACGCCTAGTACGTCCTCGATCGACCACTCTCCCACGTGGCTTTTTTGTGCTAAGGACCCTTGCAGAGGACATGCCGCTCGCTGCTGAGGGTAATTAACTATTTCGCTTCACTTTTGCATTGGAAGGAGGTTGGTGCACTCCTGTCGTCTTCCTCCTGTGGACTATCTGACTAGCAGTAGCACTAGAAGGATAGAGGTACCTATCAGTCTCCATAGTAGTTCCTTTTGGAGGTTACTTTATAGGATTCTATATATGAACCACAAACAGGAACTACTATGCTGAAAACCCAAGACGCCAATCCCGAGATTGTCATCCTTCACACGTGATCAAGAAGCCCGACTGGACCCTTAACCCATACGTCAGTCTAAACCCTAAAGGCACCTTCGGACGCTGTAGAAAAGGAGCTCAAAACAACACACCTAATACTCCGACCCCTGTTTCCACCTGTCCGAGCCCCGGAGAGGATAACACACTCTTAACTTAACCCCAAACCCCTAAAGCCCCTTAAACCCTGAAGCCCTAATTCCTGAAGCCCAAAACCCCCTTAAACCCTAAACCCCTAAACCCCGTTAAACCCTGAAGCCCTAAACCCCCTTAAACCCTAAACCGGAGCCCCTGAGAGGATAACATCACCTGCGAGAACGCCTTGGGTGCTGGAGAAGAAGAGGCCTGGTTTATGGGATTATAGCTTAAGGGATTAGGGTTTATTGGGTTTAGGGCTTAGGGCTTAGGTTTTGGGGGGTTTAGGGTTTTGTGTTTAGGGCTTTGGGGTTTAGGGCGGTGTGACTAGGGCTAGGGTTTGGGGCAATGCTTTAATATAAAGGCCTCGGGATCCTTTAAAAAGGGTCTTATAACAAGGGATGCCATAAGGGGTAGATTTATGGGGGTTTTATATACGGGCCTCAATAATTACCTATACTATTTTGGGCGCTCCTGATTAGAACTATAGTATTATATACACCAAAACCCTATTCTAGTTTGTCTTGGGTTTAGGAGTCTACAGTTTAGGCTGTTATGTGGTGTACGCTAGAATGATTAGGTTGAACTTGGTCCAGCCGTGAAAAACGACACTGCTTCAAGAGTTGCTGGCATGGTGGGGCTGTCAGTTGGGCTCAACATGTCCGGGGATGGAGCAGCATTTTAGGGATTAGGGTTTCGGTGCGAACATGCCTTCCAAGCAACCCTGCTTGTAGCAGCAAATGCTCGTGATTTTAAGCACTTTAATGACTCTAATGTTGCAAATTATAAGATTAAGACTACGGTACAACACCATGTCCCTGAACCCATGATGCCCCGGCGGAGGAGAACGCCCAAGGCGAAGTTTGGCTGCTGACGCCGCCAGGCCACATGCCGGATCTTCTGCCGTTGGTTCCGTGAGGACTGCATTCTTACTTGGGTGGTTGTCAACTTAGGGTCCCTTTTGGGGGTCCCTATTATAATACAGCACTTAATATGTAAGGTACCCAAAAAAGGGACCATAATTTTGACAACCACCCACTTCGAGTTCCAGACAAAAAGCACTGAGACTCGGTCTAGCTTGCAAGGCCTGTGGTTGAAGCCGATTGATTTCTCGATGGGTAATCTGATCCGAGAGCAGAGAGTGCATATTATAGAGGTAGACTTCGTGGTGCAGCTCATATAAGGCAAAGTGCAACATCTCTTCGGTAGAGTCTGGCTTACTGTAGTCTCTAAACGCTATGTCCCAAGCCCCTTGCGAAGTTTGCGTTAGAAGTGTCGTGCGTAGCTGTCAGACATTGCATTGTACTCTGCGTAACCTAACGCTAGTAACCGACACTTGGTTCCTTGGACCCTACCCATGGACCCCAAAGTAGTTCCATTTGGGGACTACCTTATAGGATTCTAAATATGGACCACAAAAAGGAACTACTATAGGGCCTTAGGGTAATTACTTAGGGGTACTTAGAAAAACATGTTAATTTTTGGATATTATAATCCCTAAGAAACAGCTAAATTTTTGGATATTATAATCCCTAAGAAACAGCTAAAATTATAGTTTTTGCGAGGGTTCTAAGTTCAGTATAGATTAGACCCTTACCTATCCATCCCTCTCCTGTTATGGTCCTCAGCCCTCAACCTTTGGACGCCGCACCTTGAGACTCCCAAACCCCAAAATCAGGAATCCTAAGGAAGCCTCTCAAGAAAGACGATCATGGCTGATATGCCCACAGTTTAGGGGATTAGGGGCTTAGGGTTTTGGGGGATTAGGGGCTTCGGGTTCAGGGATTTATGGTGTAGGAGTTATGGTTGCGTTGTGGGTAGAGGGAGACCAGCTTACTGGCATCATGAGCATGTCCAGGTCTGGCAGTCTCAGCCGTGGCCTTTGTGTTTCTGCTGTTCTTGGCCTACTTCCTCCTTGTGCCGTGCCCCTTCATCTCTTTGCAAGGGCTTCCATGCGCCAGTGTTCATAGGGGGGCCTCCTAATATAGGGGCCTTAATACTCAGAAAAGGGTTTGGGGGTATATTATACTATTTCCTAAGCTTAAACATGATCTTAGTGGGCCCTTAAAACCACCAAAACCCCGAACTCTGAAACCCATGCATGCCCTTCAAGACTCCTAGAACCCTTAGAGAACTCTAAAACGCCTCGAAGCAGTTAAACTTCAACCCTCAAGCCAGCGATCAGGAAGTTCCGGGGATATTATGCACACCCTCTTCAGAACCTTCTACACTACATAGGTATCGACTTGGGATGACGTTTAATTTTACTGATTGTTTAACATAGAGCCCTAGATGTAATTTTGGGGACTGTTTAAACAGACTTTTAGCATAGCTCTGGAGCCTAGGGTTTAGGGTTCTGGATTCAGGACCCCCAGTTTCGTCAGTCAAGACCAACTTCAGTATCACAGGCAGGATGCATGCTCCAAGGTGTCTCGACCTGGGGGCCAGACCGTATTGTCTGTTTGAGCTTCGTTGAGCAACAGGGCCTGCTCATTGAAGAAGCCCTATAGACCCTCAAAGTGCGATGAAGCCTAGAAACCCTGTACGGTCTGTGAAACATGTAAACCCTGTTCACCTGAAAAACCTTTGAACCTCCTAAACTCTATAAGCCCTATCATAATAAACCCCCTACAAAAAGCCTTCTAAGCCCTCTAAGCCGAAAGCCTTAGCCCAGCACCCTAGTGAAACCCAGAAAGTTGGAACATAGATTCAGGATGATATGTGCTGGGATTCGACAATGATGTTCGAACTTTCTTGCTTCTACTGTAGACCCTAGATTCGACCCTGAACCTTGTAAAGCATGTCAACCGCGTAAACCCTACAAACCCTAAACCCTAAACCCTCCCTACCCTGTAAGCCTAAGCCCTGTAAGGTTCATGTAGACAGGTACGGCCTAAGGGCTTACGTCGCCTGGGGCCTTCGGCAGATCGTGCTGGTCCCCCTGTCACTTTTCAGGACCCTATTCTGATGCTGCTATCTTATATGGGTGGTTGTCAAAATTATGGTCCGTCTTTGGGCATCCTAAATATGAGGTGCCGTACTATATCAGAGACCCAAAAAGGGACCATCATAATTTTGACAACCACTCATATATATAGGTGATAGGGTCTTGGGATTCCGGCTTCGCATTCCCAGGTTTGAACATAGTTCGTAACAGTTCTTATGTTCGTTTTAGGGTCTACGGACACTCAGAAACCTACCATTATGGGGTTCCGTCATATGGTTTCCTCCTATATGAAACTCGAAAAATGTAGTTTATTTGGGGCTATAGGTAGGGTTGAGGGAGTTTGGGGTTCAGGGGTTCTTGTTGTGATTTGCAGTATCCATACAAACATGAGGCTTATCGCCCATTAATCCTAGCCCCTGTCAACCCTGCAAGTCGTGTTCTATCCTGCGAGACGAAGAGTAAGGGTTGAACGTTTCAATGGTTTCTGCTATGAGCTGGGTTTCGGTTTCCCCTAAGGCACCCATATAGTAGGTACTTTGGCCTTAAAGGGGTCCCTACATGGCTACTTTAAGGCCTAAGTACCTACTATATGCGTACATGAAGCCTTTGAGTTCACGGCTGATGTCTTTTGCTCCTCAGATTCGAAAAGTACGGGAACCAGCTTGAGGGCCTAGGGCCTACCCAGAGGCCCCAAAGTAGTTCCTTTTGGGGATCACCTTATAGGATTCTTTATATGAACCCCAAAAAGGAACTACTTTGGGGCCTTAGGGTAGGGCTTAGGCAATTCGTGGCTATGGATTAGGGCGCAGGGCTTGTTTCAACTCTTGGTTTTGGGTTTATGGGTGTTGGCGGACTCAGCAGGGCCTGGCCCTGCAAGCGCTTACTAGTGTGCTGGGTCCTTCCAACTTCTAGATTAGGCTTCTGTATTCGCATCAGTAAAACCAGGCCAGCACAGAGCTTTCTGAGAGCCTGCCTAGAAAACTCCGTGATGACATGACTCGTTCTTGCAGTCCAGCGTACAGAATCTTGAGCTCAGCATTTGCCTTAGCTTTCAACAGGCACCAAGGCAACACCGGAAATTTTAACCAGAAGTCCTGATAGCTGACACTGACTGACGAATGTCCGACCGAACCCCTAAACCCTAAACCCTTGAAGGGCAACTCTAACCCCGGAACCCCCACCTCCACAGCTCCAGACAGTAAATGAACCATGGGCCTTCGAGGCCCGCAGAAGCCTTCTGGGCTCAAGTGAAAGAAGGAACCGGAAGACATATATATATATATATATATATATATATACATGTGTAAGTTATGTATACATGTGTATATACATATATATATATATACGTATGTATGTACGTATGTATGTATGTGTATATAACAAACTCTCTGGAGCCGCTGAACGCCTCAAGCCCTGCAACAAAACGAAAGCAGGTTCGGACCGTCGAGCCCTCCAGCGGCAAAACTCGAAAGCATTCCCAGAGAGCCCAAGATCGCTTAATTAAGGATTATACCTTAAATCATGATATTGAGGCCCCTATTATGTAAGCTATATTCCTCAACTTATGAAAAGATGTACCTTAAACCATAATATTGAGGACCCTATAATGTAAGCTATATTCCTTAATTAAGGGATATTCGGATTTCTGAGTACCCCAACCTTGACCGGAACAGGAAGCTGCCACCTCTGCGAGGCCAAAAAGCAGGGGGGGTAGGAAGTGAGGGCTTCGGGTTTCGGGCTTTTTGGGCTTGGTCGAAGGTTTGGGCTTGGATAACCCTCTGAGGAACCGGTTAAAGCTGTGTTTTATAAAGCCATATTGAACGGTAATGGAACCCTTTGTCCGCCTGAACCCTCAAGCTACCCTTACAGAACCTTACTGAAACCCTGGTAGTCCTATTAAAGACCGCGAGAAGCGAGGCTAAACTCTCAAAGTACCTTTGTAGGACTTTAATGAAACCCTCAAAGTACACTTTAACGAACCTCTACGTGCAGGCCTGACCTGCATCGGCATTTTCGCTTGCATCTTTCTCGTCGCCGTCTCCTTCGGCATCTTCTGGAGCCTCAGAGGGGGTTGAAGGGTTCAGGGTTTGGGGGTTTCAGGAATCCCCGAACACTACCAGCAACCCCGTAGGGTTTAGGGTTGGGGGTTTGTGGGTTTAGGGTTTGGGGGTCTAAGCCGAGTTTTTGAGCATGGTTTGCTTATATTGGCTTCTATGAGTCCTGAAAAAAGGTCGGTTGTTTGGGGCTAATTAATCAAAGTTTAGCCTCTCGGGTCTGGCCGAATACCCCTTATGCAACAAGGAGCTCCTTAAAGACAGTACCTTTCCTTAACCGTCTGTCGATTCTTGTCAGAAAAACAAACCCTAAAGCCCTAAACCCTAGCCTTTTCAGCAACCCCACCCCGTTAGAAAACCCCAAAGCCCATAAGCCCTAAATCTTAAACCCTAAAGCTTAAACCCTGGCCCTAAACATCCATCCCAGGAGAACGCTTCCAGGCCAAGCGCTAAGCCCGGCCCTTAGGAACTTCATCGAAGCCGAAGATGTCACAGCAAAGGGAGGGGCTACCAGATGCGGATTCAGGGTTTAGGGCTTATTTTATACGTCAGGTACCTTGTAGCATCAGCCCTATGCCCTAAACCACCAGCCCCAACACCCCGAAACCCAAGCCCTATGCCCTAACCCCAGGCCATACTTGGAGTTGTAAGTAGCGCTATGAGTCCCCTAATATGGGTTATAAGTATAGTTTCCCTACTTATAACCCCACTTATAACTACCCATGAGCCTCCATGTACCCCCTGAGACCTCAGCCCTAAGCATCCTAGACCCCCGCCCCGCAACCACCCGAGGTCCGAAAACCTTGGACATGGACCCAAGGACCCTTCAATACAGCCCTTAGGGTCCTTGATAGTGGGCCTTAAGCGTACAATGGAGGGTAGTTGGGGGGCTTGGACAAACCGGTTTAGGGTTTAGGGGTTACTAGGATGCCCAGCAGTACCCTTGTTCCCTTTTTGTTCTTATAAAGTTACCAATACCACGAAGGGAGACCTTTTTATTCCTAGGTTACTGGGCATCCTAGGTTAGGCCGCGAAGCCCCAAATCCGAACCTCTACACCCAACACCCTAAAGGCATAAAGTCCTAAACCCAGAAAGACCAAACCCCGAAAGCCCAACGCCCCTTAGCCTGGCCCTACATAAACCAGATAAATCATGAATTTCCCCGGATGTGCATGTAATCATGCTACTTGTACCCATCTATCTATCCAGCTATCCACGTATTAAACGATTCACTGTACATATAAACCCAAAGCTCGTTTTGTGCAGTCTACACCCTAAACCCTAAGCCCAAAGTTCGTTTTCCTCAGTCTACACATCTTTCTTACGGTTCTGAGGTGTTCGCTTCGCCAGGGACAACCTAACAGGGCCCCGGCCTCGTGCGTTGGGGATCTGAAAGGCTTTCAGGTTTTGCTTTCCGTCTCCGGCTGTTTGCCTGGATCAGTCATAGTTGAACTTTTCCTGTTTTGCGGCTTAGGGAGTAGAGCCGTGCGGGTTTATGGCTCGTTGTGGTGGGGATGCGCGCTTGATGGTTAATGGAGCATTCCGCCCATCGGATATAGGTTGGTTAATCCAGCGGCTGAGGGTTTGAGGGTGTTCGGATTCACTGTTTCGGGCTTTGTTCACAGCTTAAGGCGCCATCAGGCTTTGTCTGCAGCGGCTGGGGTCACGACAGCCGTCAAGTCACATTTAATACAGGGGCCTTAATAATTAGACTAGGGTTTTGGGGCCCTTTATGCTATAAATATGACAAGGAACCACCAAAGTAGTATCGGTAAGTATTTAGGCCCCTATAGTAGGGGTGAGCCAAGCCGGCCAAGCCGCAAGTATAGTGTCCGAAACGGGATCAGCTGAACCTGAATCCTACATCCTAGAGTCCTAGACTAGACTCTCTCCTGTATTTGTTGCCACCACCCTGCAAAGCACCCTTGGCCTTCCAGCCCTTTTGGTCCTTAATCGTGCATATGTGGGTTTATGATACTGGGTAGTTTGTCGGTCTGGATAGAATACCCATGGCCGTGAATTCCTGATGGAGCTTGGGACCCTAAACCCGGAATTCCGTGCTTCAAAAAAGCTCTGAGTTACGTGGGTTACGCATTTCCCACAATTTCGTTTGAATTCCTCACAAAAAATACAATGCACCATCACAAATAAAAGCTTAAAGCCCGCATATATCATAGACAAAGTCCAAAACCCTCAAGCAAGATTGTGCCGTTGAATATCCAACTCGCCTCGCCAGGGAGGAGGAAGTTTTCGTCGGCGATGGATTCAAGCCGGCCATGGCAACGAACGAGGCAAAGAGTAATCTGGGTTTGGGGTTGAGGGGCTTACTTGGAGATTCATGGATAGTTATAAGTAGGGTTGTAAGTATGGTAACTATACTTATAACCCATATCAGAGGACTTATAACCCACTTATAACTACCCCTGAACTTCTAAGTAGGGGCTTTCGGTTTAGGGCACATCAGCTAAGACAGGATATTTAATTGTCTGTTCCGGCTCACGGCTAAGGGGCCTAGCAGTTCATAACTTCGAGGTTTGACAATTATGCTTACCTAGGATTTGGAGTTCAGAGACGGTGATGCAAGGCCAAGAACCTGCATCTGTGACATGGGGTGCACGCCAATGCATCACCCTAAGGCCCCAAAGTAGTTCGTTTTTGGGGTTCATATGTAGAACCCTATAAGGTAATCCCAAAAAGGAACTACTTTGGGGCCTATGGGTAAGTCTGCAGCGATACCCGTCCAACTGTGACTCGTACAGGATTGCGGGCTTGCGCTGAGGTGTTGGAAGGCTCAACTCTAAAGTTTCCTGAACCCTAAACCCTAAACTCTCCTAAACCCTAAACTCGCCTAAACCCTAAACTTTCCTAAACCCTAAACTCTCGTAAACCCTAAACTCGCCTAAACCCTGAACTCTCCTAAACCGTAAACCAGTGTAGATTATAGGGATTATCACCAGATGCGTGGCAGAAAGGCTCTTCACCGAAAGCGCACAGAGTGGTACCGTGGGCTTGTTGGGCGCTGGACACCCGGCGGCGTGTCGCAGTACGATGTACGGCACCTTCCTTCGATAATGCATATGTATGTAAATAAATATATATATATATATATATATATATATATGTATATATATATATATATATATATGTATATATATACATACATACATACATACATACATACATACATACATACATACATATATATATATATATATATAAGAATATAGAAGCCTGAATAATTGCCGATACTCTTCTTTAGGGTTCCTCATGTTGGTCACAGTAGAACGGGCACAAACGGACTGGGCCTCAGCCCAAGCCCAAGCAGCCAAAACCGCGTATCGGCAATAATCAACAAGCCCCATGGCATATGCAGGTCGCAGCAGCAACGGACTTGACTGAAAGGCAGGCCGTTCGCTCAAAGATCGGGTTTGCGGGTGTGTATAGGGATACTGGACCATGGCTATATACAACTTCCCTGTCGGAGTTGGAAAGGATGCTAGACTCTGCTGTCGGGGTTCGAGAACATGTGGATAAAGCAGACTTTTGTGCCCTAAACCCTAAAACCCTAAACCCTAAAACCCTAAGCCCTAAAAACCTTAAACCCACAGCAAACCCGAAAGAAAGATGACCCCTAGACCGTAAGCAGCTGCCAGGTTACCTTTTGAGGAGGTTCTGGACCCCTTAGCTGCTAAACTTGTAGAACTGCAACGCGAACGCATCCAATGGCGGAGAGAGTCCTAAACCTGTTACAACAGGGTTAGGGCTGTGTACATGTGTAGATATACATATGTTTGTATTCGTTACATACATACATGCATACATACATACGTACATACATAAATACACAGATACATACATCATACATGCATACATGCATGCACACATGCATACATGGATGCATGCATGCGTGCATACATACATGCATACATAAATACTTACCTACCTACCTACATACATTCCTACATGCATACATACATACAAACGTATGCACATGACATGATGTATGTATGTGTGTATTTATATATACATATGTGATGAGGCCAGACTGAACAAAACTTGAGCATCTAACTGGGCTTCCAGGTTCGCATCAAGACATGGGACCAGCAGGTGTGTGTTTCCACATGCTTGGGTATCGTACGGCATGGAACCATTATACTACCTTGGGGGTTCCTCGTTATAATTATAGTATAATGGCCCCCCAAACCCTATTCTAATCATGAAGGCGGCCCCAATATTATAAAACCCTACTATAGGCCCCTTTTAGTATCCCAGAAAGGACCCCTTTAAAAAGGACAGCTGTTCTAAAGAGGCCCCTGCAATATCCATGTCGGGGAGGCAGAAGCGGCAGCTGCTTGCCAGCTGCAGCTGTACCGGCGGCAGGTGATCCATCGCGAGAGAAAGTGCCGAAGCGATCGGAGGAGTAGTAGAAGTAGTAGCAGCAGGCGTGATAGTAGGTGCATTGGTTGTTGCTGCATCTGCAGTAGCACTGCGTCTGTTAGGTTTCTTTGGTCATGTGTCTTCTTGTCTGCAAGCCTCATGTGCCACCCTCCGTGACGTACTATGCTAGCCTAGGGCTCCAGCGGCTGAAGCTTTCCACGCAAGCTCAGAGTCTTCGCACAGGTTTAACTCTGCACGAAGTATACCTATACCATATATAAATACAATATACATATATGTATGTATGTATATATATATATATATGTAATATATATATATATATATATATATATATATATTTATATGTAATATATATATATATATATATATATACATACACATGACACTCGATGGAGTCTAAGGGAGCACCCCGGTGATTGTGAAGTTTGCCTGTCGGACAGCTGCAGGATGCTATGCATCTCTGACACCTTGCGATTATTCCAGCCACAGACTTTGCGTGATGTCTTGTTTGGGATGTAGGGTTCGGTGGTTTAGTTTCTCTCAGCCCCTGAATACTAAACCCCTCAACCCTCAACCGCCCATTCTCGGCTCGAAACTTTGGAGGGTCCAGGAAAAGGCCGGGTGCCTGGACGAGAAGGCCGACGTTGCGATGCCCTCCACCCCCCACGGCCCCGCCGCGACGTAATTGTGGGTTGCCAACCACCAATCCGTGAAGGGGAGTTGAGGGGTACATAGGGAAGATACTAGATCCAGACGCCTCGGGCAAGCCTCATTGAGTAAAGTTTGTAATGGAACACGCTGGTGATTCTACAGTTTGCCTGCGACACAGCCAGAGCATTCCATGCATGTCCGACACCTTTTGACTATCCGAGCCACAACCTTGGTGATGTTGTGTTAGGGTTTAGGGTTGTTAACAGGGTTTGGATTCTTTGTCCGTGATGCAATGAAGATCCCTGGCCCTGGCGAGTTTATCCGCCAAGCGCTGATGCTTGGGCAATGATCATTCCCCGGAAGCCCAGTTCCCTACATAGTGGGTTGCCATGCTATCGCTGTTTTAAGACAAAAACCTACCGCGGCTTCCGAGGGCTTGTTTCTTGTGATCTGGAAAGATGTCACTTCACCACGGTGATTGGCAGTGTTGCTGCTGTAGCTACTGCTGCACGCCGATTAACGCTAGTGCTGCCCCAACCCTGGATACTGGGCCTTGCGAGGCAGGCCCACTCCTTCCCGGCTGCGAGTTGAGAGGTCGAGTGATTATTCACCACGCAGGGCTATGTGTGAGCACTGACAGTCCCTGGTGCCCTGATGGTTGATGATATAAATGCTATAATAAGGAAGAAATCCTGCGTAACCCATAATAAGGAACATACCATAACTCCCATAGTCTAGGGTCATTAATAATGAAGTGTTTATATCATCAACCCTAGTTGGCTACACTAGCCCTCAGCGAACAGTGAACAGCATCCAAGGATCCCAGTTTCCGGCGTGAAGCGTCGAATCACAAAAAAGACGTCTCCTTCTGCTTCTTTGATTGCAAGCGAGCGCTACATTGCTGCTTAAAGGGTTGCTTTCTGAGAGCAAGAAATCTTTATAGCATTTGATCACACATGTGTCGCTCCCCTCTCTCCTTTTCGGTGATACGGTTGATGGTGCAAATCCTGCATTACCCATAATAAGGAATATACCATAATTCCCATAGTTTAGGGTCCTTAAGGCAATGCAGGGTTTATATCATCAACCGTGACTCCAAAGCTCTCAACCCCAGATCCGACTCCCGAGACACCGCAAGCCGCAAGTTCCAGCATGCTCATTCTGATTGAGCCGCCTCCAACTCCCTGCCTAGAGTCTCCATTGTAGTTCCTTTGTTTTGGTTGACCAGTTTCATGGGTAGGATCCTATAACAGAGATTTTGGTTAACCAAAAGAAGGAGCTACAATGGAGACTAAAGGCAAAGAGTTGGGATTCACTCGCTCAAAGAAATGGCTTACACTATTTTGGAGGTCCTAGTAGCTAGCATTCACGGTTCCTTTTCCTGAGAACCCTTATTGAAAACCCTATAAACATCCATAGCAATCTGAAGTCGCCGATACGGCCCTGGATTACAGGGTTTGGCAGGCTCTATGTTCTCACCTATTACAAACCCTAACCCCCACACCTGAACCCTAAGCTGGCCAAACCCCTCAGACTGAAGCGCAAAACCCTAAACTCCCTACACCCTCAACCCTCAGCCCTTCCTAGACGCCCAACTATATACCTTCTATACCCGAAACACCCACCATGAAGGAGCATGAGGGCTGTATGAAAGGTTACTGGGGGTTCCTGGTTAAGCCCAAGCCTAAAGCCTGCAAAACCCAAGGCCCTCAAACCTCTAGAGGCCTTTACAGTAGAAGCCAGAAAGTTGGAACATGAGTTTAGGAGGATTAGTGCTAGGATCCCGTTCCCTTTACCTTAAGGGCATGAGGAACTAATGTTCCAACTTTCTGGCTTCTACCATAATCTTTTCCTATACTGCTGTGATGGGGCCTCCTTATTATAATTACATAGTATGCAACCAAACCTTATTCTAACTGTGAAGGCCCCTATACTATAGGACCCTTACAGATCCTGTATAGTATCCGATGAAGGACCCCTTTAAGGAAGCCGATTGCAATTAGAGTAGAAGCTAGAAACTTGCAACATCGTTATCCTCATGCGCTTAAGGTAAAGTATAGGGAATCCTAGCACCTATCCTCCTAAACTCATGTTCCAACTTTCTGGCTTCTACGGTTGATGATGCAAATCCTGCACTATCCATAATGAGGGATTTATCTTTTTCTCCCATAGTCTGGGGGTCGTTAAGGTAATGCCGGGTTTATACCACCAACCTAGACCCTAAACCCTAAACCCTAAAACGCTATAGGTCCCTGAAAGGTGCCCCTTAAAGGAACCCCTTATAGATCCCTTTAAAGGAACCCTATCAACCGTACTTTATTAAGGTCCCTACATGAAACCACCAAGGCCCTGGTCAGGCGCTGCTCGGGACAAGCTCCTGAGCTGCAGAACCATTACAATGAGCTGAAGGTCCCGAGGCCTTGTGGGTGACCAGGACCCCCCAACTCCCCATGGATGGGCTCTTGGATTCCTTATTTAGATGTAAATAAGGGCTACAATAAAGGGTAGTTAGGGGGTCTAGGGAGGGTTTATAAAGTCTGAACCCGAAACCCTAGACCCGGTTGAAGGTTTAGGGTTTAAGGTATAGGGTTTAAGTTTTATAGGGGTTAGGGTTCAGTTTTGGGTTCAGGGTCGAAGGTTTAGGGCTTAAGGTTTAGGCTTAAAGTTTTAGGGGTTCGGGTTTAGGGTTAGGGCTTTAGGGGTTGAGGGGCTTTCGGGGTGAGGGTTTCCTTAGGGTTTAAAGTTTAGGATCTAAGCTTCAGGGTAGAGGTTGGACTGCTGATGGACAATATCCTGCATGACCCTAAAGACTCTACGCTATGGGGACTATGGTATATTCCTTATAATGGGTAATGCAGGATTTTGTCCATCAACATTAGGTTTAGAGGTCAGGGCCGTGATCGTCCAGGTTCTTTGCTGTTGCGGCTTTAATGTTTCTGCTGTTTGGGTTTTAGGACTTATAGGGCTTAGGGGTTTCGGGCATTGGAGAAGTTCGGCTTTGGAATTTGTGGTTTGGCGGTGTAGGGGGCTCTGGGGTTTAGGGCTACGGGTTTGGCTTCTTTTGTCGGTTGCAGTTCAAAGCTGGGGTTTGGGATTGGGTTCAAGGTCTGCGGTTTAGAGATGTTTACAAATCTCATGACAACCAAAGATGTAGGTTGAGGTGGACGTTGAGGCATGTCTGTATTAAAGCCTAGATTCGCAAAGCCTAGGCCAAAGCCCGCACATTGCCGTTGTAGCGTTTTCAGGTTTAAGGTTCGCTTGAAGCATGACCCTACGGGGTCCATGTGCCCAAATATATAGTATATACTTTTGGCCCCAATGTACCCATACAGGGACTACTTTAAGGCCAACGTACATACTATTTGGGTGCATGGACCCTGAGGGTGATGCTCCAAAGCTCAAGTTTTTTTCTTGGTGTTGGGGACACTACTGCTTGAAGCCTTGAACCGGAAACCCTAAGCAACCACAAACCTCCGCTCTATGAGGCCCAACTCAAAGGAAGCCCGGCCCAGGGAATGCAAGCTCCCGTGAGGATAAACCCTAAACTCTAAACCCTTAAACCCCTAAACCCTGAACCCTAAACCCTTAAACCCTAAACCCTTAACCCTCAAACCCCTAAACCAATGGTTGACCAGGCATGCCTCGAAAAGGCAGATCAGACAAGCCTACCTCCGCCTGGCCGTGGAGGTTCACCCTGATAAGCTCCGGGCACGGCTTCTTGCTTGCACGGTTTAGGGTTTGGTACCCCTAATTATTCGGAAACTCCCAACAGTGGCAAGTTTTCTTCACACAGAACAGGCTTCAGTCTCTTGCTTTCTCCTGCCTCAAGGTCGGGACAAGAGCCAACACCAAGAGAGGTACATGGCGCTACCGTGGCCTTTTGGCGAATCACGCAGGTTCCGCGAGGGAGGGTTTAACGTGCATGGTTTTAGAATTTGCATGCGTTGTCTTCAGCTTTGTCATCTTAGGATATGCGCCACTGCAACCTTGATATACGTCACTTTGAGCCGACACTCCAGCTAAACAGGACATCCAACACAAAGGGTAACCAGTGCTGGAGGACATCGGTTCTGGCCGTAAAGCAGAGCGATTCTCACGAGGGGTACCGCACTTGTACTAGCAATAGTTGGGGGCTAGTAGTTTCCGGCATGGCGGTGGCATCGCTTCTCGTTTTCGTTCGTTTGATTTCATCGCTGACTGTTCCTGTTGGCTGTCACTGCTAGTATGGACGCAACGACGGTGACGAAGCTACGGATAGTGTTGTCATGACAAGGAGGTAATATGTAGTGGCCTTGATAATTACCTATACGATTTTGGAGTCTTCCATCTTATAACTATATTGGTATAATATAATATACCCCAAAACCCTATTCTAACGAGAGTTCTTGTTCAAGAGGGTGCACCTGTCACTCTGTTTCTCTTTGCTCGCCCCGACGTTCTGCCCGCTTCACCCCGAAACCCTACTCTAATTATGAAGGCCCCATATAGTATAAGGCTTGATTCACGGTCCGGATCTCCGGTTTCCGGGGCTCGAGATGTTGACGCCCCAACAACTGCTCCCTGCGTAGACTTTGTGGACCTTGCAATCTTAGCCCCATTCCCTAAACCTAGCCGTCATTGCTGTTGGTGAGGCATTCGAGATTCTGTCCGACCCGGTGCGACGGCAGCAGCACGATGATTATTTAAGCTTCAGCAGCTGCTCCGCAATGGGAACTTGTGGCGCGTATGTTGTCCCAGAAGCTCAGAAGTAACTAGGTGCCGCCCGTACTTCTTGAAGATACTGGTGTCCTGTGCTTTTATGCTTTCATTGCCCTTGGTGCCTCGACGCACCCTGCGTCTTGTATCCCGTATTATAGTAGGCAATACTTGCTGTGCTGTTCAGCTGTGTCCATCACGTTTGCGGCGAACATGTGCACAGTCCCTTGGACTGTGTATTCTCTCTCTACGACAAAGACTACATTCACCCTGGTCTGTGTTGCTAAGCGCATGGCTCTTTTTGGTTTTCTTGCATGTGCCCTGTTTTCGCACAGTGCTTTTGGTGCTGTGCTGTTTGTTGTAACTTGTTGCTCACCTCGTTACTGAGACATTGCGCTGTGCGTATACATGTTGTGTTGCGTTGCATGACGTGCGTGCACTGTAACATCTTCAAGCTATTCCTGTATGGTGCTGGTGATACTGGTGCTGTTGCTAGGGGCGGTACTGGAGCTGGTACTGGTGCTGCGGTGGCGGTGGCGGTGGCGGTGGCGGTGGCGCTGGCAGTGGCGGCGGCTCGGCGGGGGTGGTGGTGGTGGTGGTGGTGGTGGTGGTGGTGGTGGTGGTGGTGGTGGTGGTGGTGGTGGTGGTGGTGGTGGTGGTGGTGGTGGTGGTGGTGGTGGTGAATGGGGGGTATAGTAGATGAGGTTCTTGCTGCTGTATCTGCTCTTGCCGTTGCTGTTGCGGTTAAGTGGTGGTGCTGGTGGTGATGGTGGTGGTGGTGGTGGTGGTCCGGTCGTGGTCAGGGTGCGGTGGTCAGCAGCACCAGCACAGCAACAGGACCAGCACCAACACCACCACTATCACTATCATCATCGCCGCCATCAGCTGTGTCACCGATCTCATCGTCACCATCTCCAGCATTGCCATCAACAGCTTTTGAATCAGCATGTCACCGTCAGACAGTCAAACTCAACGTGTTGTAATGTCGCCGATGGACTCCGAGGTCCCTGTGTTCATGAAGAAGATGCACCAGTGCTTCGTTCACCTCTAAGCGAGGCGAAGGTGCTGATCGAAGGGATGATGGCAGCGGCCTTAGGAAAGCAAGTAGTTCGGACAGTGCAACCCCGTACTCGGCACCTGGCTCGTGTCAGGTCGGCCGGGTGATCCACCCACTGGACCACTGCACCGAAGTGCTGCTCAAACTCCGCAACTTCCTGAGGGGAAGGCAAACCACTGAGGATGACGATGTCGGCAACGTCGATGCCAATCGAAGAGCTGTGGACAGCTGCATCCATGCAAGCAAATGGGGCTATGTGGCGGCAATGCAATGGGCCAGGCTCAGCGTTCGTACGACCAGGACGAAGTCTTTGCAGCAAGCAGTGCGGTGGCGCGCTGCTCTCACAGAGTTGAAGAACACGGCACAACGGCGCATGAACACCGGAGACTGCCGCCCTCTGACTCTTGGCATGTTCTGGCAGCCTACTAGCCTGGTC
This sequence comes from Symbiodinium sp. CCMP2592, assembly GCA_905221615.1. Lineage (NCBI taxonomy): Eukaryota > Dinophyceae > Suessiales > Symbiodiniaceae > Symbiodinium > Symbiodinium sp. CCMP2592. Next base: position 863,627 of record CAJNDT010000558.1, on the reverse strand, counting down.
GTTTGGGTTGTTGGAATCTTTAGCTCCAACATCACTAGCAGTCACTAGCACCCTGCCAAGGATCGAAGATGAGCTGCTAAACACGCTGAGCGATGATCCGGACCTCAACCTAGCTTTCCGCGTTTCGGACCAAGAGGGGAGGTTCACGCCAACGACGGCCAACTGGCAACTGGCCCTGGAGCATCACGCACGTTTGTCGGAGGCAGTACTTCAGAAGTTTTTTTCTGATTTTTCGGAATTCGAACTCTCATATGCAGGTATACATATGCATACCTTCACCGCAGTCAGCAATCATTGTCAATATGTTCTGATCTTGTCGATGCGCGTTCGATTGCTGGTGCCCACAGGTGGCTGAGGGCAAAAACATCAGCACGAAGCGCGAAAAGTTCCAGCAACGGGCGAAGAACGAGGTCGCATGGCAATAGTGCTTCCGAAGCAGCCACCTCGAACTACAACAAGTATACACTCCTAGCCCTAAGCCCTGAACTGCCCTAATCCTTTAAACCTTACAAGGGTATCTCCACCGTAATTAGCCGATGCAGGGGGAGCCTACTTTGGAACCCCTACCCTAAAGATCCCTTAATCAAAGCCTGCTTCGCTGGGGCCTTGTTGAGGGTCTTGCTTTTCATCTATGTTACCATAATGAGGAAGGCAGAGTATAACCCTGTCATTGTAGGACCAGGAACAGGGACTTGGGGAAGTTGACCGCTTTGTGCCGGGATACTATAGAACCCCAACTAACGCGTAGGATTCAGGAAGTTGACGAAGTTGACCGCGGGATGGGTTTCCGCAAGTACACGCATCGGTTTGAGAGAAGCGAAATGTAGCGGTTTGTGTATTTCCATATCCAAAACACCATTGAACGCTGCCCCCAGACATGCTTCAAAAATGCCTGAAGAAAACAGCTTGGATGGTCCTTCCCCCAACTACACGCATCGTTTAAGCAGATGTTAGATGTATGCACCAATGCATAACTTGGGAGGTTATTCTCCACTTACAAGATGGGTTTCCGCAAGTACGCGCATCGGTTTGAGAGAGGCGAAGTTTAGCGGTTACCATTGAACGCTGCCCCCAGACATGCCTCAATAACGCCTGAAGGAAACACCTTGCATGGACATTCCCCCAACTAAACGCACTAACACATCGGATACGGGTTTGGAGTGCCACTACAGCATGGGGTACGGGTTTTGAGTGCCAACTACAGCATCGGATACGGGTTTTGGGTGCCACTACAGCATCGGATACGGTTGTTTAGTGCCAACTACAGCATCGGATACGGGTTTTGAGTGCCACTACAGCACCGGATACATGTTTTGGGTGCCACTACAGCATCGGATACGGGTTTTGGGTGCCAACTACAGCATCGGATACGGGTTTTGAGTGCCACTACAGCACCGGATACATGTTTTGGGTGCCACTACAGCATCGGATACGGGTTTTGGGTGCCAACTACAGCATCGGATACGGGTTTTGAGTGCCACTACAGCACCGGATACATGTTTTGGGTGCCACTACAGCATCGGATACGGGTTTTGGGTGCCAACTACAGCATCGGATACGGGTTTTGAGTGCCACTACAGCACCGGATACATGTTTTGGGTGCCACTACAGCATCGGATACGGGTTTTGGGTGCCAACTACAGCATCGGATACGGGTTTTGAGTGCCACTACAGCACCGGATACATGTTTTGGGTGCCACTACAGCATCGGATACGGTTGTTTAGTGCCAACTACAGCATCGGAGCGTCTTCCCATGCAAATGTAGTTGTTTCTTGCAACAGGACTATTTTGGGCATGCTTTCCCCCAACTACACGCTCATTGGGTCGACTTCCTGAAATGCTTCCCGCAACTACTTACTCTATTACTCGATACAAATACAAATGGTCAACTTTCCGGTTCAACTGTAACTCCCACTACCTTTTTTCCGTTACCTTAAGAGGAACTTCGTCGAGCTCACATCTCAGGTCGAGAAAGACAAGCGGAAATTCAAGTCTGCCTCAGACGAGCTGTGGCCAAGCTTGCAGTTGGTAAGTGTAACTAGACATTAGAAGTTGAAGTGGCGTGTTTCGGGTTTACACAAGGACACAGGGCTTCGGCACATCGTTGTGTCCCCACTGTTTTGAGCATGTATCTCATGCATGCAGCATTTCCAGCAATCCGCAGTGCTGAACCCTTTACCTACATAGGGTTTAGAGTTCAGGGGTTTAAGGATTTTGGGTTAAGGATTCGGGGTTTAGGGGTTCAGGGAATAAGGTTTAGGGTGTGCACTTCACCTTTTCAATCCTTCGAGAGCTTTTGTGAGTTGGCACCCTTTCTGCATGGCGGCGCTGGATTCTGCGGTTTGGCATTCCGGATTGAAGGTGTGCGCCGAACTCTAAGCGGCTGAGTTCTTGGGGCTTACGTCGAAGTCCACAAGCTTTAGGCGTTGAGGAATGCAGCGATTCCTGTCGGGTGACATGCGCCCCCCGCCTCAACACGTCCCAATAAATAAATACAAAGCTTGGCCGTGACCCTAACCCCAACTAACCTCAGCTATGCACCCTAGATGCCCTTAACCCAATCTGGCCCTAAACCCTATCCAAGGTGCAAGAAGATCGACAGCGAATTGATTCGCCGCCAGGCGAATGGCGGGTAAGTATCGATGGCTGTACGTGTAGGAAGTTCCATAAGGTAGGGTTGGATAAGGGTTAATACGATTGGCGTACTCGTGTGTGCCCCGGTACTTGTGGGCCTTGTGGAGACAGTCCGAAAACCAGGACAGACAGAGACCTACCCTTCCAACAGCCATGCATCATGAGCGCTGTAGCATTAAGTTGCAGTAACGCCCTAAACCCTGAATCCCGAAGGAAATCCAAACTGCTCGGAGCTTGACCCCTTTAGGCCAAACATCCCATAACCCCTGAGGCTTATGGAGCGCCAGCATGCCCAATCCACAAGTCAAGCCCATCAAGTGCTACGACCCTTAATCGTTTACCCGCCCACGACATCTACAGACCAAAACCTGTATAGACCCTACACTGCTTTTCTAGCAGAAATGTGCTCTCGGGGGTGCAGGGCTTCTTGACTTAAGGTTGTCGGGGTAATTTCTTGGGGGTGCAGGGCTTCTAAAGGTTTCGGGCTACATGATTGAATGCATCCATCTTCATACACTTCGAAATGTCTTGTGGAGTGGGCAGATTTGGGTGCAGGGTTCAGGGTCAATGTTTCTGATTGTGCGTTTGGGGTGAGGGCTTCCATGCTTTAAGGCCAGGGCTGACACTCTCGAATCATCCCGAATCGCACGCCCGAAGTCCCTCATCGTCTGCACGAGCCCCCGTGTGTAACCGCCATGATACGACCCGCAAACTACGGCCACAGGGTTCCCTTCATCATGAATGAACGGATGAAAGAAGGAGGAAGAACACAGAAGTGAATAAATGCATGCACGGATGAATGAGCGAGTTTTTGAATAATTCAAGCAATGAGTCAACGAATCAAGCAACCACAACATTCCGCCATCAGTCAAGCAACGGAACCAAGTGAAGTCAACTGGACTCACACGAAATGAAGTCAAACGACACGAAACACAGTGAAAACAGGAAAGAATGAACTAGTACAACAAACGAATGGAACGAAATGACACTGGCGATGCCATCAAAGCAACTAAAAACTAAGGACGTGCATGCCATGAGCAAGGAAGTCTGGAACTAAATGCATGTTATGTGCAGAAAGAAATGAACGGCACACTGACGAACTAGCTCGCTGACTTGTACGACTGTGTGAGCCTATGAACGAAGGAAAGAAGAAATCAATGCATGCATGCATGTATGCAAGCCGGGACCGAGGGAGGAAGGAAGGAAGAGATCAAGACATGAATATGGAGGGATGTGTGAATGTATGGAGGGCCATTGAATGGACGGAGAATGAGTGGGCGATTGACTGGCTGACTCACTGGCTGGCTGGCTGACTGGCTGACTTGCTGAATGAAGGCGTGAGTGAATGAACCAATGCATCAAAGACTCCACAGAAAGAATCAAGCAAGGAATGAACGACTCGTGAACAAGGATGATTGAACGAACGTCTGGCTGGCTGGAAGGCTGACTGAATGACTAAATAAAGGAACAAATAACTCAACTAGTTCATGGATGAATGAATGAGCGAGTCGGTGACTGAGCAACTGAGCGAATGAATGAACGCGCAAAAGAACGAAGAAATGCATGAGTGAATGAAAGAATGCAGTGAATGATCGAGCAATTGGTTGATTGCTTGCTTGTTTGCTTGGTTGGTTGCTTGCTTGCTTGACTGGCTGACTGATTGACTGATTGATTGATTGATTGATCGATTGATTGATTGGTTGAACGTGTGAGAAAGAACGAATGAACCGAACGAGCGAGCCAATGGAAGGATGCGCGCATGAATGGCTGGCTGACTGACTTAATGACGGAATTCAGGCATGAAAGAAAATTTAGCTGAATGAACGAATAGAACATTGAATGCAATGAACGAAAGAAGTGCAAGAAGGAAGGAAGGAGGGAAGGCAGGAAGGATGTAATGAAGGAACGGAGTGGGATGAAACTGGTCGATGTGGAATGAAATGGAATGCAATGCAGGGAATGGGACGGATTGGAATGGGCTAAAATTGAATGAAATGGAAGGGAATCAACTGAAACGGAATGAAATCTAATGAACTGGAATGAAACGGAATGACATGCAATGCCATGGAACGGAATGCCATGAAGTGGCATGCCATGGAATGAACGAAGGACTGAATAAATGAATGAGTTAAAAAGTGAATAAGTGAATAAGTGAACAAATATATGAATGAATGAATGACTGACTGACTGACTGACTGACTGACTGACTGAATGACTGACTGACTGACTGACTGAATGAATGACTGACTGACTGACTGACTGAATGAATGACTGAGTGAGTGAATGAATGAATGACTGACTGACTGACTGACTGAATGAATGAATGAATGAATCCAAAAAACTCGACAAATGAATGAATTGGACTCACGACTGACGCACATAGTGAATAACAGTCAATCAGAATCAACGAATTAAAGCGTTAATGACGGCATATATACATGTGATCTGACTGGCCAAAGTAGATCGACAATACAACTTTTAAGCAGACCACGTCTGCTACACCCCTGTCTGCATATGTTCGGCAGGCGATGCATGGTCATACGTGGCCTTCCACACACTTGTTCCTGGGCCGTTCAAACCTTCAGCATGCACTCTGTTGGGCATGTTGTGCAAGTGGCCCCTGCGCCTGTGTCTGTTTGCAGCTTGCCATCTCCTGTGCCCGGACAAACTGCAAGCCACGAGTGCCTGAAGTACGGCTACCTAAATGCAACTGGACCCATAGTATCAGGCATAAGCGCAACTCGCACAAACTTAAGCGTTAACCTGAGCACACAGGAGAGACGAGCCTGACGACCCCAGAATCCAACCAATGAATCCAACATCAACTTACCGGAGCCTGAATCTTAAGGCAGGAAACCCGACGCTTCAATCCCAACCCCCTTCGACTCAAAAAAAATCGTCGTGAGAGGAGCAGATGGTCTCCGCGCAATCTCTTGCCGAGGCCCTGCGTTTCGTTTGTTTTCGGATACGCTGATACAGTTGAGAGACATGCTTTCCGACCAGCCAGGTTCGCTTTGTTCATTACTTAGGGCGTGCTATGCATTTCCAGCTCTTTAGACGGTCATTACCCTTACGACGATCTGCTTCATCTTCTGTCACGATGCTGCCACCCTCGTCCACACGACCACACTTGGTGACACACATGGGCTATGTTTTGCAAAAGTGCTCTATTTGCCTTTCCTGTGTTGCCGGAGACTTTGCTTATCATCAGTGCGGTTCCTCTTTTTGGTCTTGGTGGAAGATGCGGTAGGAGAATGTGTCAGAGTGTCACAGACACGCACACATACACACTCTCTCTCCCTGTCTCCCTTCCTTCCTAGTCCTATTCTCTCTCTGCTTTTGCCGTCTGGGAGGAAGGAAAGGGCAACCCTCTGTTGCAGACTTTCCTTGCAAACGCACAATTCGAAGGGAGAGAGGGGCGGTACTTCTTTGTGCTGTTCATCCTTTCTGTTGGTGTGTCGCACCAGGTGATGACAACGAGTAGAAGCACAGACGATACAAAACCCTTCTCTCCAGGTCTGGGTTGTTTTATGTTTCCCTACGAGTATTCAACAGTTGCGCGTCTATGTCTCCCATCATGGTTCTATCTTTCTCTCTCACTCTATCTCCCCCGCTCTCTCTTTCACTCCTGCAGAAGATGATAATGTCGACTGCAAGTTGGGAGCAGGACATGCTCCTAGACAGATCTGTCTTGGTCACAGGGTGACCAAATCTTGGAAAACGGTGCAGCTTGAGCCTTGATTTTGCGCATTGGTATTCAAGAAGTGTGTCCAAATGCATGGATTAGAATCTAGGAACACGTGAGAAATTGGACTAGTGGTTTCCACGGTGTGTTCTTCAATTGAATCCCACCAACAACGAGGCAGGTAATTATTACAAACATGCATGCGTACATGCATGCATGCATATACACAGACAGCCAGCCAGGCAGACAGCCATGCATGCATGCATACATACAAACATACATATATACGTACAGACATACATACATACATACATAGAGCACTCTCACTCTGAAAGCGTGCTTAAGCCTGAAGGCACACAAGCTTAAACCACAGGCCCGAAAGTCCCAAACCACCAAGGCAGCCTGCTCGTTGCTGAAAATGCGACGCCACAAACCCCAGATCCCAAGACCAAACCATAAAGCCTGATGTATAATCTTGCCGGCCCGTACTATAAGGGCCTAAATACGTACAGGTACCATTTTATAATAGACCCAAGACTTCAGTCTAATTACTAAGGCCCCTAGAGTATGGAAATTCACGGTTTGGGGTTTGGGGGTTCAGGGAGGGCAGCAAATAGAAACCGCTGCAAAGCTTACCTATTATCCATTGTAGTTCCTTGTTTTGGTTAACCAAAGTCTCTATTATAGGATCCTAACCATAAAACCAGTCAACCAAAAAAAGGAACTACAATGGAGGCTCTAGGTAAGCCTAAAGCGGCAGACCGAAGAACGAGGCCATGAATTTGACGACACAGGGCCAGCTAGCACAGGCGCTTCAGCGGTTGCAGGAGCCGCTGCGTGAAGTTGTGCTTAGGGTTTACGGGGTTAAATGTGTCGGGTGTCATGGCTTAGCCCAAAGGGTCCTATGTACCGATATAGTAGAATGTAGGGTTTCCATATTAGGAATTACAATTATGACTTAGGGAAGTATCCCCCATAACAGTACATAGGACCCTTTGGGTAGGGGTTGAAGGTTGCTAAGGTTCTAATCTAGGCACAGCTTTTTTTCCGGTGTTTGGGATGAGAGGCCTGGTGGCCTGGCGGTGTGGGTTTCTACCTAGAGGCTCATACTCTACCCCTTTTTTAGGGCGCCTACTTTTTGAGATAACAGACCCTAACCATAAAATTAGATATCCTAAAGCAGGGGTAGGATATGAGCCTCTAGGTAGTTTCCAACCTGAGTCCACGAATTCAGGATTTGAGCATCTCAGGAATTTAAACTGTATTAGGTATCGATTTGGGGTGTTTTCTAATGTTCCTTCCTTTTTAATATATAGGCCTCATGAATTATATGTAATTTAAAATTTGGGGGTTGTTGAAATTGTCACCCAGTGTAGAGGTCCATAGACTTCGGGCTTTCTATCCACTTGTTGCTTTCTGCACCTTCGGTTTAGGTTTGGTTTTATAAAGTTTGGGGTTTATAGGGGTTTAGGGTTTTTGTGCTTGGGCCAACAGCCGAAATAGCCCGAGCCTTAATCAGCTCTGAACTCCAAACCCGCCTAATTCTAAAAGCCCCAAGCACTACGTAAACCCTGAACTCTAGTTACACGCCCTATGCATCCTGAACCCTTTCTAAACCGGAACCCATAAACCTAAACCCTAAACTCTAAACTGGAGTCGCTAAGAGCTGCCTTCGGGAAAAAGGAGTTCAACAACAAAAATCTTGCAATCTCACAGGAGCTTTCCCCAGGGGAGCTCCGGCGGAGGTGCGACCTGCTGCCACTTTGCCTAAGCCAGTCCGTGGCCGGAGGTAGTCTTTGGGTTCTGGGGCTTGGGGGCCACAAGCTGATGGCAACCAATACCGTCGCTACATGATGAATGGCGATGCATGTGACATGTATCTATACCTGCTTGTATGACTGTACCTTAAGCCCCAAAAAGCATACTGGTAGATTGGACTTGTGGCTCTATGTTTAGAACAGAGGTGTGGTGTTACTGAGGTTTCCGGATTCGAATTATATACGTCAGTACCGTCAGGAAAAGCTTGAACCCTGAACATAAAGGAAGCCGAACCGAAAGACAAACCGAAGCCGTAACAACCACTGGTAGCTGACGGCAGCCGCATCCCGAAGCCCGGGTGCGGGGCTTAGTTTAGGGTTTAGGCACTGGCCGAAGGGGTGCAGGGGTTTAGGTTAAACCGTATCATGTCTGTCGGGTACAACCATTCAGAAAAACAGGGGGAGAGAGAGGGAGAGAGAGAAGGAGCGCGAGAATGTGACGCAGCCCTGAAAGTTACCCTCAGGGTTTACAGTTCGGAGAGTTGCCGTATAAGGCTCATGGACCCTTGTAGTTAGCCCCCAAAGCCAAAACCCTCCCCCAGAAAGCCCAAGACCTTCTCAGGAGCATTAGGGTGAGGCTCACTTGGAGGATCATGGGACTTGGTAAGTAGGCTATAAGTACCTTAACTGGGGTTATAATAAGTCGAGTACTTACTAGTATAGTTACCCCAATAGTAGTCTTAGTTACTAAGTCCCATGATCCTAAGTAACCCTAAGACCCCTCTTATAGAACCCACACAGATCGCTTTTGAGGAGCCCTTTAAAGAACCCTATAGTTACTACGTCCCATGATCCTTTAAGCAAGGTTTAGGGTCCAACCTCATGGCCTAGGGCTTGGAGTTTACAGTGAACCCCGGAAACTTGGAACATGGATTATGGATGATTCGTGCTAGGGTTCCCTAAACTTTACTTGAAGGGCATGGGGATAATGATGTTCCAAGTTTGTGGCTTCTACTCTGATTACAATAGGCACTACTTCACTACTGTACTGCGATTGTACGATTAAAGTACGGCTTCGCACCAACTGCATCTTTCCAACGAGCCTATATCCCAGCCCAAACCCCGCGCCCCCCCCCCCACCCACAACCCGGGCATCCGCGGAGGATCGACGACCCCGAGCCACCCCAAAACCCTTCTAAGTTAGTCAAGCCAACCCAAGTAGAGGGCTCAGGGGGTCACGGGCACGAGAATATTTATTCAATTCAGGCCAACCCCGAATGGTCGGGGGGGGGGATGCCCGTCCACTAAAGAGAGTCACACATCGCATTACTACTAAAATCTGAGCTATAAGCCTACCATGATATTAGCCCGAAAACCTTGTTCTACCTCCTACTTCTTAATGAAGGCACCTAGATTTGCTTTTGTCCCTCGACCCATACAGCGTCTTAAGCCTACACCCGAAGCCCTCAGTCTCAGGCTTGCACCGCCCAACTCCTTGGAGAGCTCGGGTGGTTGGTCACCTGTTTGGTAACTGAAGCAATTGTGTGCTTTTCCACTGCATTGACAAACCGCCGGGCACGTCAGGTAGATTGCGAGTGGACTTAAGCATTATGCAAAGGCGTCCAGCTTACAACCATGTGCCACACCTTCATCTCTAAACCCTAAACCATACTAATCGTTGCCAGAGACCGTCCCGGGTTTGTCCTGCAACTCGTGTCCCAGGGAGGGACCCATGGATGGGCGGGCCGATGAAACCGGCGAAGCTCCGGGAGCACGTCCCAGATACCAGACCGTCCATCATTCCTGGCCCACGTTCGTCCCCCGGAAAGGAAATCCCTTATAATGCGACACGTCGCGGGCTCGCGGCTGAGTGCTTCGTCTTACAAGTTGCGCGGTGGATGCAAAAAGAGCCACAGCATACTCCAGGGGTTTGCTTGCGTTGACCCTTCCTCTCTGCTTCGGGCTTAGAGTTTAGGATTTAATGCGGGTAAAACAGCTGCAAGCCAAACCATGGCCTATCGTTTTTGTTCATTAGGAGTCCTTATCGGCCGATCCTAGCGTTCAGTATCTAGATCAGCCTACGTCACATCTGTTGGAGTGCCCCAACCCTGGAAATCTACAACCGGCCTGTGACCGATGCCTTACTTCCCCAGTTCCATCTTAAAGGTTTGGGTTCCTTGCTCGGGGCTTACCCACAGGCTCCAGAGTAGTTCCTTGTTGAGATTACCTTATAGGATTCTATATATGAACCCCGAAAAGGAACTACTTTGGAGCCTCTTGGTAGCATCGGTCTATGTTGATCGGTCTACGGTTTTTTTCTTCAGCGCTTAAGCAAATCTTGATGTCCGACACAGTTTTGGTTTTGGTGCTTCAGGGCTTCGCCCTCACAGTCTACAGCCAGGATCTTCATAGGGAGGCAACACGACGGCAGGAGCTGCGAGATCGACAACAACGTTTGAAACGACAGCCCTCATCTCAGTTCTCTAAACCACGCCTCTTGACATCTCCACGATGGTTGAATCTCACGCTCTCATGGGATCTATATATGTGGCAGCAATAATTCGAATGGGTTTCTGTCTGTGAGGATGGTATGTTTCACGAGGAACCCGATTCTGGAAGCTGTTTTCCACGTCCCCTAGCCTAAGCTTCCAGACTCGAAGACACACAATTCGTTCAATACGGTCTCCTGGGCCACTCTGCCATGGCATGAGCATGCCTTGTGCATCCAAAGGTTGCCTGGGGCTGAGAATCGCAATTCCTTCGGTTATAGTGAGAACGAAAGTAAGCTAACACAGCTTCTGAAGGCGTTGCCGCGATCTCATCATCGCGTTAGTGCTATTTTTGCTATTCCTTTAGCTGGTTAGGGTGTCGTGCCAATTCGTGGGTTTGTGCTGACCAAGATCACAGTTTCGCTGCTTCGGGGTGGCAAAGTGATGAGACGTGTCGCCCCCTTAACCCCCATAGTCTCAGAACTTCAGGCTTTCAGGATCGCGGCTTTGGTTCTGGACGATTCAAAATTCAGGTTCGGCCTTGAATCATAATTCAGTGTTTTCTCACCAGGCCAGCGCAGTCGGTGTCGTTGCCAGAAAGATGATGTGAGCGACTCGTTTGGCCAGAAGCTAGAGAATGTTCTCCGGAAAGAGAACAGCAACAGATGTAAGCGGGATCCCTGAGCCACGAACAGTCCACTCTACCCCCTTGCCACGTGCCTCACTTGAGTGCTCATAGAAGCTGGCTGGTTTCCACCTGCAACACAACAATCGAAGTCCTGGCGCTTTTTGATGCTTGTACTTTTTTGGCCATGGGTCGACTTTCAATATATCGCACAATTCAGGAACGCGCTACTTGTTGCCATCTGCTGCCCTGAAGTTCCGAAGAAGTTTAGAAGAGCACCATAACTCCCTAAATGTGAACCTTGAAATCTTGATATCGAAAACGCCATGCCTCCAGACCCCCACGGCTTTCCAAAGCCTGAAATCCCACGCCCGCCCAGACCGGACATGTGCAGACGGTGTGGAGGCCTACTTGCCCTGAAATCGACGCTACTAAACCACCACAACCTATTTCGCGCTAAGTTTATGGTCTGTCCATACCACTCGATGAGAAAGTGTGGGACCCAGCACGAACAAGTGCATTAACGTGCTTCAACGTAGAGCTAAATCCTGCAACCGGTGTCTCGTTTTGCAAAGTAAGTATTCGTTTCCCTGAGTTCATATCCGTTGACTCTCTCATGTTGCCCAGCTCTGTGGTCAACGGAAGCAAAATGGGGGTTTCCGAAAATTGGGGGGTACCTTAGTTTGGGCTCCTTATAAGGAATCCTACCATTTAGGGTAATATATTAGTTTTCGGAAACTCCCAAATAATCAACAAGGCATGCTTCCTTGATTCATACGGCTGATGATACAAATCCTGCATTACCCACAATAAGGAATATACCATAAGTCCCATAGTTTAGAAGTCCTTAAGGTAATGCAGGATTTATATCATCAACCGTAGATACTGAGCTCCGTAATTCAGGACGCTTTGCTCGAAGGGCCCGGGCGGATGTGCTCCGTTACGGACCCCTGGGCTCCAAGTATCCAAATAGTACCTACCTATAGTCTCCATTGTAGTTCCTTTTTTTGGTTAACCTTTTTTATGGTTAGGATCCCATAATAGAGATTTTGGTTAACCAAAAAAAGGAACTACAATGGAGACTATAGGTACTTTGGGGCCGAAGGTCTATATGTGGGTGGTTTCCAAATTTAGGGTCCTTTGTTTGGGTCCCTAATATAGTACGGCACCTAGTATTTAGTGCCATTTAGGGTACCCCAAAAGGGACCTTAATTTTGACGTACTTAGGGCGATTTGGAGCCCCCGGGTGATACGAAGCCCTAAGCCGGAGACTCGACCGATGTTGATACAGCTGATTCAGGGGTCGGCAGAAGTAGTAAGTCCATTACCCAGGGTTCCTCACAACTTATCGTCGACGACACCCCGCCCCCCGAAAGCAAGCACGCATTCTAGTCATTAATGCCAATATATTTCTTTGCCTTGTTCGACGCAGAGCATGTGTGCTTGTTTTCTCAGCCTCGGCTTATCTTCCAAAAACACTTGTCTCTACCCCTAACCCACAAGCCCTAAATCCTACATGCACAACCCCTACACCCTAAACCTATCCTAACCCGCTGGGTTGGGGTAAGGGGTTAGGGTAGGTTAGGTCGGGCTAGGGGGGGGATCCCGTGATCTGTGAACTGGGCCCCGGTTCACTGACATAGGACGTCAGTTTACTGAACCAGCGTTTTCAGTTCCCCGGAATGTGCTGTCGTCCTGGTTTACTATATGGTTTATGCTTTGCCTTACAGTGCCTTACAGGTCCTATACAGGACCCCTTTATTTAGGGCTGAGGTACGTGCAGTTGAGGCTATGGCTTTGCGGTTCTGGTTCACTGTCTTAGGCGCTATAGAGGCCCAGGGCAACAGCGGAGGCCATATATACACATATTAGTAATGCATAGACACACACACACACACACATATATATATATATATATATATATATATATATATATACATATCCATATTATGTACACACACATATAATATGCATTTACACATGTTTTCACCTCAGAGCTGTCAGTGTTGGGAAAAGAAAAGCTGTTTCGACTCGCCACCAGCATTTTGCTCCAATGTAGACCAGCACAGCCCTGGAAAGGGTGGTGCATAGACCCAAAGTCCCAGAGCCCGAAGCCCTGTTACGAAAACTGGTTGACCAGGCCCCTGATTTTGGATCGATACCTTCTGGGCAAGCAGATGGACCCGACATCCACACCATCTGCAGAGGTTGCAGCTAGTGTGAACCTTGCCAGTTTCTCAACGGTTCTCATGGCGTGCCAGCTCAACTGGCGCAGCAGTCTGTGTATACTACTAGGCCTGCGCGCCCTAAAACATCAACCAATTGTCAGTAGCATCAAAAAAAAGAGCCTAGAACCTCAGCCGACACCCTAGACTATGAGTTCCGAGCTCGCTAAACCCGATCAACCCGAATCCCGCGACCTCAAGCCGACCGACCATGCACATGGCGTCGGACTTGTGGATTTTTGTCGGATGCTCGCGACTTTGCATCTGCACGGGTCCCAGCCATTGTTGCACTCAGGGTGCAAGTTTAGGGCTCAGGGATCGGGTTTAGGGGTTTGGGGGTTTAGGGTGCAAGGGTTGAGAGGTATCAGGGTTTGGGGTTTACAAGTGAGGATCAGAGTGGTTTCAGGGTTCGGTTCGGGGGTTTTAGTATTTTTGGATAGGGATTACTGGTTCGCTGTTTTGGGTTGAATGGTGATGCGTTTAGGGTAGAGGGCTTGGAGTTGCCTTGGATGCCTTCAGGCGGGATGCGTACATATATATATATATATGACTAAACATTGTTCCGCAAGCTCTACCGCTTGCTCAAAAATGGGTCGTCTTACTTGAGTTTGCGGGATTCTGAGTCTGCAGTTCTGCGACTCAATATCCGTAGGAGCGGTTTCGGCTTTAGTATTTCCGCAGGCCCCATAGCGTTCTATGCAAATTGAAGTCACGCGTAAACACTTAAGCCAAGAGAGCAGGCATTATCCCAGTAAACACTTAAGCCAAGAGAGCAGGCATTATCCCAGTATCCCTTGATAAGATGGCATCTGGGATTGGGTGACCGAAATATCGATGAATTAAGACAGAGGACTGAGAGCTTGAGGCGCTTGGCTTCAAGCACTTTAAGGTAAAACACTGCACGAAGGCGATTGAATTAAAGAAGGCCCGAACTGTTAAGGTCTTTATCGTGCGGAGCCTGGAACAGGAAGACCAACTGTTCTACGGACGGTTATAGCTATCAATAATTAACAAAGTTACGAAATAGAGTATCATCATCATCATGATATGTATTGTGGTTCGGTTCAGAGTTTGCGATTGGCACCCCGTCGTCGAAGGGTGAAACGCCGCAAAATGCGAGGCAGCTGCCCTGGACTCCCTACTGCACGCCGAACACACTAAGTAAAACCATAAACCTTAACTCCCAAGTCCCAAACCTTACCTAGACCCCCCAAAGTAGGTAAAATAATGGCTCAAAGCCTATAAAAAGGCTATTATTCTACATACTTTTGGGGGTCCAGGTATGAACCCTTATGAACCCCGACCCTAAAAAGCCGCGTCCCAGGACCAAAGCATGGGCAAAGGGGGCGGGGAGAAAGGAGGCGCGCACCGGGAGACTTGACGGGCATCTACTTTCATAGGGATCCTTAGGGGTGTAGGGGGGAGGGGTGTAGGGGACTATATTTCCTTAAATAGGCCTTATTCGTCCTTATTTTGGGCCTTAAGGCCCCCTACCCCCCCTCCCCCTACACCCCTAAGGATCCCTATGATACTTTGGGTTTAGGGTTGAGGCCCTTGGATTCGTAAGCTTTACGACTTCGGGTTTCGGGTGTTTGGGCCTAGGGCCTAGGGCTTGCAAGATTTATTGACAGAACCTAAACCCTAAACCAGGAGTTTCGGGTGTAGGCTTAGGGAGAGCAGTGGGGATACTTTCGACTCAGATGGCTTGTTGTGGGTCTTCGGGGCTCTGGGCCCACCGTCATCCTGCCCTCACTCTTCTACCTAGAGGCTCATACCCTACCCCTTTTATAGGATACCTAGTTTTATGGTTAGGAGCTGTTACCTTAAAAAGTAGGCGCCCTAAAAATGGGGTAGGGTATGAGCCTCTAGTTATGTAAGTACGACGCATGAACCCTAGCAAAACCTGAAGCTTATCCTCAAAGCCAGAGTAAGTAGCCCCGCTATTACATTCTGAGGATACCATCTCCAGTGTCCCGCCACAACCCTTACCCTTAAACCCTACACCCTTCAACAAGAAAGCCCTACAACAGCGGTCCCCAAACCGTAAGCTCCGAAACTCCCACAGGCTCTCAGCCTTTGCCCCGTGTGGCCAGGGGGTAAGGATTCAAGCGGCGACGGAAAGGGAGGCGAGAAAGGAAAGGGAAAGCCTGCCGGGCTCCTTGGTTGCATAGAAGAAAACGGCCTCGACCAAACGACACGACTTCGGTTGTATAGCAATCTCTCTAGAAGCCCGTGTGCCCAAATAGTATGTACTTCGGCCTTAAAGTCGGCCATATATAGGTACTTCGAGGCCAAAGTAGATTCATGCTGTTTGGGTACATTGACTCTTAGGGTCTGTTTTGTTTCATACTAGGGTCAAGGGTTTTTTTGGATTTGTGGTTTAGGGTTTGTGATTTTCGGATTCTAGAAATTAGCCAGGATATCCGAACAAAGTGTTACTCTCCTAGGTCTGGGTAGATGGGTTTAGGGTTAAGGGTTTAGGGATAAGTGTTTAGGGTTTTAGGGCTTAGGGTGTAGTTCCGAGCAAGGCAGGGTCGGTAGATCAGTATTTGCACCACGTAAAACGGGAATTCAAATCATAAGACCGGATGAAACGTCGAGTAGGATTCAGAAAGCAAGGCTCAGGGAACTTAAAG
This sequence comes from Symbiodinium sp. CCMP2592, assembly GCA_905221615.1. NCBI lineage: Eukaryota > Dinophyceae > Suessiales > Symbiodiniaceae > Symbiodinium > Symbiodinium sp. CCMP2592. Next base: position 847,575 of record CAJNDT010000558.1, on the reverse strand, counting down.
TCTTTGAGCTTCTTGGGGTTTACAATTTAGAAAACAACTGCTAACCAAACGACTCTTCAACAAACTTGAGCCCTTGACTTCCTGGAACAGCCCTAACACCGAAATCCCCGAAGCTGCAACCCCGACCGACACACAAGAAGGCGCCGGAATAAGCGGTAGTACCGTACCCGCATGTTCCGTATCCATCATTCTAGATGCCGACGCCCCCTAACCCTGTTCGAACACTTCGGACCCCTACCTACATTAAGGAAGAAAGCCTCGCCCACATGGTAGAAGTCACCGCATGAGACTGGCTTAGTCACAGAGTTGAGGAGTTTGCCTTGCACTTATCTGGGACGAAAAAACTCGAAAATAAAAAGCAGACAAGCGGTTAGTTTGTTGTGGCCTGAAAGCTCCGTCATTACGATATCGAGTTACGAATGTAGCGCTTAGGGTTCAGGGTGTTTGCTGTGTTCGGCGGTGGTGAGCTGGGTCTCGTGTGGTTGGGGCTTACATGGTCTGAAGACCTTCGTTAGCCACACTGTGATGTGGGGTCCAAGGTGCTCGAGAACTCTATAGAGAGAGCTCCCACTAACCCGAGCTTGCCGCAAACCTAAACGTTTTGAACTACGCATGAACCCAAGAGGTCAGAGTTCACAAGTGCCCGGCGAGGCTTTACGGCTAACGGTTTTAGAGATCAGAGCTAAGGGTTCGGGCTTCCCGGTCTAAAGTTTAGAGCCGCATCAAAATGGGAGTTTCCGAAAATTAGGGGCACCTTTTTGGGGGTCCTTGTAATAAGGATCCTACTATTTAGGCTACTATATTGGGGTCCCCTATTTTCGGAAATTCCCAACTGTGGAACCCAGAAGGCTACTATTATACCTCTAGTCTCCATTGTAGTTCCTCTTTTTGGTTAACCAAGATCTCTACTATAGGATCCTAACCATAAAACTGGTTAACCATAAAAAGGAACTACAATGGAGACTATAGGTATTGCTTGTTGGCTCTGGAAGGAAAGGCGGCAAAGGCAAGAAAGGAGATGCGGCCAACGCACAGAAAGAGCCTGTTGCCCGGACATGTCCCACAACCTCAGTACTTGTCATCATTATAGTGGCAATAAAGATATTTGCCGCCAGCATCACCTCTCACCCATCATCCAGGATCTGTCTTCCCTCGTTCAAAAGGTCATCGAACCTTTTTATCATTACTCGAACTGACCCTAAACCCTAAACCCGAAAATACCTAACGTGAAACTGGGGCGCAGGGTTTTGTTTTGCAGCTCACCTACTTGGAGCTCTGGCTTGGCTTAGATTACATCTCCTATAGTCTACATTCCAGTTCCTTTTGTGGTTTAACCATATTTATATTGAGGGTTCTATAAGGTAAACCATAAAACTATAGGTAAATCCCGAAGCTACAAAATCTCAGCAAATTCCCAAGAAGCCCCCTCCGGTGCAGATCACCGGAGTTAGATAGGTACAAGTTACGCTTCTGTGCCCGATCTGTCGACCTTCCAAGGGTAAAAGGAGGGACCCTTAATAAGGACCCCTAGGTATATACCCTTAATATGGCCATTATACACCCATTATATAGCCCATAAAAGGGTATATAGGGGTCCCCATTAAGGGTCCCTCCTTTTCCCTTTGAGACCCGGGGGGGGGGGGGGGGGGCAGGAAAGGCTCCGAAAGGCCCAAGACAGGGTCCGAAAGGCATCTCCGAGGTGCTAAGTTAGCATCAATCATACGGTGGATGATACAAATCCTGCATTACCAAAAGGACCCTAAACTATGGGAATTATGGTATATTCCCTATTATGGGTAATGCAGGATTTATATCATCAACAGAATGGGTAGTTGTCAAAATTAGGGCCCTTTTTGGGGTACCCTAAATCTTAGGTGCCGTATTATTTCAGGGACCCAAAAGGGGACCCTAATTTTGACAACCACCCATATTTACCCAAAAGCCCCAGAGTATTTCCTTTTTGGGATTACCTTATAGGATTCTATATATGAACCGCTAAAAGGAACTACTTTGGGGCCTCTAGGTATTCATAAGGTGCTAAGAACCCCGCGAACGATCGAAAAAGGCAGAAGCTCCTGCCTTAAATCCTAAACCCCAACCTGGAACCCTGAACCCAAACCTTACCTATAGTACCCATTGTATTTTCTTTTTTGGTTAGCCAGTTTTATGGTTAGGATCCTATAAAAGAGATTTTGGTTAACCAGAAAAGGGAACTACAATGGAGACTATAGGTAGATTCTAAAACTAAACCTTAAACTTTGCAACAGTCTGGGAGCCGACACGAAGCCCGGTCGAAGAGTCCTTAAAAGCTCAAATCGCACAGCCCCTAACTCGGAAATCTGAATTTCAGGCCGCATGGTTGTATGCCTTGGCACATATGCCTAAATGCTACATGGTAAACCTTGCACCGTAATGCGCTAGTACACCATCACCCACTACGTGCCCCAAAATGCTAGTACGCTGCTACCGTTCTACCTCAAAACCTGAACCCGAAACCCTGATACCTCAACCCGCAAAAGCAAACTTTGGTGTCTACCTAGGTGGGATGCTTCCACCGAGGGTGAGCTGGAAGCGCCCTCCACAGGTGACAGCAATGCCAAAGGCCTCGACGTTGGTGTCTTGACCCAAATTTCACACCCGTAAACTCTAAACACCGATTTGTTTCCTACAGGAGGAGAAAGGTCCTGTAGCAAAAATACGGGGAAAGCTAGAGGCTCCTTCTCGCTGCCATTTCCTGGACGGGGCGGGGCAGAATCGGCGAACTCTTGCTTGATGCGTCCGTAGTAAACCTCGACAGCTAAGCTCTAAGCCCTCAGCAATACCACAACCCCCCGAATACCCGTTAATAGTGCCCTTATTAACAGTGGGTATTTAGGGTATGTTGGGGGTCTAGATAGCCTCCAAATTTAGACCCTCAGAAGCAAAAAGCCTAGACGGTCATGCCCTGAGCTCCATAGTTTCAGTCCTGGAGGTCATCCTACACACAACCATTGGCAACGGGGTTTAGGATGTACTAGAGTTAAAAGATTCGGGATTTGGTGGGTTTGGTTCAAGGGCCGCCGCTTGTCTTCGAGTTGCCGGCAGTTCGGATTAGCTTTGCGTGTAGGCGCAGGTGCTTCGTTCCAGATCGACAAGCACCCAAGCAGCAGTGGGAGACTCCGCAACATCCCTTCGAAACTTAACACCACTACCCTAAATAGGGCAATGCAGAATTCGAAGGACACACATCGCTGAGGCCCAGGTGAGAGTCGACGAATATGCATGATTATCAATTTAAAGTTCATCCTTCTCGGCATGATACGCAACCCAAACCCCACAAATCCCGTATAGAACCCTTATAGTATCCCTTTGATGGTCCCTATCAAAAGCTACATGGACCTGTAAGGGAATGTAGACCCGTGGCGAGATCCTCACACGAACTCCACCTCCTGCACCCCGGGACGCGGGAGCACCAAGCTGCTTGTTGGACTGATGCTTGCTTGGAGGTTCAGGGGTAGGTATAATTAGGGTTATAAGTCGGGTAACTATACTTGTATTCCATATTAGGGGGCATATAACCGTACTTATAACTACCCCTGAACCTCCAAGTGGTGCAGGCAAAGGCGATGGGAAGGGAAAGACTGGAAAAGGCAAAGAGGGCAAAGGAAAGAATGGAAAGGATGGCAAGGAGGGCAAGGGAAAGAAGGGAAAAGGACCGAAGAAGGGCGGGATTAGGTTTATGTCTCGATATTCTGGATCTTAAACCCCAAACTCTACTCTCCTAAGCCCTCAGCCGTAGCTCTACCTGGAGGCTCCAAAGTAGTTCCCTTCTGGGGCTCATATATAGAATCCTATAAGGCAATCCCAAAAAGGAGCTACTTTGGGGATCTTTTGGGCCTCTAAGGTAGCCATTAGAATTCCTGGACCCGAACTAAACCTACCTTTTTAAGGACTCATATAAGGAAATCATATTAAGGAACCCTAAAAATGAAGGTTTATTAGGGTCCAGGTAGTCATTAGTATCCTGGACCCCAAATAAACCTACTTTTTTAAGGAGTCATATAAGGAAGTCATATTAAGGAACCTTAAAAATGTAGGTTTCTTAGGGTCCAGGTAGTCATTAGAATCCTGGCTTCATCTGATCCGTCTGCTCCAGGACCCGGCAAAGGGCTTCCAAACCCAGAGGAAGTGGAAAGGCCCGGAAGTGACGCGAATGAGTGCAAATGGTACTCCCAAGGGCTCCTTGTTATTACAGTTGTTAGAGCTTTAGATCGTATTATCTCCGATGCTTGCGCAGCTTCTCGCGAAACCCTAAGCCTAAACCCTAAACCGTGCCAGACTACCGAGCCCTTCAAGCATCATCTGCAGGCTCGTGGACGAAGCAGTGAATCAGCCTGACGAGATCTTCGAAGATGCTCTTCGCGAGGCAGGTCCGCTTGTTTGCACAGTGATGCTCTAATCGTCATGTCTTTCTGGCGCCCTGACTACGGGAGCTAGACTTCCGAACAGGAGCCAGTTTAAGGAGGCGTAGAGCGGTGTCTCGTTTTGGCTACTCACTCTCTGCTCCGAATCCGCATGGCAGAAGTTAGCGCTAAGGGTCCATGTGCTCATATAGTATATACACTGGCCTTCAAGTACTCCCTATATAGGTACATTGGGCCCAAAGTATATGCTATATGGGTACATGGACCCTTAGGTTAGGCTACTTAGCCCTTGAAGGGGTCCCTATATGGGCACTTTAAAGCCTAAGTACCTAGTATATGGCTACATGGAGCCTTTGGGTTCGGCTACGCAGAACCACAAGCGCAAGAGGTTTGATGTACGCCCTCAGCCTGACCCCAAGCCCGACACCCGAGGCCCCGAGCCCCTGAGGCGCTAAGCATCCAGAGCGTGAGTTCATCTACTTCTGTTGGGAACATGCAGTTTAAAATCACACGCTCTGAATTTTCTTTTTGTGCAAATTTGGGTTCATGAAAGGTTGAGATGTTTCTTATTTCGCAATTTGGTGTGTATTATTTCGCATCTTGCAGGGCGTTGGGCTTGATCTCAGTTTTTCGCTCATGCATCCCAACCCGGTACTTTCCCTATACATCTCTATACCCCGAGCACGAAACCCTAACACAACTCAACAACAAAGCGGATAGCTCCCATGCATAGTTAGCTAAGCAGATACGGCCTCTAATTTGGATACTGCCCCCACTCAGTAGCAGTTGGATAATATTCATAACAAAGAAAGAATTGGCCCGTAATAGTAGACTGTTACTGTATGGGGGCAGTACCCAACCTCTAAGACCTTCAAAGCCACCTTCGAGAGGCCTTGCAGGAGCAGAGGAGAGCCCAGCCCTCAGACATTTGGGTCGTTCCAGGTTCCGGTGCAGTGTGGGGCTTATGTGAGTGGTTGTCAAAACCATGGTCCCTTTTTGCGGTCCTGAATATGCTACGGCACCAAATATTACAGTACCGAAAGAGGGACCATAATATTGACAACTACCCATGTCTGAAACACGTGTTTTCGGGACCCCACATGTTAAGTAAGGTGGCAAAATTTAGGGTGAGCTTGCCAGAAATCCCCAAGCCCCCAATCAAAGCAAGCCAAGAAGGCGTTTTTTTGCACATGGGGTTCTTGCGGCCAGCAAGATTCGGTTACCCATACCCAGACCCCGGGAGAATCCAGAAAGTAGATCCCCTAAATTGGGGCCCCATACTACTAAGCGTACTTTATAGAAACCCCCATTAAGGGATCTACTGTTTGGATCCTCCCGGGGGTCTGGGTAGAAGGTGAATCCCAAATCCCAACCATCTCAAATCTGACGCCCTAGACTTTAAACCCCAAATCCATTACGGGTTTGTTGCAGATTTCAAATCCTCTAACCATGTTCGGACCTTAGGGTTTGCATGGGGTCTAGTCTACACTAAATCTAGTAGTAGAGTAGGTAACCTTTAACCTTTTTCGGGCAGTATAGTCCCTATATGATCCCTATATAACCAAAAGGTTAACCTTTAGTTCCTCATGGATACTCAGGCCCTGAGAGATGCATGGAATCAGTCAGGGGCCCGAATTAACCACTCCAGGTTTGAGGTGGAGTTTGGGGTTCATAGGTAGTAGCCACGGTTTAGGATTTAGGGTTTAGGGTTCATAGGTAGTATGCTAGACTTCAAGCTCTGAAACCGGATCTGCAACCCCCAAGTCACTCCTTGTCGCCGCTCAGTTGGATTATCCGGAGATGCCCGTGACCCCCAGCTCTGTGTGTAGCTGTGAAGTTCGATGGGAAGTCGCCGCGAGACCAGGGTAAGGCTTTTGGGGTGTTTGGTGTTTTCGTTTCTTGGAATTCGGGTTTGTGATTTCGGATTGTCTTGAACATCATCTTGTGGATCCTCTTTATGGTAAAGAGCTTCGAGGTTGAGGCTTAGAGTTGCGAATCGGCTGCATCCGGAGGATCCCTCAAAGGGCCGCAAGGGAAGGTTGTTGGGCTTCGTAACTGGTAGGTTGCGGGTTTAGGGTTTAGGAGTTAAGGGTTCACGGCTGGTGAGTTTTCCGGTGCCCTAAACCCTAAACCCTCAACCGTTGCGATGTCGGCCTGAGGCCTTGCACGCTGCACTATGCTTCGGCTGCCCTAACTCCTTGGCAGATCAGTTTTTCAAACTGTCACCCTAAGCCGCAAAAGCCCAAAGAGCACTGAGCACCCTAAACCCCTGAAGCCCTAAACACCCTAAACCCACAAGGTACCATAGAAGAGGCGTCAAACCCTGAACTGAACCCTACCTATAGTCTCCATTGTAGTTCCTTTTTTGGTTAACCAAAATCTCTATTATAGGATCCTAACCATAAAACTGGTTAACCAAAAAACGGAACTACAATGGAGACTATAGGTAAACCCTAAACCTAGGAGAGGCCCCGCCCCGGCCGTTAAAAAGCAACTGACAAGCTGGCGAGCCCGCGGACCCTCTGCCAAACAGAGCCTACCTGTGAGTCTCCATCGTAGTTCCTTTTGGAGGGTTTAGGCTTAAGCTTCTTTTGGGGTGGGTGAGGGTTTGGGATTGTACAGGGTTTACAGTAGGGGTTGTATTTTTGGTGGGTTCAGGGGCTGTAGGATTGTATAGGGTCTAGGGTTATAAATGTAAGACCGGTGAGTTAGACCCAAAAAGGAACTACAATGGAGACTATAGGTGGAACAAGCAGCTGCGGAATCGCATGAGCATGTCGAAGTTCCTTTGCCAGTAGCTAACCTCCAGGCTTTAGGATTCCGCATCGAGGGTCATGAGTGCTCCCCGCCACCCCCCCCCCCCCCCCCCCCCGCCCCTGATGCAAGAACCCGGCTCTAATGATGCTTCTGACAGATTTGGGAACAAGGGTTGGCTGTTCGGGAGTTGGGTACAGAGTCTGAGTTTCGATGTCTGAGTAGTTGGAGCTAGAATTAAAGATGTCGGGTGGGGTCAATGGATGTGCATCAGGAGTTAGAGAAGATCGCCCTCAGACGGCTTTAGGCTTAAGGGGTTTAGGGTTTAGGGCATTTGACCTGTACCTGTCTGGCATGGTGGCGTTCCAGGCTTCTCGAATTGAGAGGCCATGCAACAGAAGTACATGAATACTGCGCGACCGAGAGGTACAAGTCGTCTTCGATGTGGTGCACCCTTCCATCCGACCCGCCTTCCACAACGTCGTGCAGGGCCTCTCGGGGAGGTGGGATTTTGGGCTTCGGGATTCAAGGCGCTAAGATCCTTCAAAAGAAGACCTGGCTTGGGGCTGCAGTCTGTGCAGCAGAATGTCCTTTTGGCCTGTTCCGAGCATGCTCGCAGGCATACTTCGGTACCTAGGAGGCTTTCACGTGACATGTTGCTTGTCTGCTATATGCCCACGAGATGTCCAATCAGTTCAAAGCGAGCCCTCAAACCCCAAGCTTTAACGACTCAACCATATCGACTCTTGCACAACATCTTACCCCACATATATTCTTACATACATCCAAAGCATTTCTAGACGAGGCCGAGAAGCCTGGGTAAAGCCATAGACATACCCATAGGCTCCATAGTAGTTCCTTTTTGAGATTACCTTATAGGATTCTATATATGAAACCCAAAAAAGAACTACTTCGGGGCCTTAGGGTAGAGCCCCAAACGGCCACACTTCTGCAGATTCCTCCAGGATTACCGACTTCGAGGGCAAATGCGGACAGGCAGAAAAGCGCCAGCGCGCTTGGATCAAGGAGGGGCCCCGAGGATTAGGGTCTAGAAGGGGTTATAAGGTTTAGGGTTTAAGGGTCTAGAGTTTAAGGGGTTATAAGGTTTAGGGTTTTAAGGGTTTAGGGTTTAAGGGCTCTTGAAGTTACGTAATTACTGAGATTGCGAAGCGTCGAGCCTCACATTGCAGGGGTGATGTCTTTGGTGCAACTAAGTGCTGTGTGTATGTGTCGGGCAAGCTCAGCATGCAGAAGTTTCGGCTTTCGACAACAGGATTTCGACTTGCCAGTTTAGAGCCTCAATGTTTACTTTTGTAGGGTCGATATTAGGGCTTTGGTCTTATGGGGGTACTAGTAATAGAACCCTACTTTAGACTTTTGAGAGCACCCTCAGCCCCATTCCGAAATCCACAGCTTCCGTTCCAAAGCCGAGAGCCATCTAGAACCCACTCGACCCTAAACTCCTGACCGAAACCCTAACCCCAATCCGAAAGCCTCGAACCCTAAACCTTAAACCGTAAACCCTGAAACAAAAGCCTAAACCCTAAACCCTAAAACAAAACCCTATAAACCTTAAACCCTAAACCCTAAAACAAAACCCTAAACCCTAAACTCAATCTCAAGCCTGAAGCGCTGAATTCCGGCCCCCCTGGGCCAGTTCCCTGCATCTTCCAAGCCCTGAATATCAGGATTCCAAAGACAACCTCATATTTAAATGAGGGGTTGATATTGCTGCAGTGTCCTTATGACTTACTTTCATTCTTGTTCACATAAAACCCAAGAGAATATTAACCATATTAGTGTTATTACGGTTTGAAAAGGGGGGGGGTTATAGATCAACGCTCAAGCCCTCCTGTCCCAAAGCCATGGAGGAGAGGCATCGGCTGGGGGAGGAAGTCGCTCCTTGCCGGAAGTGGGTGTTCGGGTTCACTTGGTCTTGAAAGATGTGTGTGCGGTTCAGGGTTGACCCTGAATACATAACTTGTCCTTTTAGAGGACGTATATAAGGACATCATAATAAGGAACCCTGAAAGGGTAGGGTCGTTCGGGTCTGGGCTCTAGGCAGGGTTTAGGGTTTGGAGAAAGGGTTTTGTGCTGAGCCCCAAATCCTGCAGTCCCTTGGTGGGCATCAACAGCCTACCAGGATGTCTCAAACTTAGGTTTCCCGGTTCGCAGAGGCATTTTTTTAGTGCGTTTGTGTCGGAGTTTGGGACGAGTCGGTTAGGGCATTCGGTACAGCGTAAGCCGGGGCTCGGGTTCCAGGTTTGCAATTCAGGTGGCGTACCACAGATCCCTCAGGAAGCCCTGCAGCGGAAGTTCAATGAAGAAAGAGCTCGCGTGGTGCACTCGGCAAGCGTTTCGCTGCGAGTATGAGAAGATCTCTACGATTTCTCAGGTTTCCCCATGATTATCGCAATAAAGTATCAACATTCCCGGAAGCCTATTCATTCTAACTATCACGGCCCCTCCTCTGTGACGACTCTCCAAGCACTTTACGTAACCACAAAAACCCTAAAGCCGTGCATCCCCAAAGTTTGAGCCATGTTGATGCCCCAGGCCCCCTTTTGATCTGCAAGCTGCGCAATCGAATCTAATTTCAGACTGCTGTAAAATGTAACGGACTTGAAAGCTATTGTGAGGGTCCAGATCAGACACGTACCTCCAGTCTCCATTGTACTTCCTTTTTCGGCTACCTTAGAGGATCCTCAATATAGAACTGGTTTAAACCAAAACAAGGAAATAATATAATGGTCCTCAAGGCTGTTTAATCCGGTTCAGGGGCTTAGGGTTCCAGGCTTTTGGTGTTAAGGGTTCCTGGGCTTTGGGTTGTAGGGTTTAGGGGTTTAGGGTTCCAGGGCTTTTGGGTTTTAGGGTTTAGGGTTCCTAGGTTTTGGTTTTAGGGTTTAGGGGTTTAGGCTTGACGTGATTGAGGCGGCGCAGAACTCGGCCGTTGCAGCGAACAACAGCTTGCGACTCCTGTGGGCCTGGCCTGTTTTTTAGCCCGGAGACTCCAAGATTCCTTTAAAGGAATCCTTTAAGGGTTCCTTAAAAGGATCCTAGAAGGGTTCCTTGAAGGGATCTACAATGTAGGGTTCTATAAAGGGTTTAGGGTTTGAGAGTTTCCGAAAATAGGGGTACCTTATTTAGCGGTCCTTATAATAAGCAGTTCAACCCAAAATGGAACTTCGATGCAGACCATCGGTAACCACCTAACTGAACCTCGGTATGGTCTTCGGTGGCCAAAGACGGTAAAATATGTCTGAGGCACGCGAACCTCCAAACTGCACAAGTTGTCACACTGCATGCCGTATAAACCCTGAACCAGGAATACTAAATCTCAAGCCGTGGCAGGACTGGTGGTCAGATCCCGAAGGCCTGTGCCGGCTGTCTTGGCTTTGGCCACTATGGAGCTTTCTAGGGGTTGAGCTCGTAATATCCTAGCAATAGTCTCCATCGTGGCTCTTTTTCTGGTTTAGCCTGTTTTACTAGGATCCTCTAAGGTGTCCAAGGAAAGGGACTACAATCGAGGCTGTAGGTACTGTGCGGCTTGGGAATCAGCCTGCATAGGTGGCAGGAACATCTCCTTGGCTGGGATTTAGCATTCGGGCTGTGGCAAAGCTGGATGAGAAAGGCAATCTGTGGATGTTCGTACCGTGCATTTCTTAGCCCACCTAGCGTTCCGGTTCATTCTACGGTCAAGCAAGCTCGTTGGCTGTAGACTCCGTGTTTCATCCAGGGATGTCACGTGATGGCGTGTCACGGAGACAATCCCTGTCAACACTACGCCGTCAACCCAGCCCTGCTCTGTATTTCGCTCAGCGATTGCATTGCTGCCGTGGTCGTGAACTACTACCTTGGGGTGCGTTTGAGATTTGGGTTAGGGTTGTGGGCCTCAGAGGTTAAGGGCGAACGGTTCATTGACATTCCTTACAGAACTACGGATCATGAGAAGTCGCTTTTGCTGTCCTCAAGATTCAAGGAGTGGTATGGAATCCTTGCCAAGTCCCAGTTATAGCAGAACAGCCTCAACTGTAAATTGCTCCCACACCTCGTCCTCAACGTGCCACTGAACATGGATGTAGATTTAGCATTACGGTTCGTGCTTCCGGGTGTAAAACATGAGGTTCTACTACAGACCCTAGTTCCCGTGTTCTACCGATGAAACTCACACTCCCAAGCCCTGAGCACTAGACCTAAACCCTGGCCCCCGCACCCTAATCCCAAATCCTAAAGGTCCTAAACCCCAAACCCTAAGCTCCAAATCCTAAACCCTCAAAGCTAAACTCCGAATCCGAACCCCTATAATATAGTGGCCTGAGTAATTACCACTACTATTGTGGGATTCCTTCTGAATAATATACCCCCAAACCCTATTCCAAGTAGAAAGTAGGCCCCTTCTTGTAGGCCCTGTTGGCCGCCAGGGACATCTCAACGCCATCAAGGTGGTCGGTGCTGGCGGGCTGGATGTGAACATCCAGCATCTCGAAAAGGACGGCTTGAGGGTTTGACCCCTGTGTAAGTTCGAGTATATGTTTCTACTACTATTATATATGTGTGTGTGTATATATATACATATATTTCTCATAAACTCTACCACCCAAACACAATTCTGGCTGTTGGGACCCTGTATTTCAAAGACGGTTTGCGGGCTTAGGTCTCCCAGGGTGCACTAAGTGGTTGGTTAGTAGAGCTAATCAGCTCTGCAAAGGTAGCTAGTTAGACTTCGGCTGGTGCTCGGGGATTTGAATCTTCCGGATGTTGGTCTTGGGAGGGCGGTTCCAGCTACACCCTAGCGAACCCAGAGCCTCCAAAACCCCTTAATTAAGGAATATACCTTAAATTATAATAGGGTCCCTTATATGATGTAAGGTATATACGGTATATTCCTTAATCAAGGGGTTTTGGAGTCTCTGGGTTCCAGCTACACCCTAGCGAACCCGGGGCCCGAAAAAGTAGCTGAGGGCCCCCAAGGGTCCCAGGGCCCCCAAAGTAGGCATGTCGGCCTCAACACCACGGCATCTAAGCCTTTGGGGGTTCATATGGGCCCCAAACCCCGAACCCTAAACCCCTAAACCCCAAACCCTTAACCCTTAAACCCTAAACCCGATGACCTTAAGCCCTAAACCCTAAACCACCAGGACATCGGGAAGCTGGATATCGACTTGGGAACCACGCGGTTCAAGACCCTGCAGTCCATCATCAACACAGCCTGGGGCCTGGTTCAAGGTTCTGCAGGACTTATACAGGCGCCGAAGGTACGGGACCCAGAGACTCCAAAACCCCTCCATTAAGGAATATACCTTAAATCATATAAGGGACCCTATTATAATTTAAGGTATATTCCTTAATTAAGGGGTTTTGGAGGCTCTGGGGAGCGGCCTTTTGGGGTGGAACCAAAACCGTAACCCCAGCTAACCCTATCTTGTATGACACGAAAAGGTGTGTTTTTTTATACGCTTCGGGTATGAGCCCTAGAATTGGTGGCGGTTCCTCGCTCCTGAACCCGGCTACGCAACCCCACAGGTTCCTTTGTTTGACTATTGGCCTGCATTGAGCCCGACTTTGGAGGATTATGTGACTATGGTAACAAGCACCTTCATAGGATTCATATACAGTTAGGAAATGTTATGAATGACGTTTCTTCACCAAGTCCCATGATCGTTCCCCAACTCCAAGCAATCCTACTGGCCATAGGCCACAGAGCTTTGCCATGCAACCCTGCGCCCTCCCTCCGCAATAAAACCTGCACTGACACCACAAACCCCATACGGTTGATGATATAAATCCTGAATTACCCATAAAAAGGAATATACCATATATCCCATAGTTTGGGGTCCTTAAGGTAATGCAGATTTATATCATCAACCGTACGGCTGCCTGAAGCACTAAACTCAACCCCACACCCTTGCAAGCCCTGGTGCCAAAGATGCGAGCTAGAGCTGGCTTCTTCTGGGGGGGTCCTAAATTCCGGTATCTTGTCTATAGGGGTCCTTTTGACTAAGGGTCGTACTACTTAGGTGTTTATCATACCGTCCCGTATTTCTGAAACTCCAACATAGCCCAGCACATCCATTCATTCAGCTCTCTACTGGTAGTAGGTAGCTGCATGCATACTGCCTTGCTGAAGAGGGTAGGGCATGCCGCAAAAAGGGCGTGACCGGAAAGCTTGGAGCGCCCTCTCAGACATTTTGTCCGCAGATCATAACCCGTGACCCTGCAGCTCTTATGCCAACCCTTAGCCGCTTCACTGAGCCAATTCTGCCGAGATCTATTGGCGGTTCCTACCGCAGACGCGGGCTACGAAGTCCTGAGCTCAGACGAGGGCACGTGGGGCCCAATCGTGATTTGTCCAACCACTGCTCGTAAATCTATCTATGATCTCCATTTGTAGTTCTTTCTATTCTTTGGTTCACCCGACCCAGTTTTGTAGTTAGATTCCTATTTGGTAGCCCAAAAAAGGACAAACATGGATACCATAGGTCGGGTCGAAGGTACTCTATCCGGGCCCCGCAAGTACGCGTTAATAGAGCCTGTACGGTCCAGATGTAGTGGAGGGTAGTTGGGGGCTTCAGGCACCTTAAGACCGTAAAATTTCACTGAGGTACATTGCCTCGCACTACGGGGAGGCCTGGGACGTGGCTCTGCTTTCGGGTGTCGAAACGAGGCTGACGCCTCGAAGCTTCAAACGCTCCAAGCCCTACCTGCATAACGAAACCCGTGTTTCCCCAATTCTTAAGCCCTGTTTAAATTTCAACAAACCAAAGACTGGCAATCGCCTAACCTTATGTACACAAAAGAAACACCTAAATCTTCAACCCTAAAGACCTGAAGCTCCTTAGCTAGCAGGCCTGCGGTGCTTTTTTCCGCTTTCACTCCACGCTTCTCTTGATCTCGGTGCCTGGCCTATCGGAAATTACAGCGAATCGGGGAGCAGGGGGAGCGATTTACATGTTTGTGCTTCAGGGGTTAGGGTTCAACTAGGATTCTTGCAAAAGTGGGATCCGGCTTCGGGTTTCGGTTTAGGGCTTGGGGTTTGCTCTTCAGGACCTCGGCCGAGGGTTGGGGATAGGACAATGGTTGGGGAGGTTTCGATGCCACGCTACTTTCGATCAGTTTCAGCCTTGAGCTTAAAATGAAAAGCCCACGAATCCATCAATCCTGAAAGCTCCAATCATTGCAGACTGCAAGCTTCACATGTCTGTGACTCAAGCACATGGTTTTCGGTAGCGAACTGTGCGGGTTCAGGCACACGGGCCCATGCACACCCGAGATGTACAAGTGTATTTTCTTCTCCCTGCAGCGCGAACTTGGTAGACCCAGTTCATCACGCTTGCGTGCCCTAAATCGCAACCCTAGACCCAGGTCATCACTCTTGCGTGCCCTAAACCCTTAACCCTAAACGGTAAACCTTAGACCCAGGTCATTACTCTTGCGTGCTATGCGCCGTTGTTGATTATGCAAGTCCTGGACTACTACGAACAGCCTGGAGCTCAGCCATGCAGGGAATCCAATTGGTCAAAGGGTTTTTAGCGGACGGTGTTCTTTTATCAGAACGGAATCCCCATAACCATGAATATCAAATGAAATATATATATATATATATACACATAGGTATCTATATCTATATATATATATATATGTATGCATATGTATGTACATGTGCATATAAGCATGCTGCAGACTGACAGGTACTTTTAAACTTTATGGTACTAGTCACATAGGGTATACAGTGCTTGCAGGATGCTTGTTTCGCAGTAGAGCCATCCAACATCTAAATCCTGAGCCCACTACCCAAAGCATGCAATCCGAAACCATCCTAAACCCTAAGCCCCGAATCCGAAGAAGTACAGCTTTGCGTTGTTTGGTTTCTGACTCAGAGGTTATGGTTAGGATGCTTTCGCCCCCCAAGTCCTTGTGCTTGGCTCTGAGGCTCGGGCAGAACTGGTGTGGATCGAGCCGCTTCGTCAGCACTTGGTGTTGGCCCTCCCCGAGACGGACGTACCCAAAGGGTCCTAGGTACTGTTATGGGGGATACTTCCCCAAACCAGAATAGTAATTCCTGATATAGAAACCCTACATTCTACTATACAGGTACTTTGGACCCTTTGGGGTAGCAACCTCCAAGTCGCCTCTTCCTGGACCCTATATAAGCCATAAACCCTAAAGCCCTAAAACCCTAAACCCCTAAACCCTGCTGCAAACTGTCGCCCCCTGGAAAAAGGAGTTAAAAAAGAAAAACCCTAAACCCCTAAAGCCCTAAACCCCAAACCCCTAAGCCCTACTACGGCCACAATAGTTGTGGTTTCGGGGTCCATGTCATGGGCCGTTGCTTAGCCTCCCTTGAACCCTGGCACTGAACCTTCTGCCCTAGAAACTAATGCGGCTCCATCTCTTCTCGTAATATTATAGTGGCCTAAATACTTACCAATACTATTTTGGGGGGGCTCCTTATCAAGATTATAGTAGAATGGGCCCCCAAACCCTATTCTAATTACTAAGGCTCCTATGTTATACCCTTATAGTAGCCCTTATGGAACCCTTTGAGGATCCCTTTACAGGAATCCCCTATTCTAATTATTAAGGCCCCTGTATTAAAGCTTTGGCCATGTCATGCAAAGCTCGTTTGGGACTTAGGCTTGAAAGGATCAGCAGCCCCAGTGTGCTACGGTTGATGATATAAATCCTGCATTACCCATAATAATTAGGAATATACCATATTTCCAATAGTGTAGGGTCCTTCAGGTAATGCAGGATTTATATTATCAACCGTAGGTAGCATGGTGAGGACTTGTTCGGGTCGCCTTAGGCCTCTTCCCCAGATGGGAGTTACCGACAATACGGGACCCGCATATGTTGCCATAAATAGTAGGATCCTTATTATATGGACCCCAAGATAAGGTACCCCTAATTTGTCTGAAACCCCCAGATCTCTATGTTTATTGGAACTTGAGTTGCTATGAATATTCTCACCCGAAGAGCCATGCAACACCCTCAACCCTGCTACAAGCCCAAAGCCCTTGCCCCCTATACTCCCAAAGGGTCCAAAGTACCTTTATTTCTATATTCGGAATTACTAGTATGATTTGGGGAAGTATCCCCCATAACAGCACCTAGGACCGTTTGCGAAAGTACCCTGAACCCCGAACGCCAGAGCGAGAGGCACACATCAAGAGATGAATCTCAAAGTTTCTGTAAGGGGCTGCAAGCCCAGAGAAAAAAAGTGCCTAATCTCCAAGCCCTGAACAACCCTAAACCGAACAGCAGCACACGAGGTGCCTACAAAGCCGACGAAAGACATCTTAAATACTTAAACCCTATAACACTATTTATACATGAACTAAGAGCCATACACAGATGAATGAATACTTAAATTCTACAACACTATATGACTACATGAACTAAGAGCAATTAATCAAGCAACAGATGAAGAGAGCAGAGGTGCCTACATCAAGATTCCCTGCGAGTTCCTCTTTGGTGGTTTCCGTGGTGTGAACTCGACCATGGTCGAGGCTCGGTTTTTGGGCGTGAGGCTAGGGTTCTTTAAAGGGATCTTCAGAGTTCTTTAAAGGGATCTGTAGGGTTCTTTAAGGGGATCTCTAGGGTTCTTTAAAGGGATTGTGGGGTGCTTTAAAGGGATCTTCATCTAAAGAGCCAGGCAGCACCCCTCGGTAATCACTTGGCGGCGCATCCCTCGTGGTACCTGTGTACGACGCTTCATGCCAATCCTTGCGCATGAGTATGTCTCGAAACTGTCAAAGACTTTCGCATCATCCAGCTGTGGTATTCGAATACACCTGCCATTCGTGGAATAGATGGGTTTGGCTCTCATGTTGGATCAGCACTGATCGACATGATTTCTGCTGGCTGACACGACTTTCTCTGGAAAACTCCGACACGCGAACGTCGAAAACCTCACCGGCCCAAGAACAAACCCAGAACAGTTCTTGTTTCCCTGCACTCTTACAGCATACCTCAAAACTCTAGGAGTCAATAATGCCTGCTGCCAGAACTGGACCACGGCCGTGCATGTCTCGGTCAGCGCGACCGGCGAGTATGCATTGCCCACCCGTCTAGTTTGAGTGAGTCATTTTTCGGGTGAGAGAGTGCGTGCGCGGGTACATGTGCGGATGGGTTCTGCGTTTTCTTTTTTCTCAAATACAACAATATAGGGTGCAACAATAGGGTGTTAGTTCAGGGTCTAGTTTGGTAGACTTAGAGAAGCGAAAGCAGTTTGATCAAGCACCGTCTTTGCGAGTAGCTTGTGGCAAGCGGGAACCTGGAACGCGGTCGCTAGAACCGCCAGGACCTAGGAACAAGATGCCACAAGATATTTTACATGATACTATATATATATATATATGTATATGTACTATTCAAAAGATAAACTACAAGATACTGTACCATATAAGATACCAAGATACTGCAAACTGTGGAAAACTCTAGTGTAGATCGCCAGGAAGTCCGACCTGGGTGCAGACTTCTTCGATGCCGAGATGGCGCAGTGCCCTGTTCTGAGGCAAGATAGCTTCCCAGAGACTCCAATATCCCTTACAGGGTGGTAGGCTTAAGTCGTCCCATCTTGTGTAAAGTCGTCTCGCGGGGGCGTGCACATGGGGATTCGGCATACAAGCTTGTAAGAACATGTAGTTGGAAGTTATCTCACCCAGGCAAGCACATGGGGATTCCGAAGTAAAGCATTGGAGCCACTTGTGTGGCGACATTGAAAACCCAACTAAAACGCCAATCCCTACTCCAGATATGCATGGATGTGTTTCTCAAAAGTCGTCTCGCGCGAGCGTGCACATGGGGATTCGGCATACAAGCTTGTAAGAACATGTAGTTGGAAGTCATCTCACCAGGCAAGCAAATGGGGATTCCGAAGTAAAGCATTGGAGCCACTTGTGTGGCGACATTGAAAACCCAACTAAACCGCCAAGCCCTACTCCAGATATGCATGGATGTGTTTCTCAGAAGTCGTCTTGCGCGAGCGTGCACATGGGGATTCGGCATACAAGCTGTAAGAACATGTAGTTGGAAGTCATCTCACCCCGGCAAGCACATGGGGATTCCGAAGTAAAGCATTGGAGCCACTTGTGTGGCGACATTGAAAACCCAACTAAACCGCCAAGCCCTACTCCAGATATCCGTGGATGTGTTTCTCAAAAGTCGTCTCGCGCGAGCGTGCACATGGGATTCGGCATACAAGCTTGTAAGAACATGTAGTTGCGTGAAACAGTGTCCACACTGGGGCTCACATACAGAATCGGGAAGAAACTGTACTCTAGATGGCATTGAGAACTGCTTGAGAAACCCCGAGTCCGCGACATATCCTGGCAAGTGAGCTCATGCAACTCGGAGACTGGGAATGGCTGGTTTGGACGTGCTGAAATGCCATGTTATGCCACTGCTGTGTGTCTGTTGCCTGCGCTTGCGAAATCGAGCGTCTACATGGGGAGTGGCTGGCTTGTATGTGTCATGCGGACACTGCTGTGACTGATGTGTGTCTCGCGGGCATGCTTGTGAAATCGATCGTCTACTTCGGGAACGCCAGATGTAGTAACCTCTCGGGTGTCCCGAACAGGTTTTACTATTGAAAGTGAAGTTGTTTAGGCCTTCTAGGGAGATACAGGGCTGCACAGGTTGTCTAGCGAAGTACAGGGTTGCGTAGGTTTTTTTAGAGAAATACAGAATTGAATAGGTTTTCCAGGGAAATACAGGGTTGAATAGGTTCTAGAGAGAAATGCAGAGTTGAATAGGTTTTCTACTTGTACGAGAGAAGTATGGCAAATTCTTTAGTCTTCAGGGTCGGACTGTAGCGCCTGGGAGTAGTTTACACACCGTCAATCGTGAACCCCAACCTGTGCATCCCCGAAGGTTGCAGCCAAGAGATTAGGGCGCGGTTTGCCACCATGATCCGACAAAGCTCGTTGAAACCCAGCGTGCACATGCAGTTTCCGCTCGTTTCGAGGCTTGGATAGCTCCCACTAGAACGGGGCGTGCACCTGCAGTTTTCGTTTGTTTCAGTGCACGTTTGCTTCACTTTGTGCGAAGAGTCTCGTGCCACGCGCAGATTTGACATGTCGGGCTGTGCTCGTTCAAAACCGGCGTGCAGTTGCGGATCGCAGTCTGTGGGTCGACTTTTCGCGGATGGGTCGACTTCGCACGAATGGGGGCGTGAGCTTGGGGAGGGCCGACTTCACACAACATGGGTCGACTTAAGCCCAGTGCCTAGTAATTAAGGAATATACATTAAGTTTATAGTAGGATCCCGAGTATGATTTATGGAATATTCCTTAATTAAGGGATATTGGAGTCTCTGGCTTCTTGGTGGAGTCCCATAGGGGAATCGCCGTTTAGGGTTTCGGACTGTTTGGGTGTATGTCTCAGGGCTCCAGAGAAAGCTCGAGGTTGGGAATTCTCACAGGCCTTCGAGATTCAGCAAGTTGATAGGATTTCTGGTTTGGAGCTGTTCGACCCGTACTACTTTTTCTTTCAGCCTTCAGCCGACAATGTGAGATGCCGCTGGAAGCTTTGTTTCCACGCTTATCCTCTGAGACACGACCCATTTCTTCACACCTCGAGCTCAAAGTCTATCCCAAGCCCCAAACACAAAACTCTCCCACGGAGTTTGTAGCCCTGCCGAACGCCCATGCGATGAGATCACACTGCCCATGTGCTGCCAAGGCTCCGAGTAAGCCTCGTGTGCCAATAGTAAACCCTGTGTCCCTCAAGACCTTCCCGCGCATTCATTTTTCTGTGGCAGTACCTACAGGCTCCAAAGTAGTTCCTTTCTTGGGTTCATACTTAGAAGTCTATATAAGGTAATCCCAAGAAAGGAACTACTATGGAGCCTATGGGTAGCCTGGCAACAAAAATGCGAGTTCCAGTAGTTTCAACCAGGCCGGAAGCCGTAAAGCAGATCCAACTCTAGGGTTTAGGAGTTTAGGGGTTTGGGGTTTGGGGTTTAGGGGTTTAGGGTTTTTGCGGCAGGCATGTTCGAGATTGTCGGGTCCGCCCCTCAGCGTCCTCGCCACTGACGATCGGTTTCGGTGCCCAGGTTAGAGGGGAGTACCCAGAGGCTCCAAAGTAGTTCCTTTTTGGGGTTCATATATAGAATCCTATAAGGTAATCCCAAAAAGGAACTGCTATGGAGCCTATGGGTAGAGGGTTTGAATGATCTGGGGTCACGGTTTAAAATGTGGACCCCTGATGAATGATCAATGATGAATGTCCTGTGCTTTGGTCTCAGAGTGATATAACAGTTGTCCGAAAGTTAGGGCCTTTAAAGAAAGGGGTTTGAGCATGGGGTCTACATGATAATAACTAGTCTCGTTGCGGCTTACATCTTTGCTGGGCTCCGAGACAAGGCTCTGACTCTGCAATGCGGCTCGTATTCGGGTGCCCCTGACTCCTCTAGGTGGCACCTTGTGAAACTTATCAATTTTGCATTATCTTTCCCTATAGAAGTGCCTGCTCACAAATACTTCCCCAAGTTAATTTTGCATTATCTTTCCTGTAGAAGTACCTGTTCATAAATACCTTAAAGGGCCACAAAACTACAACCTAATCCTAAACTTTCAGCTCAGCCTATGTGGTGAAACACGACGTCGCTAGACACACGAAAGTCCAAACTTGAAGCCCACCCCGAAGAGAAGAGCCTAAAACCAAAGCTTGCTCTACCCATAGGCTCCATAGTAGTTCCTTTTTGGGGTTCATATATAGAATCCTGTAAGGTATTCCCATCCTTTTTGGGGTTCATATATAGACTCCTATAAGGTAACCCCAAAGGAACTACTATGGAGCCTCTGGGTAAACCCTACCAGACTCAAACTCGACACCTGATGCTCCCGAAATTTGCATTCGTAGCCCTTAACCTTAAGTGTAAACGCCTACACCCTGAACCCCTTTCAGATGAACCCTTCAAGGAACCCGCACAATTAGCCTGTACCCTACAGGTTCACTCCCTCTACGCCGGCTACATGGCAAATTCGAGCGCACCACGGCCCTATGTCTGGAGCTCGGGCTTCCCTTAGGATTTAGGGTGTAGGGGTTCAGGTGTTTAGGGTTTAGGGTTTAGGCGTTCAGGTGTTTAGGTGTTTAGGGTTTAGGGGGTTCAGTCAGGCTTTCTATGGCTGTTGGGGCTATGTTACACGGTTTTCTGCAAGTCGTTTAGGTTTGAAAAGGGCCTCTTTCCCGGTGTTTGGGGTTCAGGGTTTCGTTCGGGTTCTGGCCCTTTTGGGGCTTCTCTCTGACCAAGGGGCTGCGGGGAGCCTCACGTAGGATTTAGGAAGCATGAGGTTGCCCTTGGGCGGGTTATGACCTTCCTGCTCAGGCCCTTGGTCCTTTATGTATACCTAGAGGCTCCAAATTAGTTCCTTTTTAGGGTTCATATATAGAATCCTATAAGGTATTCCCAAAAAGGAACTACTATGGAGACTATGGGTAGTTGACTCTGCAGGCAGAGCTTTTAATCTCTCGATTGAATGTGCTTTCTAATTAATGTCCTAAGCTCTCCGATTCAAAACGGGAACCCCAAACCCTGAGGCCCGAAAGCAAAGTCCTGTACTCCGGCCACCCAATTTCGCAACCATGACCCAAAGAACTTTATCCGAACCCAACAAGCCTAAAGAGCACCCTGTAAGCCCCCAAAACCCGTCACCCAATTCGCACCCATGACCCTAAACAGGCAGCTTTATCGGGCTCCGCGGACACGAACCCAACAGGCCTAAACATCACCCTGTAAGCCCCCGAAACCCGAGATGCGCCCCGAATTTGCAAGGATCTTTTCACCTCGAACTGGAGCACCAGCCCCTATGAAATGAACAAGGACAGCCGGTGACCTCTCAAGTGGTCGTTGGTTTTCGATGGATTCATAGGTTATAAGAGTTTAGGGTGGGTCTTCTACATACGTCCGTATCAATATTGCTAAATAGTCTTTCCCAGGCTTTTCTATGGTTGAAAAGAGTGCGGGGGTGTGATATATTGCTTTGGCACAGCATGTGTCCATGTATGAGTCCGGACTTCGTTTTGAAGCCGGAGAGCAGGCAGAGGGTTTAGGGTTAACTTCAGTGCGGCTGTCCAATACCCACCCCTTGGCCCGAAACCCTACACCATAAAACCTTCAAAGCCGTAGGTCCTGAATTCTGTCAAACAGCCTTCGAAGCCTTAGATCTCTAAACCCTGATACCACAATACTAAAGCTTTATGTCTACACCTGCAGCCTTGAAGCCTGACCCGCGGTTGCTGATCATGAGCTGAGGGTTTTGAATGGCAGAGGTAGCGCAGCTTTAGCCATGACTTCGGGCTTAGCAGGGCCTAGACCTTACCTGTAGGATCATGGAACTTATAGGGTTTACATGGGATAACTACCGTTATAAATACCATGTAACCCCAGTTAGGATACTGATAACCATACTTACTAAGTCCCAATCTTCTCCTAGTGGGCCCTGACTATGGGTTTCTTGGCTTCTTGTGGTGGGGGATATGAGGATAGAGGCTGCTGCTGACCCCTCTGGCTCTCCAAGACACGAACAGGACTACGTGATCATGTCCAACTATGCGGCCCTGCTAAACTCAGCACCATCCTGGAAGTGCCGACCTCAGCACTTTCGGGGTTTTTGAGGTTTAGGGTCTTTAGGGTTGGGGGTTTAGGGTCTTTAGGGTTTGGAGGTTAGGGTCTTTAGGGTTTGGAGGTTAGGGTCTTTAGGGTTGGGGGTTAGGGTCTTTAGGGTTTGGGGTTTCGGGTTTCTATGATGCAAATTAAAGGTTTTGGAAGCCGCAGGAACCCGCAGCTCTTAAGCCATGTATACAGCCTAATGCCTATGCGAAAGATGAAGGTTGGTGCCATTGCCGTGGAGAGTTTGTGTTGTACCCGAAAAGAGGCTCATGAAGGATCCCCATTAGACAGTCGTGTTTGTTGGACTACTCGTGGTAGTACTAGCAGGAGAAGCAGGAGCAGCAGCAAAAATAATGATAGTAGCAGGTGGAAGGTAGTGGTTAGTAGCGATTTACTTGGCTGCTGGTAGTTGGTAGTAGGTTCTTTCACGGGCTTGCTTCTGTAGTAGTCCACAGTCAGGAGTTAGCAGAAAGTAGGTAGTAGCCCGTATTCAACAGTCATCTGCTAGTTGGTAGTCACCAGTCGGTGGTTAGTGCGGTAGTCGTAGTTATAGTCGCAGTGGTGATTAACACTCGTCGTAGTCGTACTTCGAGGCATCGTCAGAGTAGAAGTGGCAGTAGCAGTGGCAGTGGCAGTAGCCGTAGCGGTAGCCATAGCAGTAGCAGTAGCGTACAGTAGCAGTGGCAGTTGTTGTTGTCGTTGTCGTTGTTGCTTTTGTTCTGGGTGAGGCAGCAGTAGCGGTAGCCCTGCACAGAATCCCTTGCTGGTCAGGTGCACTAGTGCAGCCGTCGCTGGCGTCGGTATGGGCCCTGATCAGGGTTACCTTGGCCAAGTCAGGTCTAAGAGGGTATTCGGTAGGAGTTTAGGGTTTATGGGGGTTTAGGGTTATATAGCTCCACGAACCGTAATGGGAATGGAATGGAGATATAGCTCCGGCTTGTGGGCAGAGTTCAAGCAAGTTCTCAAAAAGAAGCAGCAATTTTTGGTATTTTTTATGTTCGTTCCCGGCAAACAAGAAGGCTTAATGAAAGCTAAGGCACGAACCGTACATTTAGACGAGGTTTGCTGGGTGGTTGGTAGAAGAATATTGTTTCGAGGGTTTTTTTTTGAGATTATGTCCACATGCGAGGGTGTTTCGATTCCTGTGCTGATGAGGGATCAGGCTGTAGGGCGTTACGTGATTTAGGGCCTGTTAGGGTTTCCTGTATACCCATAGGTTCCATAGTATTTCCTTTTTGGAATTACATTATAGGATTTTATATATGAACCCAAAAAGGAACTACTATGGAGCCTATGGGTACAAGCCAGGTTTTGTGGGGATCGCCCTAAGCTCTTGGGTCACCCGGCGTGGATGTACACAATTTCGGGCTCACAGACAAGCACTTCTGGATTCAAGCCTTCAGGCCTGGGAGTGGAGTCTCAACAGATTGGTTCATGTTTGTTTCCCTACTAAGCCCTAAGCCTCGAAAGACTTCTTGCAAAACGTTCTTCAGATCTTCGAGAAGATTACGCTCGTGTGCACCACTTCCCAGATCCCACTGCAGCAGCATAGGAGCCTCAAGGAACAGTGACCTCAGCAGACAAGCTAAACCTTCAACCACAGACAGCCCGAAGACAATGCCAATGCGCTAAAGTGGCTGGATGCAGGATTTCCTTCCGACTGCGGCAGCGAGTACGGAAGCTTTGGGGAAGCGGCTACGATTTGGAAGGCCGGACGACAAGCCCCGCAAGCTTTTAGTCCCCGAAGAGCATTTCGAATTCAGGGATTTGGAGTTTACCCATGTTTACCCTAAGGCCCCATAGTAGTTCCTTTTTGGGGCTCATATATAGAATCCTATAAGGTAATTCCCCAAAGGGACGACTTTGGGGCCTCTGGGTAGTGTCAGGGTCAGGGATTCAAAGTTTTGTAGAGCTTCGGGCCGGCTCCCAAGACGCTTTAGGGTGCGTCGAGGAGCCCCGCGATGTGATACGGTGGATGATATAAATCCTGATAAGGACCCTAAACTATGGGAATTTTGGTATATTCCTTATTATGGGTAGTGCAGGGTTTATATCATCAACAGTATCGGAGCCTCACAAGCCTAAGGAATGCGTACATATACATAGTCTGGAGCTTGAGTGATGCAAAACCTCGTACTCCGATCCTGAAGTCTCTAGTGTAGACACCTGGTGCACACCTCCCTCTTTCTTGATGGGCTCAAATAAGCCTTATGATAGAGGATTCTGCAAGCGCGCATTACCATCCCTCCTCAGGAACATGATGTCCCTGCCCTACGCAAAGAACCGCCAAGCCGTAAGCCGCCGACTCCTGAACCCCAAACGCCCCAGAAACGAAGCCCTAAAGTTCTAATTAGTCCTCAAGCCCTACGAGCCTTTAAAGGAGCCCTGAAACTCTGGAAGGATTGGTTCGCCCTTCCTGGCAATAGCTCCCAGGCCGGCGGCGGGACACGGTCAAGGGCAGAACATTTATATGTATATTATATATATATATATATATACATATATATGTATAACACATACATAAAAATATATATATATATATATATATATATACATACATACATACACATTAAGTCCTAGTAGGCCCTAAGATTATTTAAGACCGAACGAAGGTATATTCCTTAATTAAGGGATTTTGGAATGTCTGCGAGCATCCCGTCCCCCGAGCCCTGCCTGAAGGGCTACATGAGCACAGCAAGGATTTAGGGCTTTGGGGCTTGAGGGCTTTAGGGTTTGGGGTTGAATGTTTTAGGGTTCAGGGTGTAGGGCTCAGGTTTCAAAGGGTGGAGGGTTAGGTGAGTCTGAACTCCTGATTTCGGGTCTTTACGCCTAGAAGACTTTCAGCACGTATACAGCAGGCAACCTGTGGCTGGGACTCCATAATCGGATACTAGATAGATAGCTGGGCTTCTGGAGCAAAGGGCGTTTACAGTACAGAGCAAAGACTTGTGTCAGCTTCTTGACCGTAGGCCCAAAAGAAAAAGCCTAAGCACTAAAGCCCAAGGCGGAATACCTAAACCCCGAACCAACATACATAGACTATCCTAGGCTCCGAGACCTAACGATTTCGAAGTTCAAAATCCAGAAACGCAGGATCTCCAAGGCGTCTCCTTTGGCGCTGCCTTGGAGGCCTTTTCAGTTGGGGGTATAGGGGTTAGGGTTTTTCTGCTATGTAGTATAGGATCCCTGGGTTTGAGGGTGTTAGGGCTAGCACTTTGATGGTCTCAGGGCATGCTTAAAGGCTCATGGGACTTTGTAACTAAGTTTATTGGTAGGGTTTCTGTACTTACAACCATGCTTACTAAGTCCAATGATCCTCCAAGTAGAGTGTTGGGCCACTCTTGAACCCAGGGTGGTCAGAGGATGTCATCGAAACTTGAGAGGTCTGGGTTGGGACTGACGAAGCGGCTTGTTCGGTTCAGCAGGCCCGTGAAACCTAACTAAGCCCATGCACCCTGGAACTTCAATCCCCCCCGAAACCCCAGAAGCTCTCAACCCTCAGCCCCGAAACTAAACTCGAGAAAATCCTCCGTGCAGCTTTATCGTGCATTGCCATGCTAGTCTGAAAGAGCACAGCAGCCTGCGTGACTGCCCGGTACGTCGGAACAAGCTCACAGTAGCAATCTTTGTGAGCCACCGTTAATATTGGGGCATTAAAGTCTTTGGAAGCCCTGCCTGGAACCCGAAAGAACCTGCCTTTGTAGGGCTCCTTACTATGATTTCCGCATATCAATCCTTAAAAAGGTAGGTTATTTGGGGATAGGGCAAGCAATGGTTGTGCACGAGGCAGACTAATCCGCAGACCGAGTCCCATACAACCAGATCATACAGTAAGAGCCCAAAAGTTGGAACCCGTAATGTACAGGGAATCCCAGCACTATTTGGCCTTAATCCGGTTTCCAACTTTATGGAGTTTTCTGTAGTTACGGCACTCCTTGCAACGCTCCCATTCTGTACAATCATGGCCAAAGTATACAGCACTCCATACAACGCTCCCATCGTGATGAGTCTCTAGCCCAAGGTATGTGCCCGTTCCAAGGAAAGCCTAGAAGCCTCTGAGATCCACATGCAACTCAAGCCCTCACGAACAGATCCTGCAAAGTCAAAACCTCCGAAAGACAAGCTGCGAAGCCTTAAATCCCAAACCCAGAAAACCCAAAACCAACCTGGACAGCCACGGAGCCCCTGCAAGCCATGCCACAAATCGTGGTTCAGCCTTATTCTGCAAGCCTTAACTACAGTACTTTTGTAAGAACCTGCCCATGATGCCCGATCCAAAACCTTCTCACAATCACGTGAAGTTTCAGAGGAGACGGGGAGGGACCCTCTATGGCACTGAATCTTAGGAACCCTGGTCAGGGGAAGATGGAGAACTCCTAAACTCCACACTCTGCTTACCGAATTCTGAATCCTCCCCAGCCGAAGCCCTCAGCCGTTTATTTTCGTTGCCAGGTCTTCAGCGGAACGCGCTGCCCTGTGCAGCAGCAGGCATCCCACAGCGATGTTCCCCATTCATGGATTGGGGCATGCGGTGGAGAGTTAAGAGCATCATCGTTGCTTTTTGAGATTACCGTATGGGATTCTATATATGAACCCCAAAAAGGAACTACTTTGGAGCCTCTTGGTATAACCTATAACTCTTAGAGACACTGTAAGTATGGCGCAGAGTGAGTAGCGGGTATAGCCCAGGGGCAAGTCGAAACCCGACTGATGCAAATGTGTCTCTTGCTGAGAATCTCACTAAAACCCCGAGCCGTTAACCCTTTAACCCTAAACCAAACCCCAAATGGGTGGTTGTCAATATTAGGGTCCCTTTTGGGGTCCTCATTATACTACGGCACCTAAGATGTAGCGTACCCAAAAAGGGACCAACATTTTGACAACCACTCTAAAATCCATGTTCAGTCCCGGAACCCCGAGCCGCCAAGCCCTTAACCCTACAACCCTAAACTACCCAGAGGACCAAGAGTAGTTCCTTTTTGGGATTATACCTCGTAACATTCTCAATATGAACCCCAAAAAGGAACTACTTTGGGGCCTTAGGGGTAATTAAGCCCTCAATCCCCCGAAAACCCTGAGACCTTCAACCTCACTGTCGCAAGCTCCCAACCTCAACTCAGCTTCAGGCGGACATCGAAGATTTGGCTGCCGGACGGAAGCGCTCTCAGGAACCGTTCGGGCCCGAGATTCTGCACACGTTAGGCGGCTTTCTCAAAATGAGGGTTTAACTGGCTTGCGTCCTTGTGCTCTACTCTAATTTCTGAAACCCCGACAATTTTGGGGGTTCCTTGTTAATTATAACTATAGTCGAGTGGGCCCCAAAGCCCTATTCTAACTATTCGGGCCCTAGAGTACGTCCTAAACCCCGAGACATTACCCGGCCAAGCTGGTCGAAGACATGTCTCAGGGTTTAGGGTTTTAGTGCCTTCCTCAAGCTGACTTGACTTGAACATGTATGGTAGGGTTTCCTGGTGGCAGGGTTTAAGCTTGGGATTTAGAGTTCAGGCTTTAGCCATTTTCGGCTTCATGCTCCCACGGACATAGGGCACTTCAAAACCGCGATGCCGGACTCCGGTGACACGACACACGGCTTTTACCTAATACACAAAGACCCCAAAGCCTACCTATAGTCTCCACTTTTTAGCTTCACCATGTTTTGTATTTAGGATCCTTCAAGGTGACACCAAAAAAGGGTTTGCCATGGAGACTAAACACAGGCCCATTCTCAAACTTTCAACCAAGTCCTGGGGGGCTCCAATGCGCCCAAATCTCGAGCCCTAAACCAAGGGTTTAGGGGTTTAAGGGTTTCAGGGTTTAGGGGATTAGAGTTTAAGGGATTAGGGTTTAGGGAACCCTAAACCCTAAATCTTCAGCCCGCAGCTTCCGTTACATCTTCAACTCTGATGCCCTTAGGTCGGGGAGAGATGTGTGCACCTGGCATGTCCGGGGAAGGAGGATTCCGGGACGTTCAGGGTTTAGGGGTTAGGGGTTTAGGGGTTTAGGGTTTAGGGTTTAGTTGTTTTAAACAAGTGGAGGCCTGCCAGACTGCCGAGGCCACGCAATTAGTATGAAGGTTCTGTTAAAAACCTTTCCGCATGTTTAAAGACCACAGGTTCACCATGATAGTAGACCAAGCCGCCCGGGCTTGATAAACTATCCGTTCAGATATTTTAAACTTCGCACGTTCAAAGAACCGCCACCGTCACTGGAGGATTTGGGTTATTTGTAGAAGTGGGGATTCCCGGGGTTCACGACTGATCAGGTTTAGGGCCCAGTTACGGTTCTTGTAGTCACAACGCCTACATAGTACGAGTGTTTGAAGATGTGTCGAAGCCTATTGCTATTTGTGCATCAAACCTGGAGTTTCAGAACCAAGCGATTTCAAGCGCAATTTTTCAGGAGAAAGTGTGCACTCGAGGCCCTCTAAACCCTAAAGCCCAAACAGCTTACCCGTCAAAGCATACGAAGCCGAAAGCCCTGAGCCCGAAACTAAGCCAAAAGCAAAGCAGCCCCTATGCTGACCCGCAAGGGCTGGAGCCCTTATGGTCCTAAATTTAGTGTATATTAGAGGGTAGTTGGTGGGGTCTAGGTAGACTCCTCGGTTCGGGTACAGTAGGACCTTGAGCCCTGAATCAATTGATTGGGTAGATTCCTAACTCAGGGTCCTGTCTTGTCCCGAAAGTGTACGGCACTTTCGGAATGAGGGCCCCCAAGAGACGCTAATTTAGACAACCACCCATGTGCTATAGTTCTATCATGCTACCAGGAACCGTTAACTGTTACACGCTAACTACTGGGCGAGTTCAGGGTTGATATATCATCAGTGAACATCCAGAGTATTGAGTGTGCTTTTTTGTGTTATGCTCTCAGTCACCAAGCCTAAGGCGTCATGCACCTGTATAGTATACACTTAGGTCCACGACTTAGGCCTTACAGTACTAGGAACCCCCTTAAGGCCTAAGTACATACTATATGGGTACATGGAGCCTTAGGGTAAGTTGAGGCATTCCATCCGCGTTGAAGCGGCTCAGAGTTTTTCACGGGTTGCCTAGGTTTGCTGCTGTGCCACACAGCTTTTGTTACTGGCGAAGTTTGTGTCTATTGTCCTAAACCGTAAACCCTAGAATCTAGAATTTATAAGGCCGCGGCGGTCACAAATGTTCAAAGCCCAAATCTCGGAACCAGCCGACAGGAGTCGAGCGAGCGACCGACAGAGAGAGAGAGAGAGAGTGTGTGTGGAAGAACTGGAAGAAGAGAGAGTGGAAAGAAGCCACAGAAGCACGAATTGATTTTGGGAAGCACGAATGGATTTTGGGTTTCGGGGTTTAGGGGTGTTGCAGGAGTTTGTTCTTGCCCGGGACAATTCTCAGTTGGGTTGCAGTCGAGGGGAAAGAACTCCAATCTTTGTCAAGAGGGTAACCCAGACTAGAGACGGCTGCCAGGTGGCTTGCGATCCGCCTCTCTGTGGCAAGCAGCGCAGTATGGGATGCCGAGCGCACAGGGGTAAATTGATCCTTCTGGCAACTGGTTGGATGGGCCAAGCACTGTCAACTGTCAACAGTAGTTACCCTATATTGCAGGAATAATTCAGCTACTGGTGTATTCCTTATCGATACGACAGGATTCTGTCCATCGTCAGCATCCCGCCCCGCCCAACTTGCCTTTGGTTAGTAGGGAATGGAAGAATGGTAGTAATAGTAGTTATAAAGTGTACCCCATTCTTCCATTCCTTACTAACCAAATAAAGGTGAGCCCAAGGCTACTTTTCCCCTAATATCGATTATACGTATATATAGTTACCCTACTTATAACTGAACCTCCAAGCAAGGCTACTTTTCTTGCACCTTTGGGGGTGCGCTTTGTGTGGTCATCTTCGTGATCATCCGCTGGAAGAGTGCGGCCGGGCACCCTGGTGAGTAGGGCCCCTTTAAACGGATCTCTAGGGCTCCTTGGAGGGTTTCTTTAGGGTCTTGGGTTCAAGGGATTGGGCTTTAGGGTTTAGGGTTTAAGGGTTTGGGCTTTAGGGTTTAGGGTTTCGGGTTCAAGGGTTTGGGCTTTAGGGGTTTTTCGAAAATTGAACAAGTTGCCGTTATACTGAGATGCAACAGACAATATTCCCATTCCCTGCCTTTGAGGAATGCCAAACCGAAATCAGACCTCGACAAAGTTGGTATTCTTGATCCCCCGGTCCTGCAGAAAAGCAGTGCATGCATGCTTCTGGAAGTCGTGCCAGCATGGTTCAGGTTCCCAGACCCTCCATCTACCCTCTACCAGACCCTAAATGCCCATTAGTTGGGGCCATATACCCCTATTTGAGGGTACAAGCCCAAAGGGTCCTATGTACTGTTATGGGGGGTACTTCCCTAAGTCATAATAGTACTTCCCAATATGGAAAGCCTACATTCTACTATATCGGCACATAGTACCCTTTGGGAAGGAGGGTCCTGGTTCAATCGGAGTCTTGATCTGCAGCATGCCTAAGTCCCAGGTCCCTGTGGTTGCTGCCCGGGTTGAGGGTTTGGGTGAGTCCTTGCTTCCGAACTAAGCTTCAAGCCTATTCACCCGTAAGCTCGATTAGGGCTTAAGCCAAACCACAAGACAAAACAAACCAATATGGGAGTTTCCAAAAACGGGGGACCCTAATGTAGTACCCTAAATCCCTGAATAGTAGGATCCTTATTATAAGGATCCCAAGACAAGGTACCCCTAACTTTCGGAAACTCCCATATTGAACCATGAGCCCATCTCTTTGCCTTGAACCCCTAGACCAGACTTCGAAGGACAAACCCAAGATAGCCCCCTGAATCCCGAATTCGCAGCCGTAAGTCCTAAATCCGAAAGCCATAAAGAGTCGCTCTAAAGCCTTCAGAAATCACTTTGAAACCCACATGCCTTTGCAATCTGTAGCCCTGAAGAGACCCTTGCTTCATATCTTGACTAGGTTACTGGGTAGCACCCTTTTGCACTTTTTCGTTCTGGGGTCCCTTATTCAAAGTGAATATTAGGAAAAAGGGAACCCGGGTACCCTTACTACTGTTGATGATATAAATCCTGCATTACCTTGACCCTAGACTATGGGAATTCTGGTGTATTCCTTATTATGGGTAATGCAGGAATTATATCATCAACCGTAGCAAGGGGCTACTCAGGAGCCTAGTTTCAATTGGGAAAAGGAGGGACCCTTAATGCGGACCCCTACCCTACAATGGGGCTATATACTGGGTATATAATGGCTATATTATGGGTATATACCGAGGGGTTCTTATTGGGGGTCCCTCCTCTTACCCTTTGATAGTTGAATCTCCAGAGCCAAAGTTCGGTCCACAGCCTCGCCAGGAGGTGACCTTCAGCATTGAACATTCCGTGGAGGAGGTACCGAATACCCATAGGCTCCATATTAGTTCCTTTTCGGGGTTACCTTATGGGATTCTATAAATGAACCCCCAAAAAGGACCTACCTTGGAGCCTCTAGGTAATGTGTCTGGGTCTTCCGGGTGTTAAGGTCTTGGGTGGCTCGACTTTGGTAGAACGGGCTTCAGGGTTGAAGGCCTTTGCCGGTGTTTGTCTTCGATACTATGACGTTGAACGGCTCGTGCACTCACCATCGTGGCTAGTCCTCACAGTGGCGGCTCGGTAGCAACACGGTCGGCTGATCAGAGAATGTTGCAGGCTTGCGAACCAATGGTCAAGCATCCGTCCATAAAGGCTTGGTTCAAAGTACGTCCAGAAATAAAACAGTGCAGGTGTCGCCCATCCGCTGGAGCCGTTGGGCTTGCCGGCCCAGGGGGATTGATGTTTTAGATTTCAGGTCTTAGGGTGAGGCCGTGTAAACTCGAGTCAATCAACATATTGTTGCTTGGGATTTCCTTCGGTTGCTTGCAGGATATGAGGATACTTGTGCTACATATTTTCAGGCATTTATCGTGAACTTAGGAACCCTACGGTCGGGTGTTGCGGCCGCAGAGTTTCAGGGCTCGCGGTTTATTGGGATTTGACTCCCAGGATCTTGGGCATCGGGGATACCCAGTCGTTACGGGGATACCAGACTGAACTGAGCTTCAGTTCAGCTTGTCAGTTCTGTCATTAGGGACCCAAAAAGCACATAAGCATAAGCATTTTATGGGGATATCCCTACCTTATTGGGCTTCATGATAAGGGGATTTATACGGGGATATCCCTACCATAAATTTTGCTTAAGTGCTTTTTTGGGGCCCTATGTTAGAGGGGCCGGTACTCTGGATCAGGGTCCGAGCTTGATGGTTTGTATGTAGGAGCGAATACTTCTCGACGGATAGAGGACGGGATCTTAACGCAAACCTCTTTGCTGTCGTGCGCTCAGACTTGCCTTGGGTTCGATGATCTTGGTGCTCACTTTGGCTTGATCTTTGACTGAGCTCGAAGTCCAAACTCTTCAAGCAGTACTGAGTTGGTAAAGGACGCTTGGCTGATTAACAAAATGGTTGCTTCATTCATGGTTCCCAAACACCGCTACACTGGAACAACTCCTCAAAACCTACATCTAGTTACTTCAGCCATAGTCTTCTATGCTACCCCGTACAGTTCGAGGATAGTGCCTGGAGGAGCTTTCAGGGACTTCGAAGAATTATCTTATGGGGGGTTGACTGACAAACCTGCAGGGATGTGGAGGCTGGAGTAGACTCGGATTTAGGATTCTAGATTTAGGGTTTGTAGGTTTAGGATGATGTGTAGACTTGGGCACGGATCCTGCAGCCGGCTTATTCGGTTTTGACTTGGCGATTTGCAAATTAAGCTTAAGGCTTCCGGGGTTGTTTCTAGATTCTGTGGCCCCGACACGTCTGAAAGAAAAGCACGACGAGGTGCTTGGTTTGCGCGACTTCCGGCTAAGGACGTGGAGTCAATCTGGCTTCTGCAGGGTTCAGAGTTATGTGGGTTCTAAGCAAGTACATAGCCTAACTAGACCGTGAACAGTCTGCACGAGAGCGGCATTTAACCCCGCGAAAACGCTTCTTGTTTGTTTTACGCGAGGCTTCGGCGGCTGGATTTGGCCGATCTACATGTATGTTTGCTTGTTCAGTAGTTTTTTCCGTAACTGATTACCTAAGCCCTTCGACTGAAAATGCGAACTTGTTAAGGGATTTGTTTTCAGGTAGGGACCATACTATTTACTACAGATCCCGAATATATAGTAACTCGATTGAAATCCTTTCCCTTAACACGAACCGAGATACCTAAACCCTAAACCGACTTGCACCACCGGTTGCTATCGGTTGTGAGGACTACGGAGGAGAAGCAGCTTTGGGGCCAGTGCGCACCTTAGTTTCCGAGGTGTCAGGGTTTACAGCGAACCCCAGAGACTTGGAACATGGGTTTAGGAGGCGATTAGTGCTAGGAAACCCTTGCAGTAGAAGCCCAAAAGTTGGAAACCTCATAGCCTCAATCCTTAAGGGTAATGTATGCGGAATCCCAGCACTATTTGGCCTTAACCCGGTTTCCAACTTTATGCAGTTTACTATATAGTTTAGCTTATAAGGGCATGAGGAGAATGATGTTCCAACTTTCAGGCTACTACTGTAGCGTTTGGGGAAGTGCCACATGATTTGGCAGGAAACCGGTCTACATGGTTTCGGGTCGAAGGATTTTGGGTTGAGGTCTTTGGGACTATCTATCTATCTGTATGTGTATATATATATATGTAGGTTAGTTATTGCTCCATGCTGAAGGTTTTTGAGGTCTTTCATCCTGTGGTGGTAGACCGGTGTATGTGTGTATACATATATATATATATATATACTTATATTTATTCGTTGACTGTGCGCTCAGTAGGCTTGAACTACTTTCGTAGGGAGGGTGCCGTTTTTTTTCTGAATGCTGGCACTATTCTGCGATGGTTGCAATGTTACGTGGGTCAGGTAGTGGGCATGCAGTGTGTGGTGTTCAGTGTGCGGCCTTTCTGAGGGCATTGGCCAACTTGCTCCGCGCGGAGTATGAGGCAGAGACACATGCGGAACGTCCAGCTGGCTCATTACGGCAGTACCTAAGCAAATCAACGGGGTACAGCGTGAAGTAGTTCCAGCCCTATGCCTTAGACCTGGGTGGTTGTTAAAATTGTGGTTCCTTTTTGGGTCCTTAATTAAATACGGCACCTATTATTTAAGGTACCCCCAAAAGGGACCCTAATTTTGACAACCACCCACGTAAACCCTAAACTCGATAAGTGAGATTTCGGAAGATCCATCTGAAACTTCAGCTTCGTGTCAGGGTAGGACCAAGGAATTCAGAAATCTTGGACATGTGTTCACCCTACTGCACCCCCGAACCTGGGCTGTAATTTGGGGTTTGGGGGTTGAAATATCCGACTCCATATATCCGAGACCACAGCTTTGAAGGATTGGGTTTGCCTCTTAGTTACCCTGAAGACACTCACCCCCAATAAACCACAGAGCCCCTAGCCCGATCGGCACACAGAATCCTCGAACTCTAAGAGTGACCAAGCCGAAGGCCCTCAAACTCGAAGGCAGAACCGACAACCCCAAACCCTTACGAAAACACACACCTCAGCTTTGCAACGGCTTCTGAAACCTAAACCTACACCCTCAAACCCTTAAGTATCATAACCCCCATTTAGGGTCCCAATTAGGGTACTTACAAGTCTACTTACTACCTACTTACGAAGTCCCCCGACCCTCCAAGTATGCACTAAAGTCTGCGAAGAGAAAATGCCAGGGGAAGGAGCGAAGAAGGGATGGCAGCGGTGGCTGGTGACCTTCAAGCGCGTCATTGGCCGGGCACCGAGATCTGTGAAACAGGATGTCGGCTTCCCCACGGATCCGAGTACCGAGTAAACACATAATATGCTCACAGCCAGATTCAGAAATCACCTTAATGACACTATCCCACTGTTGAGTAAACAATGATCACACCCTGTTTCTTCGTAGTGGGATCTGCCTTACGTTCGACTGGAGGGCTCAATATATGATACGTTTAGACGGACCTTGTTTGTTGCTTGCCCGCGTAACGGTGTTCATTTTCATTCATGTGAGGGGACAGAAGCGGCTAGCGAGACTGCAACAGGAGACCGAAATGGGTGCCATCATGTCTTTGCATTTCGTGCTGTCGTCCTCCATCATCCCTTAAACCTTAATCCCTGAACCCTAAACCCCATGGAAAAAGGCGCTACTTTGAACATCACCATCATCTTTGGATCTTGGGCCCGGCACTGATGCCCGGGTTCCTTTCAGGGTTTCCTTCAAGGGTTACTGGCTGCACATGTTACGTTAACTTATCCTTCCTCAGGCCTCCGAGGATTTTGGACTCAGGGCTCAGTGGGTTGAGGGTTGAAGACTTTGTGTTGAAGGTTAATGCTTTGCTGTTTACCCATAGGCTCCATAGTAGTTCCTTTTTGGGATTACCTTATAGGATTCTATATATGAGCCCCGAAAAGGAACTACTTTTGGAGCCTCTATAGGTAAAGATTTGGATTGGGTGCTAGGGGGTTTGGGGTTTGGGGCTCTCGGGGCGGGGATTCGACGTGGAGGATTACCGAAAGGGAACTCCAGAAAGTGGGAATATGGATTAATGGTAGGATCCCTTATATAATTTACCTTAAGGGGGTTACGATAATGATATTCCAACTTTCCGGCTTCTACTGTATCGGCCCGGTAGTTAACTTGAATGGTTTGGGGTCCGGTCTTGATGCTGGGCTTGGATAGGAAGGTTTGTGAAAGGGGTTGAACTTCTAATGCCCATGGCTACTTAATCAGTTGAGGGAGATGATGTAGAGGTTTGTCGTATGTAGTCTTGGCTTTGTATCTTTATTTGGTATGCATCCTTCCCCCCGCTTCCTGAGTCAAAAGAGTTCTCAGCCTCCTTGGCTTTGAGCTTTGCAGAGGCTTCGGGTTCACGATGGTCCACGTGTTTAGGGCATATTCGAAGCTCGGGGGAGAAGGACCGTGAGGAAGAGCATGCAGACAATGCAGAGCAATGCTACAGCACCTCCATGAATTTCCGGGTTGTCATGGGCCCTGCTTGTTTTAGCCAAAGCCTAGACTCCAAACCCTGTCCATGACTTCCGCATCCCCATCTGCATGCAACCTGACATCACGGAGCCTGGGTGTGGTGTCTCAGAGCTTGGTTCGAGGAGTTCGGCTTTAAACTGAAGGTTTAGCGGCTTAGCGTTTCGGGGGGTTCGGAGCGTGGAAGTTGAGCTCGTAGTCTCGTAGTGTCTGTCATGTACGTAGCACAAGATGACAACATAGCGTGGCCATACTTCGGCATTTGTAAATGCAATTCCGCAGCGCACCATGTTCCTGGTCGTTCTCGTTGGGAAAAGCCGGGGCTTTTGTTCGAGAACACAGTTTATGCTACCGGATCACACTAAGGCTACGGCAAGAAGCATAACTTCTTTAAGTATCATGGCAGCCTGAAATCCCTGACTTGAGCCCAATGCCTGCGCATCCCTGAACCCTAAACCGGTAAACTTAAACTAGACGAAAAGTCTTCATCAACACTTGGCTGTTGAAGGTGGCCATCGCCTACAGTTTCGTGGAGCAGACCACCATCCAGTCCTTTCTAAACTCCCTGACTCAGCAGGCAGAGTGCGCATTTCTAGGTGCAGAAGCATAAAATGCCAGAGGGTTTAGGGTCTATGCTGTAGGGCTTTCGGTTTTAGGCCGTTGGCTGATTTTGGGGGGTTCCAGACGTTTAGGGTACCTTGCCCAAGGGTCGCTGTAAGAAGGATCTTATGATTTGAGGTTCTACATAAGGGTCCCTGATTTTGTGAAAGTCGCATCTCAGAACCCTAAGAACCCCCCAAAACCCTGAACCTCAAAACTCTGCTATAGGCGCCTTGGTAATTACCTATACTATTTTGGGGGGTTCCTTAGTATGATGATAGTATACTGGGTCCCAAAGCCCTGTTCTAATTATTAAGGCCCCAACATTACGTTCCTGGCCAGTACCCGCGCCCCAGATGCAGGTGCTTGGCATGTTAATTCTGTTTTCCAGGGCTTAGGATTCAAGGGATTCAGGGTGTCCGGTCAGGTCGTAGGGTGTTTCCTTAGTCAAGGTTAGCTAGATATACCCGAAGGGTCCTCTGTACCGATATAGTAGAACGTAGGGTTTCTATTTATATATTAGGAATTACTATATTATGACTTAGGGAAGTAATCCCCATAACAGTACATAGGACCCTTTGGGATACATACATGCAGGAGCCCCTGCGCAGTGTCCT
The DNA here is from genome assembly GCA_905221615.1 of Symbiodinium sp. CCMP2592. Classification (NCBI taxonomy): domain Eukaryota; class Dinophyceae; order Suessiales; family Symbiodiniaceae; genus Symbiodinium; species Symbiodinium sp. CCMP2592. The sequence continues at coordinate 809,591 of CAJNDT010000558.1, read as the reverse complement.
TGCCACCATTGGCGCCTTCGCGCCTGGATCTCGGACTTCGGACCCGCACGGTCTCGGGCTCGAGATAGTAATTGTTTGGCAGGGTTTAGTTTTTTGTTGTTTTGGTTTTTGGGTCAAGGGTTAGGGTGTTGGTCTTGCTGGATCCGAAAATATATACGCCTCTGAGACTGATTCGATTGTGGGCCTTTTGAAAGTCAAACTCCCAAGTTATGACGGATACTGGCCCAGACTGTAGACACTCCTCTCTGTTGCAGAGACCGATTTCCCGAACCTACAAGCCGAACGTGCAACGCTAAAGCCCACCATAATAAGATACATCTTTGGACCTTATATATATATATATATATATATATATATATAGTAGTCAGCCCAAAGCCTCCTCTGCCCAGGCCCAACTTGGTCATTGCTGCTGCAGGCTTGGGCAACCGAGGGTTCCTCCCTGCTGGTAATGAAAACTACAGGGGCCGCTATTAATTAAGGCGTTTTAGGATACCCTGTAAAAAGCTTACTTTTTTTGGACTCCCATGGACCATAACGGAGCCCGACCATACTGTTGCTAATCACTCAGCCCCAAGATTCGGATCTTTGTCTTGATGGCCTTAAAGCCCTAAAGCCTGGCTAGGAGAGGAGTTTAGGTTTGTGTGTGTGTGTGTGTGTGTCTGTGACTCACCATTCCTAAACTCTGAACCCAACACCCATAGCTCAGTTTTCTCTGAAGGCTCAGGCTTTTAGGACCCGAGCGAGCGCCTTCGCGCTTGAGAGATAGGGTACCCCAGACTTACATGAGGAGATTTGAATAGGACACAGCCCTACCCATAGGCTCCATAGTAGTTCCTTTATGAGATTACCTTATAGGATTCTATATATGAAACCCGAAAAGGAACTACTTTGGAGCCTCTTGGTAGTCCTGTGTTCTACAGGATTTCGGGGTTTCGATCGCTGAGCTGAAGAGCGCGGAAGTTTGGGGGAGAGCTTGGGGAGCGTGAGTTGAGGTATCGATAGGATGTAGGGTGTAGCTTTTGAACTTTGTTGTGCTACGGGTCTTAGGTCAGAAGGGTTAGGGTTCGGACATCTAGGCTTTAGACGAGGGTTCGGGGTTTAGGGGGTGCGGGCGATGAACTGTAGGTGAAATTTGAGCTTCGGGCTTCAAGCGTTTTGGGTTTTAAGTCGACACCCAGTTTCAGAAGTTGTGTTGTCGTGCGTTGAACTCTTCATCCACGGAATTTGCTTGCTGTTATTTGATGTAGGAATGTGTATACAGGGACAGCACATGCTGTCGAAGTTTACAGATACAGACATCTGGCTGTATGCATCCCAACCGGTGTGCATGCTTAATCGATCAATTGCATATGTTTTATGAGCATGTGTATTCAGTATAGCTGTTCAGGTAACGTTTACCTAGACAGGTAGATTACATGAGTGTCCTGATGAACAACACAACTATGTAAAGCGGCAACTGCATATGCAGGAAGAGCTGTAATAATCCAGACATTCATGTACGTACCTGCATGGCTGCAAGCATATGTGCAGGCATCCACAAACACTTGCAAGCATGGATATACGGGCAGATGTCGGTACATCGACATGGCCTTTCGGCATGCATGCATCCCATACGTTCCTTGCCAAGGCATAAGCTAGAATATACTCCCTAAAACGCCCATGTGCACACAGAGAGATTCCCAAAAGAGAGGCGGGAGGAAGAGAGAGAGAGAGAGAGAGAGAGAGAGAGAGAGAGAGAGAGAGAGAGAGCGAGAGAGACAGGAAGCCGCCGGTAACAAGCATCATCTTACCTTGGGTTTGTAGGGAATGGAGGAATGGGGTATAATTATAAACTACTATTACTAGCATTCTTCCATTCCCTACTAACCAAAGGCAAGATATAGGATTCTGAAGGCGCCTATATTATAGTACCCTTATAGATCCCTTATAGTAACCCCTATAGACTCCTTTATAAGGCCAGTTATGGCAACTCATATTGCAAAGCACGAGGTCAGGTGCTACCTTTCATGACCAAGACGCTGACCGACTTCGAGGCCTGTGTCTTGAGGGCTATGGGTATCTAGGTAGGGCTTTGGGGCATTTTGTATTTTCCCTTATTGGGCTTAAGAGGGTTTTATTTACTAATATTTCTCAATAGCTTTAAAAGCCCCACCTGGGTATCCACAGAACCCTTTATAGTGTTGGGTTATAAGGTGATGGGGTTTAGGTTTAGGGCTTTAGTGTTTAGGGGTTTAGGGCTTTAGGGTTTGGGATTTAGGGGTTTAGGGCTTTAGGGTTTAGGGTTTAGGGTTTAGGGTTTAGGGGTTTAGGGATTTAGGGTTTGGGGTTTAGGGGTTTAGGGATTTAGGGTTTAGGGTTTAGGGTAGTGTTTGGGGTTTTTCGGTGTCAGTACGGCCTTCCTCAAGCTCAGGGTTTTCATGCGTTCAAGCATCGGCGGTTGTGCATTAATACTTGGAGGATCATGGGACTTAGTAAGGTTCCTTAAAGGGCTCCTTAAAGGGATCTATAGGGTTCCTTACAAGGGGATCTATAGGGTTTAGGGTTTACTTGGAGGATCATGCGACTTAGTAAGTAAGGTTATAAGTAAGTAACTTAGCGGGGTTGTAAGTAGTTATATATAGTTACCCTAATAATAACCTTAGTTACTAAGTCCCATGGTCCTTTAAGTAATTACATACATAGGGTGTTGGGTCTAGATGTCACGCCTAACGGTTTCAGACTTCCCGGGTTTCGGCCTTCAGTCTTGCGAAGTCTTGGTTTAAACTCGCAACTTTCAGGTGAGGCTTTCATAAGATTCATGGCTGATCCTGGAGTGTAGAGCACATCATCGAATCTTCACGAACAGCCCCGGTCTTGGAAGCCAAACCCTTCAGATTTCTAGAACCTAAACCCTTAATCCCAAACTCTCAAGATCCCTATAGACTCTAGACCCGAAGGCCTAAATCCCAGACCCCTACTCTAAAGATCCCTACCCTAAACCCTAAACCCTAAACCCTCCCTAATTCCTACACCCTAATCTCAGGCTCCTGCACCCGCGCAGTCAGATCCCAAACCTTGGCCCCCAAAGCCCGAACCCCTCAACCAGAAAGCCCATGACCCCTTTCGGAGCCTTAGGGTAAACCCTCAATGCCCAGCTCTTGAGATCCCTAGACCCCATAAGCCCTAAATCCCGAACTCTTATTCTTAAGATCCCGAAACCCTACACCCTAAACCCTATAAATCCCAAACCCTCTTGAGATCCCTGAGCCGTCAAGCCTTGAGAGGCCTGGGAGCCTGCTGCCCGGGCGCGGCACAACCTTTGGCGTCTCTTTTTCGGCAAGGCGTGGACCTGCTAAGGCTCCATGTACAGTACTTCCACGTTCCCTAAGGGTTCGTTTAGGGGATCTACAGGTTCCCTTAAAGGGTTCTGTGAGGGTTACGGGTTCCTTTGAGGGTTCCATAAGGCTTTCTTTGAGGGTTCTAGAGCGTTTTGGGCTTAAGACTCCATGTACCATACTCAGGCCTCAAGGGTCCTCATGTAGGTGCTTTAGTATATACCATATAATATGTACATGGGGCCATCGAGGGGCAAGGAGCAGAGCTTAGTAAGACAACATGTTCTATGCTGCTGAACCCTAAGTCCGCTGAACCCTGAACCTTGCGTTCGAACTCTCGCAAGTACACGTTCCGTGGAAATCTTCGGGGGCACTGGGGTACGGCCTCCCAGTGCAAGGTTTTAAGGGTTTTGTCTCCAGGAGCCCGAACTTATTCATGCTGCAGGTAGGTGCACTGGGACAGCATCTAAATCAATCCGAGCTGTTAAACGCAGCACCCAAAAACAGTACGCTAGTTATGCGTCAGCCATGCGACAGTCTGTTACCTCAGCAGGCGAAACTTGAAGCAACCTGGGCGTAGCAGAGCGTATAGGCTTTCGAAGGCGAAATGCACTAACAAGTCCAGGACGCAAGGCCTAGGGTTCCGCACTCTGTAGAACGAGAGTCAGAATTAATGTCGAGGTGCTCAATGCGACAGTTTTCATCGCGCTGAACGCCGCTTGTCGTGACCGTAGTGCGGAAGTAGGTCGTGTGACGTTTGGGCTTCTTGAACTCATTCCATCGCCGGACAATTCAGGGCGGGTTCGGCAGGTTACCCGACTGATTTCACACAAATGGAAACCACCCGTGTTTTGGGGAATCCCTTTGTGATGCTCCTGCACAACTCACCTCATGGTCTCAAAGGTTTCGGATAGTTAGATAGTTAGATCCTTCTGTTCCTGCGAGCTACCGTCGACTCACAAGGCAGATTGATTCTGCAGCTATATAGACACCACGGAGAGCTTTACGGGGTTCCAATTCAACATTGATGGAGGTTTGAGTAACTCAATTCAACCAGTAGCACACTCCCCTGATTGCCCTTGGTCGTTAGAACCAAAATCGTCTAAACCCTATTCTAATTATTGAGGCCCTTATATAGAACCAACACAGTCTGCGAAGCTAGCTTGTCGCCTCGAGGCTATGGTGTAGACCGTGATCTTCTGATTGTCATAGCAGCTTGAACATGTTTAGATTTAGGGTTTATAGCGCTTACATGGTTTATAGCACTTACATGAATACCATCAAGGGAAGCCGACCCTGAAACTCCCCGAGACAATAGGAAGCTTGAACCATCGAGTAGCAAACGCAGCAAAACCTTTGCACGAGCTCGTAGAATTCCTAAAACTACCCTAAAGGCCTTACAAACCCTTCGCAGGCCTTATACCTGCCCTTGCGAAATCCTAACGCTGATACCACCTCAAACCCCAAATCCCTAACCCGAAACTTTAAAGCTTGAACCCTAAACCCTGATAAACCCTGATCCCCAAACACCCCATCCTGAAACCTTATACAAACCGTAAAACCCTTATACACCCTGAAAGCTTGATCTATCCTGAACCTCAATTTCAAAACCGCTGAACCCTGAACCCTAAAGCATGAAACACCCGTCAGCCGAGGTTGAGCTGCTGAACGACAAGCCCATGTTGCTGAAGAATCGGGCACGCGGCTACAGTGCAGGGGGTTTAGGGGCTTTATCGATCTAGGGTTTATGGTTTAGGGGCTTAAGGGGTTTAGGGGCTTAGAGTGGTTTAGGGTTTAGGGGTTCAGGGTTTAGGATTTACGGGTTATAGGGTTCAGAGTGATGAGGGGGTCGCAAACTGCGAACTGGGCTGCGGGTTACCTGAACCCCCAAACTGGATCAAACTGGCTAGTTCTTGCTTACTGCAACGAAGTGTAGTCTTTGCAAAGCTAGAATCCTACTAGCGGCACCAATGTCACAATGTCCTATCTTGTTTGGACTGAGTGTTCCGAACTGGCATGAACTCGGGTGCTTCTTGTGATGAGCTCCCTGAATCAAGATCCCCAGTGAAAATGCCAAGAGATCTCAAGGGTGGGATCCAATTAATACTTCGACCGGTTCCACCAGATAGGCAACCTTGCGAAGTTTGTTGGTGATTGCCAACGGTTCCCTGGTGAAGAAGTTTAGGGCAGGTGCAGGGTGCTGATAAGCATCGCGATAGCGAGATACAGCCAGGACTGTCGCCTACCGTGACACTATAACCCCAAACCCTAAACTCTTAACCCCTAAACCCCAAACCCTAAACCCATTAGGCAAAGTCGTAGCTACGGCAAGAGCAGTAGTTGGCAAGACAGCTGAAAGACTCGATATGGGGGTTTCCGAAAATAGGGGACCCGAAACTAGTACACTTAATAGTAGGATCCTGATTATAAAGACGCCAAACTACGGTACCCCTATTTTTCGGAAACTCCCATATCATCATCAAGCACGCAATCGCAGTGATACAGCTACTAGTGATGTCTGTTTCGGAAAGCCAATACACGCCTGACCTTCAGTGACTCACAACAATCTATATAGTTGCGCTTGTGGCGGCTCAGCTCTTGGATCCTTTGTACGTTCATCGTTGTTGCTGCAATTGAGTTTTTGCGGCCTCACACCCTGGCTTACACCGTGCAGGGTTCGGGTTTCTGTTCGAGCTTCAAGAACTTTCATTCCAGTGCATGCGCAAACGCAGTTCCTCGCCGCACGCGACTGCGTCAACTTCGTTTGTGCCGAGGAGCGATTCGTTGTGATCCACCTATAGTCTCCATTGTAGTTCCTTTTTTTGGTTGACCAGTATTATGGTTAGGATCCTATAATAGAGATTTTGGTTAACCAAAAAAAGGAACTACAATGGAGACTATAGGCAGGGTTTAGGGTTGTCGCCGTTTAGCGGATGAAGGCCCCAACGTAGCAACCCGGAACCAAGCATCAATGATTTCGGGTTCCTAAACCCCATTGTAAAGCCTAACAGGTTTCAAGCCTCTATTCAGGATCAGTTTCTTCCGGCTTTGAACTATAACCTCGTTAACATGTACTTGACGAGTCCCGACTGTCAGATTCCAGATGGGGCTTGTGCCGAGGGATTTAAATCATAGGGTTTACGTTTTAGGTTCTGAGTATAGTACCCGAATACCCCTAATCCATGTACATAACCCTAAGCCTGAGACTAGTAAATCCGTGAAGTTGGCTCGGGCATCACGTGATAGGCTGCAGGTGCACCCCAACCCGATCAACACACCAGCCTCTCTCAACCCGAAGCTAAACCCTAAACTCCCCTTACTCCCGATCTCTCTACCCCTGAAAACGATCTTTCGCTTCTAAGCTTCGAACCCAGAATCTTCTTGTGTCTCCGTTGACACCAGCTGGAAAACCAAAAATCCCTATATAACCCTGACTGCCCGTAGATCCGAAGCCCTAACCCAAAACCCTTAAGGCCCAAATCCGTAGATCCCCATGTGGTCCCAACTCGCCTATTAAAGCTGATACAGCCCTTCCATAGAAGGGCTCTATGAAGGTAATGTCTAAGTGAAAGCATCAGTGCACCTTCTGGAAGCATTGCACCTCCTACAAAAGACAATCACGCTCCTTCTCTTTCCACGTTATCAACTCGTGCCACAGGACCAGGCTGGCATGCAGGTGGTCAGCCTCACGAACTCGGAGCATCCTCGGCTCGCTTGTAGGGTTAACCTATAGGTTTTTGAAGCGAAAGCACTCTGTTTCTGATAAGGATTGATAATGTCGGATTGCGGATTCTGTTCTCGGCCATTTGCAGCTTGTTGTGGCTTAACGGCGCGCCATGTTCCGTACAGTGCACCACTCAAAGGCACTGACTTTGCAGAAGTCGTTCGATCGCGCATGGTTAGCAAGGTGTCTGTAACCAGCATTGAGGCCAGAGTAGCAGAGTCCACATTCGTGCCGCGGTTCGCTATAGGCCTGATAGCCGCCGCAGATGGCCGAGGAGCCGCAGATAAACTGCTGGGAGGATTTCAGAGACTACGTGGTTCGCAGCGACATCCGCTTTGTGCGGCCAGACTACATCCTCCGTCTCCATGCGGAGGGGCGCGTTTTTCCACGCCGGCAGGAGGCAGAGGCGGAGGAAGGAGCCCTGTTCCAGCTCGATCCCGCCACACAGGCTGGAGACTTCAAGTATGTCGCCGTCTCGCACTGCTGGGAGTCGCGCGAGCATCCTGACCCGCACGGTTTCCAACTGAAACTCCTTTCAGCCTGGATTTGGATTTGCTCCCACCCGGAGCAGACTGGAATTACCCGTGGCAGCCGTGCTCATGAGTCCCAGGAGGTTGTTTTTTTCATTGACTATGTATCCCTTTACCAGTTCGGCAACAGAACCGAGACCCAGGATGCAAGCTTTCGCCGCAGCATTGAGCACATGCACTTGCTCTATGCCAACTCGAGTGCAGACTTCTGCCAAGGTGTACTGAGCATCTCGCGCCTCACGCCGTGGTGGTGGAAGATCGATCGCAGCAAGGCCATACCGGTATTTAGCAATCCTGCTGGGTGTGTTCAGGAAGTGCCACTCGCAAATCTTCGGCCGACAACTGGGGGAAGATGTAGTGAGCAGTGTGATGCTTCGTTCGCGAACTTGCACGCGAACCCAACGCCATACTGGCATCGCGGATGGTGCCGTGCAGAAGTGGAATGGGCATCGCCTGCGATCCAGGATATTTCTTACTGCATTCTGTCTAGATGGGGCTCCAGGATGCTGCCCCCCATGTATTTGGGAGTCGTTTTTCTTTCGCCGGGGTTTCATACATGGGCTGGTCTGTATGGTGCGTTCGGCCTGCAGTGCCTGCTGATATCAGTCCTGATATGTCTACAGGATGTGCACGTGCTCCGCAACCCAGGCACCAATGGCTCTTGGTCACGATCCAGACTGCCCCTCTCGGCAGAAGAATTTCAAGAGCAAGTGCGAACCAGGGGCGTTGCCTTCACTCATCGGTCTGATGTCAGCCAAGTGGTTTCCTTGCAGGAGATGGTTTACAGACAGAAGCTGGCCGCGACCAAGAGATTGTCCTTGACTCGGCTGGCTCGTGGTGACAGGCACAAACTGCCAGGCATTTTGTTGAACAACCCTCTGCTGACAGAATTGGCGCTGAGCGCCACCTTCTTGACCGAGGCCGACATGGAAGCTTTGGCCGCCGTGCTATGCACGAAGGAGCTTGAGACTCTGCAGTTGGAGACTGTGCCTCTCTGTTCTCGCTCCTTTCGGCATTTGTGCAGCGCGCTTCGGCCGCAGCTCCGAGTCCTTGCTCTGTCTTGGTGCAGCCTTGGGGACCAGCAGATGCCGCTGCTTGCAGAAAGCCTTGGCGCACTACCTTTAGAGGAGCTCGTTCTCAGCTACAACAGAATTAGCAGCAAAGGAGCAGCGACTTTGGCTAGCGCCCTGCGTTCGCATCCTACGCTCAAATGTTTGGATTTGAGTGGGAATCGTCTAGGGCACGTGGGTGCCACCGCTGTTGCAGAATCGCTGATGCCAAACCCCGCCATGGAAAAGCTGGTTCTGAAAGGCACTGGGGTCCGGCTTAGTGGACTGCATCACAGACTCAGACCGCACCAAGAGATCCAGGTCACGCGCCGCATTTTCGGATTGGTAGCCTTCGTCTCTCTCGTCGTTTGGATTTTCATTATGTGTTGGGCCCCTTCGACGGCGATGCTCGTCATCCCACCATGGGCCCTAGCCACTATACTGTACGTATGTTGTCCCTCCTTACCCTCATTGTTTGACTGGTATGTGGACTTCACGGTATACATATACACTTTGGAGGCCCAGTCAAAACTTGCAGACTGGAGCCTGCTTTTTCATGACCGGCTGGAGTCTTCCTGGGCGAAAGCAGGCGAAGTCCAGGAGAGCAGCTCTACGCCCCTCCTTTCGGGCTCTTGCTGTTAGCGGCGTCTCCACTTAAAGGATCATGGGACTTATAGTAACTGAGGTTATTATTAGGGTAACTATATTTACAGCAACTTATAACCCCAATTCAGGTACGTATAACCTTAACTACTAAGTCCCATGATCCTCCAAGCAGACTGAAGAATGGTATAGCAGCGGTTAGGAATGAAAGTGGTCTGCAAGCGGAGCGCCGAAATCCCAGGGACGTGAGTGCAGGCTGCACGGTTCAGCATCTGGGGGAATGCTGAGAGAGTTCGTGCATGCCAACATTTCCTCAAACTGAAGATCTCCTCTGAGCTACCGCCTGCAAGGGAAACAAGGGCCAGGGAATCTGCTTTGAAACGCAAGCCATGCAGACATGCGCGAACTCTGTAAAGGGTGTTTCTTCACGGCGTCTACTTCTGGTGCTGTCATCGAAGGAATGTAACGCAACCCCCAAAGTAATAGCCCCCTTCTTCAACGGCCATTTTCTTAGAACCTCTATCCCTTAGGCCTTGGCTTTTACCCTGCGCCTTGAACCTTAGAAGCCCCATTAACGGATTTCTGGCTCATCAATGTGGAACCTGCAGATTGCTGTTGCTATTCTTCTTACATATGTGCACTGTTGCAGGCATGCATGTGCATGGGCACCTGCCTCAACCATGCTCGCGACAGGCTCGCGTTCTCCATGCTGAAGCCCTTCACCAAGCTCGTTCGTGCGCGGAGCTTACACAACAGGCAGCCACCAGGCAGCCACAAGCAACGAACTCTACCCAAACCATCCCAAACCGCTAGACCCTGAACTTGCTTGATTAATTGTCACATGCCAGTAGAACATCAAGAGCAAAAAACACATAAACATAATCTTTCGGTATTGGGACGACATAGCAGGGACAGGTAGCCAGAAGGCAGGCCCCCGCCAGTTTACAGGTCATGGGTGCTTTGCGGGAAACGGATAGATCGCAGCTTCGGAATAGTAGCATATTCCACTCGCGAGGAGAGGTTGTAACAAACAGGCCTTATAATACAGTCGGTGCAAGTGAACTTCCTTTATATGGAAGTGCTTTTGCGGTGTTTTGGCGACCCAAACAATTTCCTGAAGCCCGCGGACATCCCCGCACGAAGCCCGCGCGTCCCGAGCCAAAAAGTTTGATATTTTTTGGGGGGGAAGCCTACTTAAAGTGTCTTAGGCACCGATGCCTCCGGACGGAAATTTCCCGGCATCCCGGGAGAATCTCAACAGCGTTGTTCAGCACTAGGTCTTTCCATCGCACGTTGCAACAGAGCTGGTGGGAGGTGTTTAACCTTAGAGGTAACTGTATGCATGAAGGTGGATTCAGTTCTCGCTTGTAACCTTGCCCTTGACCTGTGCACACTGCTCATCCAGGTGCCCTTGTTACCTTCACTTGTTGGTTTCTGTGTTGATGTCTTGCCGACTCGTCCCGAAACCAACATTTATTCGTTTATGTAGGTTTTGTTTGCCCCTAGAAGAAGCCTGAGCGGAAGCTCAAAGCACCAAACTTATAGCAACTAACCCTATGCCGCAAGCGTTGATCCTGAACCAATCCTTCGGTACTTTTTCCTACCCATTGTCATGTCCGACTTCTGTTATAATCTCAGCTCTGGCTTCAATTCTTCTAACAGTTCCTCATGCCCAGATCTTGAGAGTTGTCTCGCAACCTAGAGCCAAAACCTCAGCCTCCAAATCCGTGAAGGTGGAAACCCTGAAGAAAATCCTACCCCACAAAGTCAACCAGGCAGCTTTCCTTCACTTCTCCGGGGTCTCGCGCTTGCTTACCTGCAAGAAGCGCACGGCCGCCCCGGCGAAGTTGAGAAACTTTGAACATCGGCATACCCCTTATGAACTTGCAGCTTAGACCAGCATCATACATCCATTCTCTGCGCTCCCTTTACCCTAGAATTAAACCCTAAGCCATCCGGTGCAGCACCAAACATGACTCAGGGTCTTTCGAATGTTCGGCTGAGGATCTGGGTCCAGGGCCACGGATCCGAAACTCTAAACCCTAAACCCTAAGCCCTCCACCCACAGGCCCCAAAGTCGTTCTTTTTTGGGATTACCTTATAGGATTCTAGATATGAACCACAAAGAGGAACTGCTATGGGGCCTTAGGGTAGGTTCTAAACCCTGAACCCTAAACTCTAAATCCCACCGAAACCCTACTCCGCTGATTTAGGAGTTTAGGGACTCTGGGACCTGAAGACCACCGCATCACCGACAATTGCTCAGAAGCATTGTAGACCCCCGGGAGGATCATGGGACGTAGTAGGGTTCCCTAACGGGCTTCTTTTAAGGGATCCTGTCGGGTTTGGGGTTTAGGGATCTATAAGGGCAAGTAGATCCCCTAATTTGGGGCCCTGTGCTACTAAGGGTACTTGATAGGAACCCCCATTAAGGGATCTACTTTTTGGATCCTCCCGGGGTCTGTGTTGGGGCGAAGAGACTTAAACGATGAGCCCCCAAAAGAAACTGCTTGCAGGTACTGCGAACATGCACACTCGGCGGTCGAAGGGCCAGTTCATCCTTAATTTTGATGGCACTGCTCGTGATGTCCCTGATGATGCCTGCACTCTCTTGAGGGGTTCTGGGTTTAAGGGACTCCTTATCTGCAAGAAGAATGTGTAGAGTGTAGCTTCGGAGATCTGGTGTTGCTGTTTCACAGGGTTCGGTCACCCTTTGACGCTCCAAATCAACAAATCAGAAGGTTCTGGGAACCCAAAACCCAACACCCTACGCACACCCACCCAAAAACCCTAGCATGGTTTATACTCTGAACCTTCACCACAGACCCCGAAACCTTCGAAGAATAAGACCCTGAGCCCTCGAACCACGAATCCTGAGCTAGGTGCCTGCATCGATTTGGGATAGTTTTTAAATTGCCTGATTGCTTGATATAGAGCACTAAATACCTGGAAACTCCGTTGCGGCAAAAATTTCCGCCACAATAGGGTTGCGGCGCCGGAACGCAATCGGAGGCGGAAAGACATGTCTGACGGCAGAAACCTAAATCCAGCAGTATACAGCACATCAGTTGCGGCAGAATTGTAATTTCGGCGGCGTTTTTGTTTTTCACGAACGAATTTTGGTTTTGCTGCCAGCGCGCAGCTCCATGTTCTTATGGTCGAACGTTCCCGCAGTGACATGGTGCTGGCCGGCCGGTTTAGACTGTATAAGGACATGAAAACTGCATAAACCGAGGTATGTTCATAGCAGACTGAAACACCAAGTTTGTAACTTGCGCCTATAACTTGCTTTCGGGTGCAAGAGTGCAGTTATCTCATGTTTTATGTTCTTTATATCATTGCGACGATTTTCGTTGAAAACCATGTGGATGCTGTTCGTGCTTCGTTGCAACGATAGAGTGTTACGAAGCACGGTGTGGTTGATTTCGAGGTTGTTTCAGCATGTAGGATGTCTAAGGACCGGGATGGATTTGGCTTCTGTCTTGCATGGCGTCAATTTTACAAATCTTTCGGTGCAGCCCAAGCCCACACCCCCGAGTTGATTGCGGAAGTGCAAAAAGTGGAAACAACATTTATGTGATGCGAGAATTTCCAAAGTTGAAAACAAGAGAACTTTAACTGGGCCGTTTTTGGTAAGCAGAACTGGCGATGAGGGATGAGCCTAATATCGGGCTAAGGTGCTTAATTGCACGCCCATCAGATAATGCAGACCTAGTGTGGCTCGAGCTCACCTTGTGGTTTCAACAACAGGCGTAGTACAGACATGCCGACGTGCAGCTCCAGATCTGGCTTTAAGACAAGATGCGGAAGTACGGGTCTCAGCAGGACCTAATTGCTAAACGCTTGCCCCAGTAGAAAGACCGTGATAAAGACGAAATAATTATCTAAAGCTGCAGCAACAGCCGGTCCGAGGGACATGATGGATTTTCTTTGCGGCAGTTATTTGGGACGGACATTGTTGTGCTTCTTTGCGAACAACTTCATTTCCTCCGGAGGCACACTTAACAACCAGCTTCGGGTAGAAAGTGTGTATTTTCGAGTTTCTCTAGTATAGGATTTAACTGATGGCGTTTAGGGTTGGGGGCGTGATTCCCGCTTCAGGTTGGGTTTGGAGCTTGTGCTGGTTTGAATTTTTATCTCTTTTTTGGAGTTCAAACCAGGTTTTAATGAGGGAACTTGGAGTTGCAAGCGGTTCCTCGACTCCATGGAAGCCAACATGCAGAAACACATTTATGCAGTCATGAACCAGCCAGTTAATCAGCAGCGACGTGCTAGCCTCCTGGCACAAAATTCCAATGCCCAGCACTCGACTATCCAGGTGTTGCATCATGAACACACCCTCGAGCCCGGATGGGTGGACGAAATTGCAAAAAATGCTTGTGCAGGTGGGTCAATTCTGTACATGTTAGTGGAAGGGTGTCCGCGTCTTTCCGCCGCAATGTCGGGAGTTTCTGCCGCAATGACGGGGTTTTCCGCCTCAATTCCGGGATGCACAAAACCCGCAAGAACACATCTAGACTTTGTTCGGGAATCAAGCTTCACTCCTCGTTACTACTAGCAACAGCACTGGCCAAGGACGAGCACGGTCTGTTCTCAGTCTCAACAGGTTTTTGGTGCGAGCGTGCGAAAATGCAACGAGGAGCTCTGTTGAGACTTGCATCCCCCCCACATCATTTCGCCGAACGACCTTTGCCAAAACAGGTCTGAAGGATGTTGGAACTGAGAGCACAGCATGTTCGTTTTGGGCCAGTGTTGTCGCCAGAACACTGGGTGAGCGAGAATTGTGACTCCAAAACACTTTTGGATGCGATTTATGATGGTTTTTGTGCCCCAAAATTGCGGCGGAAACTCCCGACATTGCGGCGAAAACTCCCGACATTGCGGCGGAAAGATGCGGACACCCTTCCGGTAACAAGTGTGCCGATGGGTTTCAGAAGCTTCTTGTTGCAATTTCGTCCATGCATCCGGATTTGAAAGCCATGCAGCATCATGCATCATCGGGATAGTCTTGTGCTGGGCACCGAAAATATAGCACAGTGCTAGCATCTGTCGTGGGTTTGCCATGTCGTGGTCGCAAATTGAACTGCGAGGTGCAGATGTAGATAATATGTCTGTTCAGACGACAAGACTTGTTGACAACAACCGCAAGTCTTCCTACTTCGTGCATTTCCTAGTGTACGCCAAATGCTTGACAAATAAAGGGCCAAGTTCGTACTCAACTCTCATGCGCAGGCATGCCCAGCATCCTAAACCTTAGCAGCTTCAATCCTAAACTGCAGAAGCCTTAAACACGGAAACTTCAACCCGAAACTACGTAGACGAACCCCTTGTTTGGAAACTTGAAGAAAACAGAGAGATTTTTCGCGACGTCCGCATTGTGCCCCAAATACAGGCCACTGCGGCCACTGCGTCACCAGGAAAGCAGGAGCCGCAGTTTAAACGTTGTTCCTTCTGTATTTTATGAAGCGCTTTTAGTTTCAGGTCCTGCTGCGTCCTTCCCTCGTGTTCTTTTCTGAGGGCAGGTTTGATTCTATGCTTCAGTATGTCCGGACCACGTCGTTCTTGCAGGCACGCGCGTCGTTCAGGCGTGCTCCAGCCACAGTGAGTCGAACCAATAAACTGCATTACGTCCTACTGCGCTGGTTGTTGAGGAAACTTTGTTAACCGTGTTGAAATTCCACACACTCGTTTTGAGGGTTGGATCCTTGGGGGCTGGATCAGGGGGGTTTGAAGGCCAAAACCAATTTCCTCAATAGTGCAGTTCAATATACCGATTTAAGGTTTCAAGCTGTTGTAGTATTAGCTTATTTATGTATTTTATTAGGAATTTCAGTGCCGGGGGCACGGCCGTTGACCAAAACATTTTAAAGCACACTGGGAAGCCAGCGTGAGGAAACCCTTTTTTGCCAAACATTTTTGCATTTGTCCAAGCCGGATGTATTGAGCGATGGTGTTCGCTTCTGTCCAAGCCGGATGTGTTGGAAGCTGAAACGTGGTCCTTTGTCACGTGCCACTGCTTGGTTGGCTTGGTTGCTTGGCTTGCTTGGCTTGCTTGGCTTGCTTGGCTTGGTTCGACTCGCCCTACCCATCCTGCACGCCCAAGCTCAGAGTGGTCTTAGAGACCGCTCCAGTCGGGCTCGGACCACGTGAGCAATGGGTCCTTGATCCGTGCGGGACAGCGTCGCTGGCCGGGCGCTGGGGATTTACTCTGTGTGCTGCTCGCCTGTCCAGCCAGGTGGTGTGTCCGCCGCGGGGTGAAATGCACACAGATTGCAGGGAAGGCCTCGCTACTATTAATAAATACTATGCCACGTACCCACACCACGGTCGAAATATTAACTTCGATCACTGCTGCTTGCCGGCATGGCCCCGCATGGCATCTTATGCTGTGCCTCATTGACAGGTCTTCAGTAACCGGCGCGTTGCGCAGCGATTCCGGTGCACTCGATGACGAGCATGACCTGTCCTCTTGCGGGCCGGTATGCAAGGCAATCGGATTTCAGCGCTCCGCATAGGGCAAAGACGGCGCATACTCAGCAGGGTGACCCCATCTTGGCCGAATGGGGGTGGCATTTAAAGAAGTCTCCAGTCCGCATGACTGTCAGAGCACACTCGTGTTTGCAAAGACGCTGGGGAGGCCGTTACTGTGTCGGCATGGCATTGCTTGGCTTGGTTGATTCGATTCTGCAGTGGCATCAATTCTGGTAGCATCAATCAATTGTGGTAGTCAGCATGGCATTGCTTGGCTTGGTTGATTCGATGCTGCAGTGGCATCAATTCTGGTAGCATCAATCAATGTCAATGGTGGTAGTCAGCATGGCATTGCATGGCTTGATTGCTTCGATTGTTGCGGTGGCATCTGATTCGATTTTGCGGTGGCATCAATTCTGATACCATCAGTTCTGGTAGCAGCAACTGTGGTAGTCAGCATGGCATTGCTTGGCTTGGTTGATTCGATTTTGCAGTGGCATCAATTCTGGTAGCATCAGTTCTGGTAGCATCAACTTGTCAATTGTGGTAGTAACAATTGTGGTAGCGCTAATTGTGGTAGCATGATTTGCGGTAGTATAACTATTGTGGTAGCATCAATGGCAAGGTCTGCCTGGCATGTTTTGACAGAGCCGGGGGGGGGGCAGGGCTGGCATGAAATTTGCATTTTGCCAGGTGAAGTCGTTTCAGAAGGCATGTGAGTGATATTTGCGCGGAAGGCTCAGTGAGTGTGTGTGTGTGTGTGTGTGTGTGTGTGTGTGTGTGTGTGTCAGCTTGCTTGGTGATTGATTGTGAGCCCCTTGTAACCTAATGCTGCAGTTCTGGCTCAAGTGGTCTGCCTGGCATGTTTTGACAGAGCCGGGGGGGGGGCAGGGCTGGCATGAAATTTGCATTTTGCCAGGTGAAGTCGTTTCAGAAGGCATGTGAGTGATATTTGCGCGGAAGGCTCAGTGAGTGTGTGTGTGTGTGTGTGTGTCAGCTTGCTTGGTGATTGATTGTGAGCCCCTTGTAACCTAATGCTGCAGTTCTGGCTCAAGTTGTGCTATGTCGAGTGTGGCCCTCCAGCATCTCCCTGAGGAATTGTGTCTCGAGGAGCAGGGCCAGGATCTCCGGAAAGCACAGCAAGCAATCTACTTGCTCTATTTGCTCTGCCCGAGAAAGGCTGTTGATCTTGTGACACCTGCAGTACATTTCAGACAATTTCCAATTGAGAATAATTTGCTACCTGACATGTCATTGTTTCAATGCAACAACATTTGAGGAGAGCTTTCAAACGGGGAAGAGACGGCATCCAGAAACCAGAAGCCTGGATTCTGTCAGCCTGTAACAAGAACGTTAGAGAGCACTTTGGCAAAGATTGATGCAGCCCTTTTTTTTGGCGCTTAAACTTTCATCATTACAATTCCGTGTTCATTCGAGGCACAATCAAAGCTTGGGGATAGCATACAGCCAATTCGATGTCGGGAACTACGGCAGCAAGAAAGCCGCAGACGCCTCAACGAAAAGTTCCGGTGACTTGGGGCGGGGCAAAGAAGAAGACGACTCGGACGATTGGGGACGGTGGAGACCACGAACCGGCTATTGATGCTACTGATGACGATGTGAGCTCTATTGACAACCCGAGCTCTTCGACAGCTGCTTTCTGCTCCAACACTTCGAGGTCAGTTTTGGTGGGCGGCAAAACCTACGTTTGGCCGAAGAGAGTGGTGATCGTTGGTTATGGGGTTGCCGCCCATGGAAATCGTCCATCACCTCAGATGGCAGACTTGTTGGAGAGGTTGGACAAGGAAAGTAACTTTTCTAACAAATGGGAGGTTCGCTTGCAGGTGCAAATGCACGTGTCGAAGCTTCATGACATTTGTACATTTTTCATTCATTTCAGTTTCACTCAATTGACAATTGAGGGCAGTGACAGTGACAGTCATGGATGGAAGCCAAGGGAGGCCCAAGGAGGAAGGTTTGGCAGAGAATGTGGCCTATACGCGCATATCATGGAACAGGTGCCTGGTCGAACAGGTGTTGCTTCATGAATCGAGTTGTATAATAATTAATTTTAATTTTAACAAGAATTCACCCTAATGACCGAGGTGTATAGTCATCCCGCAGCGCTCAAGACGCTCCACTTCATCCTCAATTTTCCCGACAAGTTGCTCAGGCTTCTCGAGTCTTTGAATGCTGAAGGTCTTGGAGGTTTTTTTTAGGTTCAGGGACTAGGATAATTATAACCCTCCTATGTGGTCCTTCAATTGTCAGGATCTGCTGTTCGGCGGGATGGCACAGGACGTGTGCCATGATTGCGTTGGTCATGGCTCTCTTCCAAGTCGCTGTGCTGAACTGACTCATTGGTCCAGGTGACACTCAATTGTCTAGTTTTTGTAAGTATATCAGCTGTCAGTGCAGGTCTGTGGCATCGAATGCGTCGCATGGTTGGACACTTTAGTCCAGAAGCACAGAAAGGAAGATTACAGAGCCATCGCTGCCGATCAACAGCACATTATCGACTTCGCCAATGGCCATGACGTGTCGCTGAGCAGCTTCAGATTTTCGAATGTTGTTTTGAGGTTGTAATATGTAAATATTTAAATGCAATCCATGGTTCTGCCAAAGTGTGCATCAGGAAGCAGAAGCATCTCCTGCCGTCCATTGGTTGGTCGTCGCATCAATGGGGGGCAGCATTGCAAAATGCTTGGACCACATGGACCGACCAATTTGCAAATCAGAATGATTGGGCTTCCATTCAGATGTGCCTGGACTCGAATTCCGCATTGATTTGATTTGCAGTCTGCCCTGTAGTGCCAACACGTACCACTTTGACTCAGGAACTTGAAAACAAGAATGGTCAAGGACAAGCAGGAACATCCCGTGGACCTACCTTCCAGGACATTTCAGAAGCTTCAGAAGCGAAATCAGAAGACGAAGTCAAGAGGAACTGCTGCAGCAGCAGCAGCTGGGAGCAACACTACATTTTCGCTTCAGCTTCAAGAATAAATAATAACATTTCAGTCACAATTGACATCCTCAATTGAGTGTGTGTGTGTGTGTGTCGTCTTCAATGCAAAGCATTTGAGGTGCTGCCAGATGCCAAAAGAGCACGAACTGCTCCGCTTGAGATCCCGGAGACAGATGTCGATGACGCCACAAGAGGGGGTGGTGATCCTGCATCCTCCAGTTCTGCTACTCCGGCTTTTGCCAGGCCACCAGTGCCCGCTCCAGAGTGGACCAATGATCCAAAAGCATCACCAGCAAAAAAAACAAAAGCCAGCGCAACAGCATCAACAGACAAGCCAGGGGCAGGACCAAAAGCAGGAGCACCACCAAAAGCAAGACCGCCAGCAAAAAAATTGGCATCAGCAGAAGTAGGGGCAACGGCAAAAACAAAGCCAGCACCTCTTACGAAAACCATGCCTGCAAAGCCGAAAAAGCCGGCTGCAAAGCCGCCAAAGCCGCTAGTGGTTGAGGTTGATTCTCCAGAGGGTGTGCCGGAACCGAAAGATCCGCCCAAGTCTCGTCCGTTACATCCAAGGGATGCACGTCTGGCAGCAACACATCCAGTTCAACCTGCCTTTCCTCCGCCGGCGCCAGCAAACCCAACACTTCCGATGATGACGGCATGTGAGATGGCTGTTGGGGAATGCTTTCAGACATTCCTAGGTGGTGGTGCTGCACTGCCGAGCAACAGTTCAGCTCGATCTTCAATTGAGAACATGGTGTCGAGTTTGGCGAATGCTGTGTGGGAGAGGCTGCAGCCAAAACTTGTGGAACTTCAATTCATGTCAACACTTGAGCACAGTGTTCCACTGGCACCTGCCGGTGCGCTGGCGGACCTCACAGCGTGGAATCCGAGTCTTCCTGAGAAGTCGGAGCCCTACAAGGCTGAGCAGGAGCAAATCGACCAGGAGTCGGAAGAGGAGGAAGAAGAGGAGCCCGATGAAGAAGTAGCCCCTACCATCGACAGAGACCCTGTGATGCAGCCTGGCAGGGATTTGCATGCAGTTTACAGTGTTGTATTGTTTATATGAAACAGTTGAGGCTGGAGATCTTGGAGGACTACTATATCCCTGAGGATCTCAAGGACAAGTTCTTCCACATGGCCACCCATCACGATTTCCCATTGCAGCGCCAGGTCAAGCTCATGCCGCTTGAACTGTTCATTGTTCATTGTGCACCATTACATCCCTTTAAGACTCAGACTCACATGAATCAATCAATATCTGTAGTGCCAAGGATGAACATGCTGATGCGCCATGGTGAGAGACAACAGAGTACGAGCTGGCTGAGACAATGTGTGGGCAACTTGTCCTTGTTCGGGGACAGTGCAAGTCCTTAAACTCAAATGTGGTGAAGTAGTGAGCTTGTGCTGGCTACAGGAAACGAAATGTCCCAGCCACACCCGCCATCCGCTTCGACAGAGCGGCCGCCACTGGAACTGTTCGACCCGACTTGAAGTGAGCTGACTGCCCGGCTGACTGAGCTGAAAGCTCCAATGAGATGTTGAGCTTTCATCCATGGCACTTTCTGGTGCTCGTACACTAAGTACCATACTCAGCTGGTGATTTGGTTGAGTGAATCTACTCAGCTGATTCCAGCTCTTCTGATTGGTTCATTCTCCTCGACTCACACAGACTCTGACAATTCCGTGTCAGTCAGTTTGAAGTTAATTCATGCTATCACCCAAGCACACACACACACACAGAAACACATAATATAATATCATATCATACAGCTTCCAATGTGCTCAGGTGCTGGAGTTCCTCGAGTTGCAGGAGGCAGTGACATCGATCTCACTGGTGAGTTGTCGATGAAAATGTTGTGTTAGTCAGTCGTCTGGTCATAGATTCATGTTTTTGCAGCTGTTGGTGTCAAAGTTCAGAACTGCTCCGAACAGTAGTTACACTTTGGATTCCCATGCTACTGGATGAACACTTTCACAATTGAGTCTCAATTGTCACAATTGCAGCATTTTAGAATTGAGAGGTGGCTGCTGAGGCCAAACGCAAATAGCATTTTTTCGCATGTGACTTTTCCTGGTGGCGATGGAGTGTCCTTTTTGCAAGCGTTGCCTGCCTCATTCATACTGGAGGAAATCCCAGTGGTACCAGAAATCAGCTGAAACGCCAATTCGGCACTACTTCAATTGTTGCCGTGACTGTAGCAATGTCCTGGAGAACCTGTATGTGGATCCACGTGAAGTGCGGTCGGCAACAATATTTGTGGCCCAGATGATTGATCTTTTGAGAGCAGATTCAGGCCAACTTCAGCGCAGGTTTCGGAGTGTGTTCCAGGGCTTGGCTGACTACCCATCACAATTTCGAAAACACATATCTCACGGAGGCTGCCTGTACTACAATGGGCAACCGCATGATCCTGGGAATGCGTTATACACAATGGCGTTGGAGTTGCTTCTGCCTGGATTTCGCAGAGCCTATCCTTGGGGCGAAGAGAAACTTGGAGACCTGGTTGAGGGGCTTCTTTGGGTATGGTCTCCGGAATTTATAGCCTCGAAGAAGTTGCAGAAGGAGGCGGATCAGATCTGCAGGAAGCATTACAGGAAGATCCAGTGGCTTCTACAATGTGCCGAGCCACCAGTTTCACAAGATTTGACGATGATCGGATTCTTGCATGGGTGGTTTTCCTCTGTTTTCATGCTTTCGAGAGCCACTGGCTACACACAACCGTTCTCAAACGTGGAGGAGCTCCTTACTTTTCGGGATTGGACCCCTGAGAACTCTTGCCCAAACAAAAAAATGCGGGCAGAATTGGAAGCAATGGCTCTGAAGTTGGACGAGGTTCTGATGCTGTCGTCAGAGTCTGAGGAGTCACTGGACCCTTATCATTGTAAAGCAGATGAGGATCTAGAGGATGAAGACCCAGAGGAAGACAAAGTTCCCGAAAATGAGGATATAGAGGATGAGGACGAAGACGAAGCCCATGCAATGAGTGATGATGAGCCAATGTACAGACATGAAGTGTGTGACGAAACATCAGACTCAGAGAACGAATACTTACACATGCTGTTGGAACAGTCCTCTGAATCCGAGGACGAGCACGATCCGGCCTGAAACTCTGACTCCTCGAATCGGTGTCGAGTCCTTTTGCCAATTAGGTCACTGACACTGACAATGCGCCTACCTCTGCCTCTGTGACTCAAAACACACAATTGATTTATTGTGATGACAGTTTCGTGCACAATGAAGTGACAGTGTTGTACACAATTAATTGAGAGTTTGCTTGACTTGCAGATTCCTTATAAAAACCTGATGGTGCTGTACAACTCTATGAACCATCAGAGTGCAAAAGGAAACAGTGTCATGGGCACAGCAAAGTCATCCAGTGAAACTTTGCCTGACAAATCTGTGTCAGTGCATGAGTGGGCAACTGGCATGGCACATGTTGCGGTTGAAAGCCAAGCCAAGAAATGAACAATTCTTCAATTCTGTCAGGTTGTTTGCGACAAAGAGAACCATCACCATGCAGCCGCCTCAGTCTTCAGTGAAAGCCTCTTACATCCAGTCTTGGAATGGTTTGCCTGCTGTTAGAATTGTCTTGCTTCAGCTGCAGCCATTGTCCCCCAAGATCAATTTGGTTTGAAATTTTGATTGACGATCATGTCGAATCCCAAGAAGGAGGGCTATGTGGAATCCCTTCAGTGCTATGTGGACGAAAAAAGGTGCCTCAGCTGCATGCTGTTCCACTTTGAAAGCTACCTGCCGGCATGGGACTACAAGCGCTTGGAGATGATCTCGCACGACTGCAAATGTGATGATGTGGTTTTGGCGGAGTCCAAAGGCAGTGTGTCAGAGGAATCTGCAACCTGCAAAAGCCAGTTGCCGGTCAAGCACTGATGTTTCACCGATGTGATTCGCACAGGACAAATTTGAATTAGTAATTATTCTGCCATTTGCAGATCACTAGCTGCAATTGCAGGTTCCAGAAGATTCCAGCAAGTTTCGATTGGGGGAAAAAGCTGTGGGAAACCTGAGCTATTGCCGAAATTGTCCTTTGTCCAGTGATGCTTGTGGAAATGAATTGCATGTCCATGAATTGTGTCACAATTGTCGTGTCTCAGATCAATTGTGAAGCGCTGAGAACTGGACGGTTCTACATCTGGAGCAAGGAAGGATCTTGAACAGTAGCAACTCAATCGTTGATTGAGTCAGCGGATAGCTCCAGTGACAATGGGCTGGACAGTTTCAAGGAAACAGCAGAATCATGCAAAGGGGCCGTAGCCGGAGCAATTCGCCCTTGCAGCCGCCGTTGCCGCCGCCGTTTAATTATGATAATTTCAATTGGCGTCGCTTTTCCAGGAGCAGATCCAGCAGCCCTCGAAGCCCACTCCCCCCGTGGTCCGAGTCCAACCGATCCGACACGCCGGAGAGACTGCAAGTGAACAGAAGAAACAGGCATTTTTACAGGACGAATCTCAATGGTTACGTTTTGTCCGGCTGGGAGGAGGAGCGCATGAGACGACTCAGGGCAAACAATCCGCCAATTTTGCCACAGGAACGCCCCATATTGATCGATCATGTTTTGCATTATGATGTCAATCGTCCTCTTTGGAGGCACGAGTATCCGTGGCAACCAGTGCGATGGCGAATCAACCGCCTTGACCGCCATGACGATATGAACAAACAAGAGGGTGCAATGTCGGTACACCATCTAGTGAATTTGCAAGATGGTTACTATTGGCTTCATGTGACTCACGAGTTGCTCACTGTGGACTGCCTTTGCAATTTTCGGACAACTTGCCGTCGTGCTCGCAGATGCTGGTTTATGAGTGAACCGGAGCTGGTCAGGAGGTGGATGCGGCACTGCCTCAGGACACTCGTTCACTCTCAGAGGAATATCGATTATGTTCGAAGGCTGGAAAGAGCCGACAGCTGGGTTGTGCTCCAGAGCAACATGTGGGACGAAGCACAAGAGTACGGGGTAGAGTTTGCTTCATATATCATCCACGCAAGTCGTCGCAGCTATTTCCATCGGAACGAGCACTTTTCCCTGACCCGCCCGACCCATCAGATTCTGCACATTCCTGGCACGCGCGGTCGGCGTGTTTTTCCTCCAGATGAACCGCGGGAAGAGCCTGCATCAGATCCTGACAGTGCGGCTGAGAGAGAGCTACGTGCACATCGTCCGGAGGAAGAGCCTGACACAGATCGTGACAGTGTGGATGAGACAGATTTAGATGATGGATGGCGGCTCTGGCGGGAAGAAGCCAGACGACTGCAAGTGAACAATGACAATTGAACGACAATTGAGTTTCACTGACTGGGACTGACAAGTCTGGAAATGAAGTCCCCCAGTTTTTGCTTGGCCTTGGCTGAGAAGACTTGACTCAATTGTGTTACACTCCCCAATTGTGGAAACACTTCAGCAACATTTAGCTCCTGCTGTGGTCTGAGGCGAACCAGCTTGAGAAGAGCACTTGGCCGGGGCCCAGAACTCACAACTGTTGTGTTTGATTCATATATTGCATTTGATCTGCTGTCTAAGTCTATTCAAGTCCTGCAAGATTGGCGGTGTGGACCTCTGTCTGGGTTTGTTTCACATGTTGTCAGTTCCTCTAGAGAATCTGATGGTGCTGTTGAGATTGCTCCAAAAACCATCAGAGCATCACAAGAGGAAACAGTATGGGCAGTCATCCAGTGGGACTTTGCCTGACTAAACAGTGTCAGTGCAAAGAGCATCATCTGGAATGGCACAGCTCTCCTTCAAGGTAATGAGTGCAATTGTCCTGCAGGCTTCTTCCGACCTGGACACCCAGAAGCTCTTCTTCGCCGTGTCCTAAGCAGCCAAGCCTAGTTCAGACTGTCAAACCCGGATGCATGTTGGCAAATTGTCTTGGGAGCTGTCAGGCTCAGAATGCAGTTTCACAATAGTTTTCGAAGTATCACATGACATGACTGAAGCCATGTTGAAACAGCGAAAGCGAAAGGCTGCAGAAGCGGGTCTGACCTTTGCCGCACAAAACTTTCGGGTGGATATTGTTATGGATCCTGATTGGGTGAACAATTTCCAAGGATATTCGAGTCACTTGGTGGTTTCGAGTACTGACTTGATCGACCGAGTCAAGTACAAGATTGCAACAGAGCTCTGGACTATTCACCACAGGTGGCTGAAGCCGGACACATTCCATCTTGTACAATGTGAGATTCATCTGCCATACTACTTTCCGGTGACAAGCTATGCCACAGGTCATGTTGTGAGAATTGTTCGTAGTAATCCTTAGATTGACAAGGTTTCACTGCCACTGATGAATGTCTGTGTGTGCAAAACAGAATTGGCAGAACAGTGTAGTTCGGCAAATTGTGCATGTCTGCAGATGTGTTCGAGTTAATAGTCGTGCAGCTCGGCAGCAGAAGTCTGGCCCTACCAAGAGGG
The DNA here is from genome assembly GCA_905221615.1 of Symbiodinium sp. CCMP2592. NCBI lineage: Eukaryota > Dinophyceae > Suessiales > Symbiodiniaceae > Symbiodinium > Symbiodinium sp. CCMP2592. The sequence goes on along the minus strand of CAJNDT010000558.1, from coordinate 784,504 downwards.
GTGACCACCCGCTCCAGTCACCCTTTCACACCGCTGGCCGGGTGTGGGGCACCCAGGGCCTGTGCTAATAAGCACAGCACTGCTGTGGCCAACAGGTTGGGGGTGCAACCTGAGCAGGACAATGAGCTAATGTGCTTGCTGGCAGTGCTTCCACAATGAGTGTGGGAACCCACACCGTGGCGGCCCTTGGGTTAGTTTGGGAGGCCGTTCTGCATGATTATTAAGTCTGGCTTATTGGTATTCATTGTGTCCCAATAAATAATGCAGTGTATAGTCTCCTGTTCAAATTTCTTGACCTGCCGGTAATGCTTTGGTATGTGAGTGGAATTGAACCATTCTGCAGGTTTGTGGCTTCAAGCGTATTGCCAGTCCTATTTAGTGAGCACAGCATGTCGCAACATTCAGTGGAGAGGGTTCTGGAGAGGAGAGCAGAGCGTGCCGACGCTCTTCTGCGGGTCTTGGCGGAGGTGGCGACAGAATCTCCTGCGTCTGAGTCATCAGCTGTGTCATCGAATAGCCCGGGCTTTGTTGAATTTGGCAACAACCCACAATTTTGGCGATTGCTGAGTGAGTTCATCACAAGCACTGATGAAGCCATTATTTCCTTACGGAATCGTGTCACACAATTGGAAGCAATTGTCAGCTGTGACACAGCATCTCAACGAGATGAAGTTCAATCTGATGTTCATCTGAGTGAATGAACTTGGACCTTGCAGAGGTTTCCAAAACACTTCAATGTTTCTTTTCAGTCACTTGCTTTCGCAGTGTGGACCAGACCAGGAGAACAGTTCCAGAGAGAGTGTGTGCGTGTTTGTCAAAAAGTCTGTGATGTGTACAATTCTTCAGGAAGATGTGCCATGCTTGATCGGAGACCAGTTGAGTGCTCTCAGAATGTTAAATAGGACACTGTCACCTGTCGGTCTGTGCTGATTCGCAGCATTACTATTTGTCAAGTGAGTCAGTGAAGCTTCTTTGCAATAGGGCTACTTGCTGCTGCTGGTTCGCCCATTGCAATGGGGAACCGATTTTGTCCACACCGAGCAGGAGCTTCTTTGTCTCCCGGTGGTCATCGCGATTGTGGAGGAAGCTGTTTGTTCAATTGTGAGATGCACGATCAACCTTGCATGAGAACAAAATGGGGACACCAAGTCCATTATTGCACACTGTGCATAGTGGATTGGTACAACGAGACGGATATAAGGCGTACCACCCTTGACGACGTCAGACGGAGGTCCACAGCTGATTCCCAACAACGTGGTGAATTAAATGGAGAAGGTGATGAGGATTGATTCCGTTTCACTGATTCTGCTGGCATCTTGTGGCATTGCTGGCAAAACATCTCTTTGTGTTGCAAGGCTTCACATCTTTGCCAGTGCTTGTGATTTGTAAATCCCTGTTATCCAGAGCTTTGTGTGATAGACAGACAAGCCCTGCACACAGATTTGCATTGTGGAGCTGGGTGTGTGTGTGTGTGTGTTCTTTTCCTAAATGCGCCCGCACTTGTACTAAGGAGATGATGCAAATCGTCAGTGGGCCGGCCCCCAGCAAAACAGATTGAATGTACAGCATGTTGTGACAATTCCAAACATGATTTTCAGTGGATGCTGGCTTGTTCTGTTTGATGTTTTTGTCATCGGTGTGCTTCATGTCAATGTCATCACTCGCAATATCACAATGTTCCTGCAGTGTTTTGGTTCAAGAGGAGGAGCACTCTTTGTAGCAAGTCGAGCTGCAACATGGGCGATGAGGCAGCTGCCCAGGAACGCCGACTGGCCAAACTTTGGCGGATGAACAAGCGATTGATCGATGACTCGGCTCCACTTTATGGCTGTGTCGGTTTTGACTTGATGAGCTGCCTGGTTCCACGCCCAATGCTTGGAGAAAGAAAACAAGACTGGGAGGATAAGGTCTACAACTTCAAAGCGCTCATGAAACTCAATCCTTCCGCCTCGCAGCTGATGGGGCTTGTCCTCCATGCTGCAATATTGGCAATGCTTGCACAGCAATGATTCTCAATTTGTAATTCGATCAATTCAGCCAGCTGCCTGATTCGTGACCAAAACAATTGTGCAGATGCCCATTGAGAGTTGCATGTGAGCTTCACTGTCATGTTCCACCTTGCAGACAAGTTGAAGAAAGCAGCAGACGTGGTGTTGCATTGCACAGTCATGTGGTTCCATGATGACTGTGTTCGGAGAAAGAGTCTCAGTCCTATCCTTGTCTCGTTCTGAATTACAACTGACAAGTGGATGAAGGAGTTGTGATGGTGGTCTCGGCTGTGACCAAATACATTTGTCATAATTCCAACCAATATTTGATGTATTCAACACCTGCAAGACAGGATGTCAAAGTGCATTTTGACAACAGTTCCAGCACAACTGGATGCATTTCGTCTGTCATTTCGGTTTGCTTGCAATGCATTTCGGATCCAAAACGGACGTCCAAACTTTCATTTCAAATGCATTTCCAGCTCACAGAATGCAGATGCTGGATGCATTCAACATGTGCCAGACAGCATCTCAAAGTGCATTTTGACAACAGTTCCAGCACAGCTGGATGCATTTCGTCTGTCATTTCGGTTTGCTTGCAATGCATTTCGGATCCAAAACGGACGTCCAAACCTTCATTTCAAATGGATTTCCAGCTCACAGAATGCAGATGCTGGATGCATTCAACATGTGCCAGACAGCATCTCAAAGTGCATTTTCACAACAGTTCCAGCACAGCTGGATGCATTTCGTCTGTCATTTCGGTTTGCTTGCAATGCATTTCGGATCCAAAACGGACGTCCAAACTTTCATTTCAAATGCATTTCCAGCTCACAGAATGCAGATGCTGGATGCATTCAACATGTGCCAGACAGCATCTCAAAGTGCATTTGACAACAGTTCCAGCACAGCTGGATGCATTTCGTCTGTCATTTCGGTTTGCTTGCAATGCATTTCGGATCCAAAACGGACGTCCAAACCTTCATTTCAAATGGATTTCCAGCTCACAGAATGCAGATGCTGGATGCATTCAACATGTGCCAGACAGCATCTCGAAGTGCAGTTTGACAACAGTTCCAGCACAACAGAATGCATTTCATCTGTCATTTCGGTTTGCTTGCAATGCATTTGTAGTTCAGAAGAAGTGTGCACCAATTTGATTTCAATGCAACATCGGCCCGCCAGAAATGCATTTCGAGGAAGTGTTCAATGCATTTACATTCTCGCTGAACCTGTCTCAAATGTGCACATCGATGTCGGCAGACCTGCATTTGCATCATTCCAGAAGGACTGGCTGATTGCCAAACACTCTTAAAAGCACGTGTTCTGCTTCAATTCTGGTTTCAATTCTGAACCCAATGCATTTTGCAGTCAGCTTCTTTGCATGAAAGCTCAGCTACCAATGGCTCCGATACCAATTTGCATGCAAGACCAAAGCTCCGCTACCAACACAAACCCCTAGAAACACCTGAGTCAAGCCACTTCTGAATGCAAACGTAATCATTCTCTCCAAACAGTTTGGTCCAGAAGTACACGAAATTGTGTAGCAAGGGAGGAAGGTATCATCTGGAAAAAAAGACCAAAGCTCCGCTACCAATACAAACCCCTAGAAACATTTGAGTCAAGCCACCCCTGAATGCATCGACTTTGTATATAGCCATCACCAATACAATCAATGCACGTCCTGTGGCAGGCAGGCAAACTCTGAAAAACCCCAAACCCGAAGCTACCAATGGAAACCGGAGCCAGAAGCTGCAAGCATTGGAATTACATTTCTGTCACCTTCCAAAATAGCAAAAACTACATTTCTGTCAACCTCGAAAATATCAAAAAAGTCATCAAAAGTTCTCAAAAGTTCATCAAAAGTTCATCAAAATGTCATCAAAATGTCATCAAACCGTCGAAAATATCAAAAGTTCTCAAAAATTCTCAAAAGTTCATCAAAAGTTCATCACAAGTTCATCAAAAGTTCATCAAAAGTTCATCAAAAATGTATAGAAACCTGTTAAGGGAACAGTTTTAGACTGTATTTCACTGATGAACAAGCTGAGAATTGTCAATTTGGAACACAATTGCTGTTGCACTTTCAATCTACTCATGCGCGCATGTGCGCGCGCGCCCGCGCGCATTCGCGCGCGAGTATCTGAAGAGATCGTTTCATTGATGTGCATCTGGACAGAGAAGAGCTGGGGCTTTTCACAGGTTCTCTTTGATGACAACTGCATTTGCCTTGCATTTGCTCTCAAGTGGAAGATTGAGAGAAACAAGAGTTCACTGTTTCAAATGCATGGTGGCTTGAAATGTATCCACAATGCCTTGCATTTGCAATGTTTCGAATTGGCCCATAATTCAAGAATGTCTGTGGGAAAATGCATTGGAACAAAAGTTTTTGCATGGGTGGAGCGGAATCTTTGCATGGAAGCTACCATTTGGGATGTTTCAAAATTCGCCTGTAATGCAAGAATGTCTGTGGGAAAATGCATTGGAACAAGAGTTTTTGCATGGGTGGAGCGAAATCTTTGCATGGAAGCTTGCATTTCGAATGTCTCCAAAGTGGCCCACAATGCAAGAATGTCTGTGTTAAAATGCATTGGTTGCATGGGTGGGACTAAATCTTTGCATGGAAGCTACCATTTGGGATGTTTCAAAATTCGCCGGTAATGCAAGAATGTCTGTGGGAAAATGCATTGGAACAAGAGTTTTTGCATGGGTGGAGCTAAATCTTTGCATGGAAGCTTGCATTTCGAATGTCTCCAAATTGGCCCACAATGCAAGAATGTCTGTGTTGAAATGCATTGGTTGCATGGGTGGGACTAAATCTTTGCATGGAAGCTGCCATTTGGGATGTTTCAAAATTCGCCGGTAATGCAAGAATGTCTGTGGGAAAATGCATTGGAACAACAGTTTTTGCATGGGTGGAGCGGAATCTTTGCATGGAAGCTACCATTTTCGAATGTTCCACACACACATTGGTCCCAATGCAGAATGTCCTGTGTGAAAAGGCAATTGTGGTTGCATGGGGTGGGACTAAAATTCTTTGCATGGAAGCTTACCATTGGGATGTTTTCAAATCGCCGTAATGAAGAATGTCTGTGGGAAAATGCATTTGGAAGAAGAGTTTTGCAGGGTGCGAGCGGAATCTTGCATGGGAAAGTACCATTTGGGAAGTTTTTTTTTTTTTTCAAAATTCGCCTGATTTAATGCAAGAATGTCTGTGGGAAAATGCATTGGAACAAGAGTGTTTGCATGGGTGGAGCGAAATCTTTGCATGGAAGCTTGCATTTCGAATGTCTCCAAATTGGCCCACAATGCAAGAATGTCTGTGTTGAAATGCATTGGTTGTATGGGTGGGACTAAATCTTTGCATGGAAGCTACCATTTGGGATGTTTCAAAATTCGCCGGTAATGCAAGAAGGTCTGTGGGAAAATGCATTGGAAGAAGAGTTTTTGCATGGGTGGAGCGAAATCTTTGCATGGAAGCTTGTATTTCGAATGTCTCCAAATTGGCCCACAATGCAAGAATGTCTGTGTTGAAATGCATTGGTTGCATGGGTGAGTCTTAATTTCTTTGCATGGGCACAGTCATGAAAATGGCAATTTCCCTTTTTCAAACAAAGTCCATATTGGTTTCTGTGTTGTGTGAG